>JAJOZX010003765.1:0-522013 GCA_023014485.1 Bathynomus jamesi | reverse complement strand
TATGTATATATATATATATATGTATAAGCCTCTTTCATGTATCCATACATAATATAAATTTATAAAAGTGTTAGTGCAATAAATAGTTTTCTTGATAGAAAGGAATAGAAAACGAAAAAAAGAGGTTAACTGCAAAATACCCTGAAACTTTTTTTTCTCCGAATCCTCCAAAAACAGTTTATTTACCTATCTGAGAACTAAATTGCCTAAATTTTAAAATAGCAATTTTTGTCAATACCAAAAACCTATAATATCGGTATCGGTATTATTTGTACTTCTTCAATACCGGTATTAATACCAGTTTTAACCCGTAATACATACTTAGGCATAGTGTTTATGTTGATTACAATATAGTTTATACTGGTGTACAGTGCAGTATAGCCAAAATTTGAGTTTTACTATTATTGTCCATTGGTTTTTCCTAGGTTAATTAATGGTACCCTCAGATAACCATAAAATTTAGACAACCAAAATGGCCTAATCCCTGAGCTTGCCAGATAATGAAGGTTTAACTGTATTCTGTTAAATGTATATATTACTTGGTTGGCAGGTACTACAGCAGCTCTAAGGTTATAAATTACATATAAAATCTAACCTGTGGTTCATGATATCCATATAACGACTCTGCAATGTAACTTCTTGAAGTAGGCATAGGTCTTGATGAACCACTAATATTATTCCTCTGACCTCCCTAGAAACAGAACTTATTTTAAATTTATGAGATGGCTACATATTCAGAATTACAATTAGTTTAATAAGGAAAACAAAAAATTTCCATTAACCTGAGTGGTAGAGCAGGGTAAAAAATACCCAGATTCATTTAACCCCAAATGGGGCTAAAAAAGCATAAACAACTCTCAGGTTAAGGAAACATTTAAACACACAAGGCACTTAGCATAAAGAAGATTAATTCTGAAGAACTAATATCCATATCATACCACACATTACCTTTGGATCATATGAAGTAACATAAACTTGTTCTAATCGCATTAATAATTCAGAATCAGCTTCAAACAAACTCTCCCTCATTTCAGGAGTATCAGCTGCAAAAAAAAGTAAATAAATATTGTGTTATGTAATCCTACTATTGTACCAGATGTTTTCCCATTGTAAAAAACAATTAGTACCTATTTTATAGCTATTACCTAGACCATGTTAAATGGTATTACAAACCAAATAAGTTAAGCTTAAATTCCCTGTATGTAAAACTACATTTGATCTGTGAATACTAAGTCAGTCCTCGTTTGAGTATGACAGACTATAAATAGTACAGGAATACCTCAAAATTTGTCATTTTGAATTTTGTTGTTTTGCAGATTCATCATCAATCTTTTAACTAGCTATAGTTTCACAATCCATCATCCATATTTGCAGATTCATCATTTTTTTTTTTAAATGTGAAAAAAATGATCAAAATTGACGAAATTCAACTGTTTACCAATGCAATATATTTTATATTTTTCCAAAAAATGAGTAGAATTTGATTAATTAATCTGTTTAATAACATAATACAGTAAGATGTTTTCTCATTGAAACACATTATAATCTACCTCAAATTTCATCATTTCATATTTCATTGTGTTATCCTGGAATGAATTAACAATGAATTTTGAGGTATTTCTGTAGAAATTGCTTTAAGTTTTATTAGGATTAACAAATTTAAGATAATTTTCTTTTTGTTTAAAGGATCTACCAGGTTAAGCTAGCCTATTTTAAACTGTGCTAGTTTCTAAAAAAAATGCAGAGGAGAAATTCCAATTATGTAGAAATTTGTTCAAATAAAATTTAATTTTTTTATATTGGATGGACTATAAAATTCCTCAAATAATTTTCTGTTTTATGAAAGAAAATTTCAGACACAATAAGACTACCAAGCAATAGTACTTTGACAAATACAAAAGGTAGCTACTGCTTTAGGTGGATGATTACAATTAATGATCATACAGAATGATATTTAACCCTTTTCACTACACTTAATATTAAAATATGAATATTATCTTCCCTGCAAAAACATGAGAATTAAAATTCATTAATTAAGTTACCACAATATGAGGTACCACTATAGCTAGTGGGAATATACTCAAAGTTGGATTATACTTTATGCTTCAACTGGTAGTCTATTTGATGATGAGTTAAATTTTGTTAAAAAACAAACAATGTCAGACCATCAATGCCTCCCCACCTATATTTGTGACCTTGACACCACTGATGTAGCAGCATATTATCTTATGATGATATATATTTGCATGAAATTTCATAAATTTACTTTGAGTGGATCAAATGATATGGCTCTGACGCAAAAAATATGATGAAAGGGTGGATGAGTGCAATCCAGTATGGCCCCTCCAAATTTATTTAATAGTGGAGGCATAAAAAAAGTAAAACTAATTCTGAGAAGCAATAAAAGGTGGAAGAATTTGTAAATTTCTACCTAAAAAGCATGAAGGTTACAGAAAAAAAAATTTCTTCCCCACCAAAGCTGATACAGCCTATTCCACATGAAAGAAATCATAAAGGCTGCCTCAGTACTACCCAAATGATTGACACATACTAAATGATGACTGAAAATGAAGTGTAACAGTACCAGCATTATAACATCTTCAACTTCAAAAGTTATTTTAGGAAGGGAACATCCAATAATACCATCTTTCAGGTACAAACTCCTCAAGCTCTAATATATAATTTTATTTCTATAGCTATTTTCTAAATTTTTTATCTTTGCAGTTTTTTCAGGGTTGAGTAACATAATGCCTGGTATCATAAACCAACTTCAAATTACGGACTACAGACACTACAGAGACATATTAATGAAAGTGACTTATAATCCACCTTCCATTGATTGCACACTTCAGAAGTGTGAAGCATGCAAAGACTTGCTTGGAAACTTTAAGGAACAGGTGACAACACTTTTTGAAGAAAATCCTGATCAGATATAGTATAGAAGGTGGACACAGAATGACATCATGATTCAAACAGTAGCTACACAATTTGTAACTACTGTACTTGTAGATCAAATTAAATATCTACTATGCCATGACTTCATTGCAAAAAGTCAATCATCATTCATTTCTGGTCATCAGAGACTTTGCAGAGAACTACACATTTATTCTTCAAAATGAAATGCAATTATTCCATTGAAATAACCTACAAGCAACTCTCTATCCATTCATCTGTAAGCTGCTATCTAAAAAATGACAAATCAGAGCCTCTCTCATTTGCTGTTATTTCAGATTGCCTCATTCATGACAATGTGGACATCTCCCTATTTCAGAACCACTTAATAGTTTTTTTAGGAGAAAAATTCTCAAAAAAAATTTACTTCTTCAATGGGTGTGCAGGTCAGAAAAAATATGAAAAATTTCATCCTCTATAACTACAGGGAAGATTTTGGAATAAATATTGAATGACACTTTTTTGTTTCACATGGAAAGGGACAATGTAAGAGTGGGAGGAACAATTGAGAGGCTTGATGCCAAAGCCAGCTTACAGTGACCTTTGAATGACCAAATGTTGATGCTCCATCAATTACACTTCTTTGCCAGGGATAACATCCCTTATTCACACCAAATATATGACCATTAATGAATGGGAAGAGGAAGGGATATTGCTTGCATCAAGATATGTCAAGGCCCATACAATTCCTGACACCCAACAGCTTCACACCTGTGAGCATCAAGAAAGTGGAGGCCCAAAAATTTTCTGTCTACTTCTGCAAAAGAAGAGAAAATTACTCAGGAAAATGATCTCCTCCAGTTCGCATATGTGAAAGGATACAGCACAGTGCATTATGATGAGAAACAGTGGCTTGACATGGTCATGTCCACTGACCGGACTGAAGGTAGCAATTGGTTCCTTTGGCCCCAATGAACCATCTCCTTCATTCTTCTACCCATCACCGAAGGCTGATGTTTTGACTGATGACCTGGGAGACATTCTCACCAGTGTAAGCCCACCACCACTATATGCCAAACTTGTTCCCTGAAGAAAGCTAAAGAAAATTGAGCTTCAAAAGCCCTGCATGAATGGTTGAAGCATCACAGGTATGTTTAAACGTTTAAAGATGAGTGAAATAAAAAATTAAACTGAACTAAAAATAAAACTAAAAAAAAATTAGAGCAAAAAAGCCATTTTCATAAGAAATAATCTATCATTATTAAAGCACGAGTGATTAGGGCTCATGGCAAAACCCTTAAAAAATGCTCCAATGAGAGTACAGGGTGGTGTGGAAATCTGTCAAATCCATTTTTACAAATTTTGACAAACAGATAAATATAATTCCTGGAACATTAGAAGGCCCATCTTAATACCTACAAAATATATAGTAAAATGGGTAAGCAATATTAATAAAAACTTGAAAAAACTGAAGGTATCATCATTTGACTTTGGTCAGGTCAAAGATCACAAAAAGCAATAACTTTTTAACATAAAAAAAGAAGAACACATTTATGAGCTTTCAAATGAGACCAAAATCAACCTCCTATGCCAATCTGCCAAAAAAAAAACTAAAGATCAGGTAAGGTCAGGTCAAATGTTGATTACCTCTATCTTGGAAACTGAAGGTCACCGATAGCTACTTGTAATTTGGACTATAAGGGTTTCTCAAAGATACCTGCAAGTTTGTCAAATTTCACCCACATCAAAAAAGTTTGTTAAATGTGTGACAGACAGACAAATTGATTTCATATGGAATGACTCAAGTCACTTCTGAATTTTTAAGCATTTGTATAGTTTACAAGTTTTTGAAGTTTAAAACTGTGCAGTATATTCCCACTTTACAGTACCTGCATACTAAGAACATTATCATAAAGATGTATCACAGGAATTAAATTTGGAGTACTGTAGCTATTATTAAATGCCTCAGTATAGTGGTAAAGCATTGCTGACTACAAATCCACTAGCCCTGGGCTCAATTCCCAGTAATGGGAGGTGGCACTCAGCTCACCCAGCTCTTCATCCTTCCGCATAAAGAACAAAAGTTGGTAGACAAACGAGTACCCTGGGTAGCCCAGTGGTTAAGATACTGGGCTGCTGATCAAGAGGTTGAGAGATTGAGCCTGGGTGAGGACTCTCCAATTTCTAACCACCCATGGTGGGTCATGGTTTGGATTTCATGTTAAGCTGTAAATCTAAAATGGGGCAACAAGCTTAACTTTTATCAGAATGAACAATTTGGGTAGAAGCAAAGCTAAGGTTACCAAGGTTGCTGTTTAGGTATTCCACTTCCTTAATCTTACTGTAAGCCTACTAACAATTGTATTTTATATTTTATAACTAGATCCAGTAGTCTGCAGCCCTACACAGAAGCCTATTTGCACTGTTGTTTAGCATTCACTATCTTCTCTACATAGCTACAGAAACAAGCAGCCAAAACCAACCATTGTTAAGTAAGTTTTCAGTTCCAGGATGACGAGGTGCTGGAAGTGGTTTCTCTTGTGAAATTATTTTTTCAACTCTTGATTCTAGGTTGAATTCTCGTATTGGCTTTGAAGCCCTTTTCATTAATGTTTTTACAACATTTCCCATCTTCTTAACTACTGAAAACCCATTTGATTTTCAGGAAAATTGAGGCTATATGACATTAAGTTAGTGAATGGCTAGTGGGTGAATTTTAAAAATCCAGATGCAGTTCAGAGACAGACTCCATAACAAGAGCATAATATGGTGAAGTTAAGTTAATTTAGATTTTTTTTTTATGGAGGAAGCAGGGGCCAAGGGCAAATGCCCACAAAAAACATCCCCCATTTTTCAGAAGATCATAAGGAAAGGTAATGCCAAGAATGTTAAGAGAAGAGGAAGAATTGAGTTGTGTTATTGTTGAAGGTAAGGGGATCGGGCCTATTCATGTGGAAGAGTGTGATGAGTAGACAGATGGAAGAACTGAGTTTTTGAGGCATTGAAAGCCACAAGATTTTCTCTGCCTCCCCCAATCAGATAGTACAAAGATCAGAGGTCAGGTGTACCACAGCCATCCTATGAGAGTCATGGAGTGACTGTTGAGAGGGACACTTTATGAAGCAGGTGGAGAAGTGAAGAGTGGAATCATTGGCATAGGAGTGGATAGGACAAGAAGCAAAATTTAACAGATCATTGATAAATAAAAGGAAAAGAGTGGATGACAGGACAGAATCATGAGGAACATGTAAAGACTATACTTATCATTGTTGTAACCCATTCAAAACACACGAAAAAGTTATTGTGAGTGGTTTGAGATGAAGTAAGTCAGATATGTGCAGGGAAATCTGTGTGTGTCAGTATAAGAAATAAAGATGGTGAAAAGGAGTACAAACAAAAATGTCTGTTACTAGGTAATTTGAAAGAACTGTATGCAAAATATAGGGAAACTGATGATAGTATAGGCTTTTCATCATTTTAGTGTCCCTTGTGGAACACACATTGACAATCTGAAAGATGATTGTAAGAAGAGAGATGATTAAGAATCTTCCTATTAGGGATAGATTCAAAAACTTTAGAAAGGCAAGAAATCAAAGTAATTGGACAATAGCTGGAGGGTTGAGAGCAGTCACCCTTCTTTAGGACAGGTTGAATGAAAGTGAATTTCCAGCAGGAAGGGAACATACCAGATGAAAGGCAAAGACAAAAGAGTTTGCCTAGGCAGTAGGCAGGGTGTCAGCACAGAAGCACAGTTCTTGAGAACAACAGCAGGAACATCCTCAGGTTCATATGCCTTAATAGAGTTGAGCCCAGATAGGGCAGAAAGAACATCTTTGGGAGAGATTCTAATTTCAGACATAATTAAGTCAGAGGGAGGAGATGGAGGAACATCACCAGAATTGTCCATGGTTGAGTTGGAGGTAAAAAAAGTTTGAGTGAAGAGTTCAGCTTTGTCAGAAGAAACAGCAACTGAGCCATTGGAATGGAAAGGAGGAAGGAAAGAAGTAAAGTTTTTGGAGAGGTTCTTAGCTAGATGCCAGAAAAAGCGAGATGAATTAGAATTTGATAGGTTTTCATATTTTTGTTAGATGAAAGAATTTTTGACGAATTAAAGAACAGATTTTGAATGCTTCCAGGTAGAAATGTATGCAAAGTGAGAGTCGGGAGTTGGATGGCAATGCTACCTTCTGAAAGCCTCCTCTCTATTGTGGATAGCAATAGAAGTAGTAAAGTTATACCAAGGTTTTTTCTGTATCAGTAGTAGGAACAGAATATGGAATGTATGCCTCCATGCCTGAGAGAATCACCTCTGTGGTGCACTCAGCACACGCAGAAGGGCACCAGGCCATGGAAGCAGTAATCATTCTATCGAAAATCATAGTAGTACTGTCAAAGGTCCTCCCAGTCAGTGGTTCCAAAGTGCTAAAAGCATCTCCCCTTGGGAAGATCTAAAGGCCAAAATGGAGCAATAGGAGAGGAAACAGATAAGATTGTGGTTGGAGAAGCCCAATGGAGAAAAAAGTTTGAGAGTAAGAAGGAGGAGTGGTGAGGAATAAATCCAGAATGTTGAGTCTATCTCCAAGGCAATCAGTGATACAAGTAAGGTGCTATACAATCTGCTCTAGGTCATTCAGGATAGAAAAGTTGTAAGCTAGTTCACCAGGGATGTTAGTGAAATGCAGGGTTGTGGAGTCGGTCCAAAATTTTCCGACTCCGACTCCACACATTGTAAAAAATCTAAAAATCCAACTCAGACTCCTCACATTTTAAATATACGACTCCGACTCCTCTAGTGTTTCACTCTATAATTATCATAATAATAAGACATTTCATCACCACCACATGAATCGTCAGGTTACTTTCTAGGATAAGGGAACATTCAAATATTAAGAAGGATATTGACTTGTAGATATTATCATATTAAGGGATTTTTATTTTTTCCAATAATATATATATATATATATATATATGCACTAGAATCACAAAATAACACGTGACCTTATTAATAAGCAAACAACCACAAGGAAAAGGAAACACAAAGTCCGAGCGCTTTCGTGATATATTCACATTATAATGTGAATATATCACGAAAGCGCTCGGACTTTGTGTTTCCTTTTCCTTGTGGTTGTTTGCTTATATATATATATATATATACAGGGTGGCGCCGTAAGTTTCCATACATAGGGAAAATAAACATTTTTTATGGACAACCATTTTTATTTATATAATATGCTCTACATGGTTGCCATTGTTTTGAAAACACATTTCAATACGTGTTCCCCACTGTTGAGAACACGCATTAGCACAGTTGACGTTATGCTTGTAATGGCGTTGGTGATACGTTCCTTTAGATGATTTATGTTCGTATCTTTTCCTGATACACCATGGCCTTCAAGTGCCCCAAAGATAGAAAATCAAGGGGGGTGAGATCTGGGGATCTGGGAGGCCACTCCACAGGACCATGCCGACCAATCCAAGCATCTGGAAAACTGCTGATCCAAATACCGACGCACGTGAAGACCATAATTTAAATTTTCCTATGTAGGAAATTACGGCACCCTGTCTATATATATATATATTTTTTAAGTTCGGGAAGAACCGATTCGCCTCTATTTAAAATGGCATATCTCGGCGGAAAAAACAAAGAAAAAGTGAGAGGAAAGACAGAGGAAAACAGAAAGGGTTGAGGGGACAGCGAAGTGAAAAAGACCAAGGATGATAAGGATTGCAGGGTCGAGCCCCATCATCCTTGGGTGCTAGGGCCGGGAGGCGCACGTGAAACTCCAGGAACAAGCACGTACAAACAAGCACAAAGAGCACTCAAGAGCACGAGCTTAGAACCCCCTTGCGGGGATATATATATATATATATCCCCGCAAGGGGGTTCTAAGCTCATGCTCTTGAGTGCTCTTTGTACGTGCTTGTTCCTGGAGGTTTCACGTGCGCCCTCCCGGCCCTAGCCCAAGGATGATGGGGCTCGCCCTGCAGTCCTTGGTCTTTTCACTTCGACTGTCCCCTCCACCCGTTCTTTTTCTCTGTCTTTCCTCTCCCTTTTTCTTTGTTTTTCCGCTGAGATATGCCCTTTTAAATAGAGGCGAATCGGTCTTCCTGAACTTAAAAAAAAAAAAAAAATAATATATATATATATATATATATATTATATATATATATTATTATATATATTATAATATATATATATATTATATATATATTATATATATTATAATATATATTATATCTATTATAATATATATTATATATTATAATATCTCCTATACAAGCGTCGTTTCTTTACGATATCTATATATATATATATATATATATAAAAAAGATTCTCTTAAACTAATTAAGGTCTAACCAGTAGTAGTCCCTACTTAAAATTGAATAACCCTTCTTAACCTAGTGGCTATAACCAGTGGTTGTGGAGTCGGTCCAAAATTTTCCGACTCCGACTCCACACATTGTAAAAATCCAACTCCGACTCCGCCCTGAAACGTGCGACTCCACAACCCTGGTGAAATGTGAGGAAAGCCAAAGGTGGTGGTGAACATTGAAATCTCCTAAAATGGAGATGTATTTAGTTTGAGATTAGCATATAAGCTGTAGCCAAAGGATATAAAATTTGGAGGATTTGAGTTTGGGAATATGAGAACAAGTTAGGTCATTGCATACATATATGCAACATCCATCTTTGGAGTGAAATTAAGTACAAAGAAAGTAAGAGGGTACACAAAAGGGGTTCTTGTCAGTCATCCCAGACACCCAAGTTTCAGTAAGAGAAGGTGAGGTTTGGAGGTGGTGTTTTACTTTTTACTACCCTTTTGGTAAATGGGTACTACATTTGCTTTTTGCCATTCATCTGGTAGCTACCTCTGCATATTAATAGACCTAGCAAACAAAATAGTTAGTGCCTCAGATAAACTTTCCTCCCCTTTTCTGAGAATCCCAGCATATATATATTATCATGTCCAGCAGCTTTATTTGACTTCAATGTATGAATCACTTGCCTAACATCTTTCCTCATATGAAATATGATTAAGAATGTCTGAATTTACAGAATCTAAAGAATTAAAATCAAAGTTTTTAAATTTTCTTCAGTAAAAACAGTGCTAAAATAATCATTAAAAATACCAACAATATCCTGATCTTTTTCAAATATCCTATCATGTTCTATTGGGCCAATCCTATCATGCTTTTTATTATTATATCTATAAAAACTAAAGAATACAGTAGCTATTTCTAGCTAGATTTATTTCACTATGCCTTTTGCTCTTCCTAATCAAACTACAGTATTTAGCTTATTTCTTAACTGCCTATAGTTATCCAAGTCCAACATACTACCACTGCATTTAAATTCCCTGAATACCCATTTTTTTTTTTTTAATCAGTTTAACTATTTCCCTATTCCACCTCAAAGTTCCCTAATCTTGTTATTCCTAACAGTTCTGAAAGGAATACACCTACACTGTAGCTACATCCTCTAAAATTTCTTTGAATCTTGACCAAATCTCAATAGCTCACTTTTATTCACAAATTCATTATGCCACTTTACTGAGCCTAACAACCCCCTAAAACTTACTCTTGTCACCCTTTGAGAAGCAAGGTACTAGATGATCTTTGTTGGTTGTTGGTCAATGTGACCAAGAAAGAGGTCAGTGAAGAAAAGAAACTTGAACAGATGAAGAGAGGGGAAAGAAACAGAAAAGGGTGGAATAGAAACAAGACTGAGTAGAAGACAGGCACCCAGGCTCAAGCAAGCATTAAGAGCAAGCTCTTTTGTATGTTTTGGGATCTGAACCCTAAGGCCTACTAACCCCACAAAGGGCCAGCAGGCCCCCTAAAAAAGTGATGATAGATGTCAGAAGTAGAATCACCAACACCTTCTCAGAGGATGGCAGAGAAAAGATCTCTACCTCCAGCGAGGCCACATGACCACACACTGTCATTGATGATTCATAGGTAATATATATATTGTCCAGGAAATTACTCTTCTAAAAATGCCTGCTCTTCAAACCCCCAACTGAGTAGCCAAATAGGTATATACAGTACATTTTTAAAATGAGGGTGAATCAAAAATTTTATTAAGTAATTTCAATGTACAAAATTTATTTTAAATTATGTATTTAATTCATAATTTCAGAATTAATTATGTCTTAAAAATTGCAATATTATAATCATGCAACTCAGATAAAGGATATTTTTGCAGCTAATCAAAGATGCTGGAGGTTGATGACATAATGACTCAACTGTAAAAAAACTAATGACATCTCATATTCAAAGCATTCAAAGTTAATAAAAGTTGTAAATAAATGCAAAAAGCCTTTAAAGTGTGCTGTGGTACTCTGTAACAATGTAGAAACTTCCATTTGAGTGAAGATATCAGCAATGGCATAAGAAAGTGGGGGACAAGTGACTCTGCTTTGGGGGATCAGAGTCGACTCAAAAGTCACTAAGAGCCAACAGCTGCTCACTGACTCATTACTTTACATTTCATTTGGAAAACATGAAGCCACTGGAGCCTAACAAGATTATCCAAGTCATGAGCTGGTAATAATAGAATCCTGCAAAACATCAATCTCAAGTCAGCCAACCAATGTACAATTATTTACTACTATCAAAGTAGCCTACAAGGTAATTATGTTGCAAATGACATGGCCTGAAGTTGAAATAAAAAAATACATTTTTCTAGTATATTTTGGTGTGCTGTTCAAATATAACCTTCATTTCTTGTGCAAATGAACAGAAATACACATTTGGGCCATACAATGACAACTGTATTTCTGTTCATTTGCACAAGAAATGAAGGTCATTCATATTTGAACAAAGCACACCAAAATACACTTGAAAAATGTATTTTTGACTACATTGTATACAATAAAGCATAACCTAACACGTATTATATTCATGTTACAAGATCTCATAAATGACACATTACCACAGGAAATATGCAAAACATCTCAAAATTAACCAGAAAAGTTTCTCTCATCATTTTCATTTAAACTAATGAAAATATCATGACTTAACCTAACCAGGCATTCAATTAATCATTTAATTAATCATCTAGGGCACATGATGAATCAAGTTCTCAAAGTCAAAACCACATGAATGGCACATCATAATTCTATCACAACCACCACCAAACTGAATCCAATTAGGAAAAAAAATTAGCCAGAACAGAAACCAACAAACTAATTAAGTTGCAGAGTAACATGATGTCATACCACCCCTGACTACAAATATACTAAATATTATATATATAGTGCTTAATTTGTGACAGAATGCTGTTCCAGTACTTTTATTTTAAAACCTAATTAAAAAAAAAAAGGTTTTTATTTTTATAAAAAGGTCAGCAACATAATTTCGTAATTTAAAATCAACAAAATACAGACTGTAGAAAGCAAAAACTAGTCGATCAAGCAGAAAGAAGTTTGGAGTGTGTGTGGAAATTAATGTGATTATTCTATCAACTTCCTGTATATAGCAATGGCATATAAGTAAAGCAATTTTATTTTGTTTCAAATACATATAATATTTTGTTTCACTTAGATGAAATAACATTTCACTTAGATGTTGCAATCACAGTCTAACTTTTTCTTTAAAATAATACTGTATTCGAAGAACTTTCATTTGCATGTTGCGCAGTTTTCGCAGAAAAAGTGCTTAAAATGCGTTGGTTTCTGGGGTGCCACCCCGGACCCCACTGGGGGAGCTTACAGTGCTCCCCCAGACCCCCTAACTGTGAGGGCTTCACCTGTGTTCCACTTCTTTTTCATTTACAAATTAAGCAGAGTGTGTGTGTGTGTGTGTGTGTGTGTGTGTGTGTGTATACACTAAAATCACAGAACAACATGTGATCTTATTAATAATCAAACAACCACAGGGAAAAGGGAAAGGAAACACGAAGTCTGAGCACTTTCGTGATATATATTTTTGTTTCTCCTTGAAGATGTGAATATATCACAAAAGCACTCGGACTTCGTGTTTCCTTTTCCTTTCCCCTGTGGTTGTTTGCTTATATATATTATTATTATTATTTTCTACAATAGTTTGCATGGTATTTCTTTACTATTACACCGGTCTCCAGTAGGAAGTTTTAAAAGCTGGTTTTCAATGTTTTTCAATGTGCTGAATTCAAAAATTAACTCATTTCCATCACAAATGATTTGTTAGAGAGTTATTGAAGCTTAAACTCTAACGGGAAAAGGGTAAAAAAAATGGTGCTTCCACTAATTTTAATTTGAATCAGTTAGTGGACATGGCTTCCTGTGGTCTGTGCTCCTTTGATTATTTTCACTATCACCAAATTTTATGGAAATTCAGAAAAAGCTACAGCTTTTCTTCGGGCACACAGTGACAGACAGACTGTCTGTCACATTGTTCTTCCTCAAGTGGTGAAGTGTCCTCGTTGTGACTCGGATTATACTCTTCATGAGGAACAGAAAGTGTGGCAGTGCCACAAGAGTTACCCAGTTCCCAAGACTAAGAAAAGACAGCGCTGTGATTTTTTGGTGTCTGATTACAAAGGGTCATTTTTAGATAATGCCAATATAGCTGCATGGAAGATTGTTCTTTTTGTTAACCATTTTTTAAGTCATCTATGGAACCATAAAACTGCTGTGAAGTGCCTTCATATGTCCATCAGAACTTCAGTAGACTGGAGGTCTCTGTAGTGAGGTTACAGATGATTGGTTTTGTAACCAGGATCCTATTGGAGGGGACAGTGTAGAGGTGGAGATTGACAAAACTTTAATTGTGCGAAGGAAGTATGAGCGAGGTCATGTTCTCAGTCAAATATGGTTATTTGGTGACATGGAAAGAAAGTAAATGCCAGTTTGTGCTGCCATTAACATGTTCACTGCTGACACCACCAATTGGCAGCCTTAATTTTTTCCCATAAAGCTGACGCCGCCAATTGGTGGCCTCTTACCATAATTCACTTCTTGTGTCAGTGCAGGTACAGATTTTGAGGAATAAGGTTGTGTCATTGTTGGCTTCTTACCAAAGGACAATAGCACTTTATATGTTTATGGTTTCTGAATTCTACATTTTTTTGTCTGCCTTTTTATATACTGTATATGTGAACTGTGCTTAGCGCTTCAATGGAAGACCAAACTCCTTCTACATCTCTATGTCAAAGCAATTATGTAGGCCTATTTATGACTAAGGAATCGAAAGGTTAGTAGAGGATTCGGACAGTAATTACAGCCCTTTTGATTCTGAGTCTGAAACTTCTACTACCAGCAGTGATAGTTGTAATGACGACGTCATTACCCCAGTTTCAGAAAATGGTCAAACCTCTTGTTCTCTAGGATGGACTAATGTAAATACTCATAAAAGGCAGATTCCATTCCAAAGTAATCAGGGCTTGTTACTGCACAATATCGGGAATGATCCTATTGATTATTTCAATGCATTATTTGGTAGCAACAACATCAATTCAATTATTGATCACACTGTAGTGGGGTTCTCTTGAATAACATCTTTTCTCTTTTTCAGGGTGCAACCCCCATATGGGCGGAGTTAGTCTTGATTAATGCCTGACTAGCTCAGTAGTCTGGTTTAGTTCCATTCTGGTCAGAAAACTTTGCCTTAAATATTCAATTCATAGTTGGCTTCCGCTTGTGGAAGTTCTAGCCTGCCAACCAAATAGAGGAATACGAACAGTTCAAGAAAAAAAAAACAGAGTGCCTTGTGATAATGGACATTGCCTGTGCATAACGGTGTGCAGGTTAAGGTATTTCTAGCTTCAGGTTTAGTTTCTCCATGGCTTCACTATAATAGATAGGTATGATTGGATTGACCTCAATTCTAGCTTAAGGATGTTAGGTCCAGGGAGGTCACTCGTGTTTTCTAATTGTACCATTCTGGTATAGCTTAAAGTTTTTTTTCTGTTAATAGAAGTTCCGTTTTTGTTGTCCAATATTTTTTTGTCATTGTAATTGTAAATAATTCAAGTTGGATTTCCATTTCTTGACCTTAAGCCATGTTTAGACGCAAGCTCATAACCCATTCTAGTTCTTGTAAATAATTCGAGTTGATTGCTAATAAACCCTTAGAATTCTACCAACTAGTTTTTTTTCAGCCTTTGTCCTTATAGACTGGGGTTGTCATTTTCAAGGACTTACAATTCAGAGGGTAATATCTGCTTTTCTCGTCCAGTCACATTTGGTTTACTCCACAGCCAGTTTGCAAAAATCGTGCTTGTTGGTTGCGTAGGCCCATATTCAGTTGAAGTCCTCAAGTATTGCTGGGTGCACATTGCACACACCTTTCCTGAAGCCAGGGCTTTCCAGGTTTTCAAGTGGACCCGACTCAGACACAGGGTTAATCTTTGGAATAGCTAGCGGGTCGAGTCCATTTCTTGGTTCAGCCGTGTGGGAGTCTCGTTTGCCCCTCAGTGACAGTCAGTGGAGGTGAGAAAAACTTCACCGCCCGGGACCTTCTCGTTTCCCGTCATCAAGAAGTAGCCAAGTTATGGTAGTCTAGTTAAGTTCATCCGCTTACCCCGCAACATATTTGGTGCCCAGACCCGGGAATATTACGCCGACTAGTTTACTGAGGCACCCAGCGAGATACCCGAGATACCCGAGATGGCCGAGTATCAAGAATTGCAAGACCAGATCAGTCAGCTTATGGTTCTCATGACCCAGCAGCAGAAGACCATGGAAGAGTCAAAGCAAGCATGGGAACATAAGTGGAAACAACTCGAGGACGTAGACATAGGATTAAGGACTAAGTATGACCAATTATCAAGGGAAAACACTGAATTGAAACTTCAGAATTCATATTGGCAGCAACAGGTGGACCAACTGATGAGGAGACAGCAGCAGAAGGATAGGCTGAATCTAGAGAGAGATTCTTATGACTCAATGCCTGAACTTGAGAATCTGGATGATGTAGAAAATGTCTCGAACAGGGAAGAAGGTACCAGCAGAGGAACACAAACTTTCAAGAAAGAAAAGACAAAGCTGGCATCTCCTAAACCCATCAAGACACAACGCAATAGATCAACCAGCTCCAGTTCCAGTTCTTCAGATAAGACCTCCAGTCTTCCAGATGCTGAGAGGAGGGTTAAACGTACTATGCGTTCCTCCACTTTCAAGAGTAACAACGGTTCAAGGATGGCACCAGGAGTTTATCCTACCAGTGCTCCAGATCTTGATGAATTTGATGTGTCAAGTGGAAGATCTTTTCCTGAATATCTAGAAGCCTTTGAACGTCATTGCTCAGCCAAGTTTACCTGTGAACGGAGAGACTGGACTGGAACACTTGGAAAACACCTAAGGGGAAAGTTCAGGGATTTGTATAATGCTTATGGGGGTTGCAGCATGGCATATGATGAGATGAAGGCTAGATTGTTGGCATCCTACAAGAGAATGAAGAAAACCTTCACAACTGGCAAGGTGTCAGAATTCAAGAATGCGACAATGAAGCCTGGAGAGACACCAGATGTATATGCTGCAAGACTCGAGACTCTGGCTCACCAGGCCTTCCCAAATAAAGCACTCGAGACCAGCAAGGAGTTGAGGAGGAAGCTCTTGGAGACAGTTCCAGCTGGGCTGTCACAACAGCTGACCCGGATCATCAATGAGAACAAGACCTTGCATAACAAGAAGGTGACTTGGTCCAACATTCAGGATTTGGTGGCCATGCATTCAAGTGATGGACCATCCCTTCCAAGGCAAGAAACCATTGAGGTTTTCCCGTTGCAGATCCCTCCATCTCCCAAGCCTTCCAGAGAGTCATCCAGACACGAGACACCTAACCAACAATATCGAAACAACCAAGGTTATGAAAAAGGACAATGGAATGGAACTCGCTTCTTCCATTCTGGGAATACAAATGGAATCAGAAGTCCCCAGGTCAACGTCAAGGAAGGGATCAACGAAAATCTCAAGATCGGAATCAGCAGGGAGAACAACAACGTTCTCAGGAGCGTGAAAGAAACTCCAGTCAGTCAAGATCCCAAGAAGATACAGAGGTCAAGGTATGTCAGTGGTGTGCAAGGAAGGGACACCTTCAACAGGACTGCAGAAGATGGAAAGGAGCATGTTTTATGTGCGGTAGTCTGGATCATATGGTTCAAGATTGCCCTCGTAATCAGCAGCCACGGCAATCAAGCTCCGGGACATCACCTTCCTACCACTGTCCTTTGTGTCAAGGACCGCATCCAGGAATGTTCTGCCCTTTTAGAAGACAAGGTCAAGAAAATTTGTCTCAAGGAAAACAAAATAATGAAACCACCCACCACAATCAACAACAGTCGGGAAACTAATCAGCTCCAATGAGATCAGGGGCTCATTGGAAGCTGAAGTCCAATCTTCAAGATATGATCTTCAAGAACCCGATTATCATCATGAGATCCCAGTCAAAGATGACAGAAGACCTCTCCAGATGAATACCAACCAGACCATGGATTTAGCGTCTGAGGTGGGTGATGATGCCACCCCTGGACATCCAGAATTACCCAGTTCGGAACAGCAGTATCCAAAAACCACTGGAAATGAACTGAATCCTCTAGCATCTTCATGGACACCTAAACCAGCACCTCGAGCCCAAATACCTAGGTGTAACACTGCAGATGAGGCGGTTCATGGTCCAGATATTCCAGGAGGTCATTTTCGAGGTGTCCGGTTTGCCGAACTTGAACCTGCAGAAGTGTTAACCATTGATGTTACCCTTCAAGACACTAACATCTCAGGGTTAATTGACACGGGAGCACAAGTTAGCTTAATTTCCAGTGAACTGGCACAACAACTTGGGATTCCAATAGATACTACAGATATTTCCAGAATTCGAGGTGTAGGTCCCGATGCTTCAAGGGAAACTATGGGTTCAGTCCTACTCGCAGTTTCTTTGCATGGTATTGTAATGTCCCCTTTCAAGTTTCACATCCTTCCCACGTTGGATTTTAAATATCCCATATTTCTAGGTTTAGATTTTCTGCGGGCTAACAAATTACAGATTAGTCTAGCACGTAGACGGGTTTCAGGGAAGAACACTGATGGTTCTACGTGGGAAATTTATCTAGGTACGAATGGAGAGGAGTGCAAAAGGATTTGTTACCAGGTTAGGTGTTGGGCTGTAGAAGGTGTGCAGGTGAATGATTGTGGACCTGTAGAAGTAAAAATACAGTGGGAACCTCAAGGAGTAAATGATGATGGTACCTGTCCATGTTCAAGAAATTCGGGTGAATGGTTCTATGATGGGACGGTTTCAAGCGTGCATCTTGGAGAGAAAGTGGTAGGTGTTCCAGGGATTGTAAATCTTGATTGCCCTTCCGTTCTAGTCTACACTACAGGGAAACCTATTGGTAGAATCAAGGTAGGAGACATGATGGGACACATTTACACTCTAGTTGAACTCGATCCTACACCAAATCCAGAAGACACTAATGATACAGTGACACATCAAGTACATTGTGTAGGTATGGAATCAGAAAATGATGATGAGTTGGTCTCATCTTTTCTGGAATGGACACCAGAACGTCTAACTTCAGAAATTGACTTACCTGAGCTGGATTCCCACCAGAAATCTCAAGTTTATAACTTGCTTAATTCCAGAAAAGCCGTTCTTAGTCGGGGAGATTCCGATGTGGGGACTGCTCAGATGACTCCACACCGTATTGAGTTATACGATGACACACCAATATTTCAGCGACCAAGGAGATTTCCAGAACCGATTGATCAAGTCATCGATGATCAGTGTCAAGAACTTCATCAGCTAGGAATTATCGAGCCTACAACATCTCCTTGGAGTGCTCCAGTGGTACCAATTAGGAAACCAGATGGATCCATACGTTTGTGTGTGGATTACCGTAAACTGAACAAGGTAACCAAGCCTGATAGATTCCCGATGGCAAACTTGACAGACTCTGTCTACAGTCTACATGGTGTCAAGTTCTTTACCACCCTGGATTTAGTCCGGGGTTATTATCAAATGCCATCGAGGAGAAGAGTCGAGATTATACAGCTTTCTCGACCCCTCATGGACACTGGAGATTCAAGAAACTCAGTTTTGGATTGAAGAACGCGCCTTCAGCCTTCCAGAGAGAAATGCAAGGTGTGCTGAAGGGATTTTCAAGGAAGAAGGTTCTGGTGTATATTGACGACATTTTAATCATGGAAAAGTCATTCGAGGCCCATCTCCAGCTAGTTGAAAAAGTCCTCAAGGTTTTAGAAGAACATGATATCAAGATCAAACCACCAAAGTGTAGATGGTTCCAGTCGACAGTTCCATTTCTAGGTCATATAGTCAGTTCCAGTGGATTGTCAAAATCGCCAGAGTATATGGAAAAGGTGAAGAACTTCCCAAGGCCCAAGAACATCAAGGAACTTCGAGAATTTCTGGGCTTGGTGAATTTCCAAAGGAAGTTCTTGCCACAGTGTTCAGCAGTTGCTAAACCCTTATCAGAACTTACAGGAAGATCAAGGAATTCAGTTATCCAGTGGACACCAGAGCTGGAAGAATCCTTCCAGACGCTCAAGGCAGAGATGCAAAATGAGGTAGAACTGGCTTTTCCTGATTATCGGGAAACAGCAGAGAAATTGAACTTGTGGGTGGATGCATCAGCCATTGGTGCAGGTGCTTGTCTTACTCAAGTTCAGGATGGTCAAGTTCGAATCATTGCTCACGCATCAATGACATTTTCTAGTCCTCAGAAGAAATATTCGGTTACAGAGCGTGAACTAGCAGCGATGCGCTGGGGAGTCAAGACCTTCAGAGCCTTCCTGTACGGAATACCATTCATTCTGAACACGGACCATCAAGCATTGTTCTATCTCCATAATATGAGATTAGTCAATGACAGGCTTGCTCGAACAGTTGAAGATCTTGCTGAGTTTGATTTTGAGCTTCGTTATGTTCCAGGCAAAGACAATCAAGCTGCAGATGCGTTATCCAGACACTTCCAGGTTGAGCATGAAGAGGGCACCCCAGCAATTTCGGCAGAACTCCCCAAGGGCTTACTTGTAAGATTTAAGCCGGAGGGGGGAGGTGATTCCTTGATCGAGTGTTTGTGGTATGTTCTTGTTCATGACTTAGATCGTGAAGTTCCAGAGAGTCCAGTATTTCTGCGAAAGCAGTTGGTGGAAGAGCTGCTAAGTCATCCTACAACGTACGGAATCAAGTTGAATAGCAAGCAGAAGCAACATCTTCGACTTATGACAATTCCAGGGCAGCCAGCATCACCAGAGATCTTGAAAGTTTTCTGTGAGATGTATCAAGTGGATGTTGTATTGCACTTTGGTGCTGAAAACCCTCTAATTTACCACCCCGAAGTCAAGAATCAGCGTGTAACAGAACCCTCAGAACTTCTTGATAGGGTGCATGTCCAGTGTCTAGGTGGTGTTCATTTCAATTTATTGAGTGAATCCAATAAATATGTTCAGTCTTGTCCCGTCTTCTTGACTTGTTTAAATTCTTTGTATGAGAGAGACTTGGATTCAGAACCAATAGGGGCAGGTTGCTCGAGTTTGGAGATCGAGAAGGGCCCAGTAGAATGTGAAGTCAATTTTCCCACCCTTGAGGTGGATATTGCTTGTCCACATTCAGGTGCCTTTAGAGCAGTTGTCCCACTTGCTTGTCAAGACGAAACCTACTGTGCTTTATTGGATTCTGGAGCTGAGATCTCCCTCATATCTCGAGTAGCCTGGCGTGAAATTTTAGGAAATTCGAGGGATTATTCACAAGATATTCTGGTTAACATTCAAGGTGTGGCTGAAAAGCAGGTGGTAGTTTATAACTATGTACAACTTACTGTGTCACTTGGCTCTAACGTAACTATTAATGATCACCCATTTGCTCTTGTTGAAGATCAAGCTATTCCTTGTTGTTTTCTCCTGGGTGCAAATTTCTTGTCTGCCGCCGGGATTGACCTGGATTTGTCCACTGACAGGGTCATGAAGGAGGGTGAGATTCTCGCTACTTTCCTGGCAGAGTTGGAGGAACCCTCCAGTCATCAAGAACCGCTGGTAGTTGGAAATTTGCGTCCATGTTCATTTCTAGATGAAGTTAACCTTGAGGTTCTTCAAAAAAGTGATCGGGTGTTGAGACAACTTAAGTCCTATCTAGATAAGGGTGGTTTTGGGTATTGTCCTAAAGCTCTAGTGAGATATCGTCGTTATCTTAAAGATATCTACTTTGAGAATGGTCTTCTAGTTAAGTACGAGGAACCAGAAAGGTTTCCCCAAGTTCTAGTACCTTTTAATTTCCTGATTGAGCTGGCTATTACTATCCATCTAGAAATGGCACACATAGGCCGAAACAAGGTCTTAGATGTTTTATCTGGGGAAGTGTTTCATCCTCAGTTATATCAAGTTGTGCAAGAGGTGGTCACATCTTGTTCCCAGTGCCAGCTCAATAAGGCTTCCAGCCAGATCAGGGCTCCACCTACCCTGAAGATCGTGACCCAGGCACCATTTGAGCTGGTGGCTGTGGATCTAGTATTGTTCCCCAGGACACCTCGGGGAAATCTAGGATGTTTAATGGTGGTGGACCACTACTCCAAGTGGGTAGTGGCTGTTCCATTTTCCAACAAAACTTCCAGTACCATTGCCCGTCTGTTCGAGTTTCGAGTGTTGCCCACTCTTTTGCGCCGGCCTTGTCGGTTGTTAACTGATAATGGTCCAGAATTTAAGGGTCAGGAGTTCGAGCAGATGTTATCTCGATACGGGATCACTCACGTTTGCACGACCCCAAACCATCCAGAGAGCAATGGTGCAGTTGAGAGGGTCAACCGTACCATTGGTGAGCTTCTACGGAATCTTGTTCAAGATTCTAGCTCGTGGGATTTGAATCTCCCAATGGCCATTATGACCTACAATGGTACGATTCATTCCGAGTTGACTATGTCTCCAGCCCAGTTCTTGTTATCATCCGCTCATCCAGATCCTATTCCAGTTTCTATTCCCACTCCAGTTCAAGAACAGTGGTATCCAGGGCATCCTGGTTTTTGTCCCTTTACCAAGGGGCAACTTGTCATTCGAAAGGTTGTTCCAAGAGGTAATCTAGTTTCTAACAAGTTTCTGCCCAAGTACTGTGGGCCGTTTCAAGTTGATCGAGCGGCAGAGAATGGTGTGACCTATGTCATTTCACCAGCTTATCCAGATCAGCAGCCACACTTATCCATGAGTCGAGTTCATCATTCTCAGTTGAGGAGCTGGAAGGAGGCTCCCGATTTCTTGAAGAATCATCCTAGTTATTCCAGGTTAGTTCAGGTTCCCTGGGCTAGCATGGAGGAGAAGGAGAAGGATGAGAGTTTTCTAGGGTTTGAAACCCCAAGTGTTCCAGTTTGTCCCCCAGGCTTTTCTGGTTTGTGGGACAGTTCGTCAGAAGATGAGACCGATCTCTTTGATTCTAGTAGTGATTCGAGCGGGTTTCTAGGAGTTCCAGATCAGAATAGGGTTAAATCTAGACCATGGCTTGCTGATCTGAGTGAAAGTTCAAGTTCTTCAGATTCTTCTGAATGCACTTCAAGTTCTTTTGACCTTGACTTTTCTGGATTCCCGGATGAACTTGACTTTTCTGGATTCCCGGATGAGGTGCCATCCAAAGTGAATCCTCCAGGTATCCTGTCTAGCTCACCCAAACCTCTGACTAGGCCTCATTCTCAACAACAAAAATGTCACTTTGGAAAGGGTCAAGACTACCTTGGTAGTGATTCTGAGAAGGAAGCTTGTTCCCCAGTGGAGGAAATCAAGGATCTGTCCCCTATTCCTCATAGTGCTCCTTCAAGTGCTGTCTGTTAAGGTGTGATAGATCCTGAGGAATTTCCTGGGAGTCTAGATCCAGAAGGTGATGGTTCAATAGGTCCAAGACAGAGTTTTCCATGTCCCAAATGAACCTTAACCCACTAGTGATCCTCCAGAACTTTCTTCCTTGGTGGAAGCTCTGGAGAACACTTTAGAAAATGGGCAGGATGATGAGGAGCAGATTTACCAGCTGTTAGGCCAGCAATTAGTTCTCAAGAGTGGCAATTTAGCCCGGTAACTGGTTCAAGGACTCCCAATAGATTAAGCTTATCCTCAGTCAAAAATATCTGTTCAGAAACTAGGGCTTTATTACGAGCTAACAGTAAACTAGCTCATGAATGACTCCAGTCTGTTGGGAGGGGGTTGGGAGTAATTCAAGAGTTGGCTGGTGATTCTCCTCCATAAACTCATTCCAGAAGTCCTGGAAGGGAGCTACCATTAGTACCCTCTAGGCCTCTGGAATATGTTCATGATTAATTTAATTAACAAAAGTGATTTTTTTCGACCTTGTCTAATTATGTATATATGTATATAGGATTATGTATTGTATTTAAGTGATGGTACTATGATTATATTTTCGATGTTAAAATAAGTATTTCTAGGTTTAATGTCATAGTGTATCTAGTTTTTGTAATGGCTTTACGGAGCCTTGGTTAAGATATATATGAAAATAGGTATATCTTGCTGTACCGTAATGTATAGGTAGGGCCTAGCTAGTAAAGCCATGGAGGAAGCTAGTGTAAATTTTTTTTTTGAACAAAGTGACTGCACATAGTGATACTGAATACCATACCTTGAGCTTGGTTAAGTGCGGTAATTTTTGGTTTGCATGCCTCTGCCTGACTCATGCACATGCCCTCACTTGTCACCCACTTTGTACTTGCTTTGAGTGTCATGCATACAGCTTCCGGTGCATGTCCCTGTCCTTACCTGCCTCCAGTCACCCCCAATCACCCCAAATTACGCTTTCCGACTTCATGGGAGGTGTTTTCAGGGAGGGAGCCATTATTGGCTCTTCCACTCTTCAAGAATCAGCTTGAGGGGGGGTCTTCCAGGCCTTGCTCCAGTATGCACCACCATTCTTGTCTATAGGAGGGGGGTTCTGGAGGACTGCTCATCAAGAGGGGCATGGCCAGCCCACGCAGTTACCTCTAGCCTGGAGCAAGCGGACCCCACCTTTGGTAGGGATGTCTACCAATCAGGAGGTATGGATGGGTGGACCAGGGCCAAGGTACATTGATAGTGCTGGGCTAGTGAGGATGTTAATCAAGGACATTAATTGTGCAGGTGGCTTCAGTTTCAAGCAAGGAGGATTGTGATTAGCCTCTTAAGAAAAAAAAATTGTATCCAGTTATATTGTAACTAGGTAGGGTTTTGAAGGTGATAGAACCTTATTATCATTGATTCATGTATGTATATATAATTGTCTAGTGTTTAGTAGCCATGGAGAAAGGAAAACTTGGAGCTTGGTGTCAGGATGGGGAGGTGGCAATTCCCTGAAAGAATGGATGTGGGAGAGGGCTTCGCTGCACTCACTGTTTGAGTGGTGGTACTCACCGCTCGAAGGGGGGAGTGTAGTGGGGTTCTCTTGAATAACATCTTTTCTCTTTTCAGGGTGCAACCCCCATATGGGCGGAGTTAGTCTTGATTAATGCCTGACTAGCTCAGTAGTCTGGTTTAGTTCCATTCTGGTCAGAAAACTTTGCCTTAAATATTCAATTCATAGTTGGCTTCCGCTTGTGGAAGTTCTAGCCTGCCAACCAAATAGAGGAATACGAACAGTTCAAGAAAAAAAAAAAAAGGCAGAGTGCCTTGTGATAATGGACATTGCCTGTGCATAACGGTGTGCAGGTTAAGGTATTTCTAGCTTCAGGTTTAGTTTCTCCATGGCTTCACTATAATAGATAGGTATGATTGGATTGACCTCAATTCTAGCTTAAGGATGTTAGGTCCAGGGAGGTCACTCGTGTTTTCTAATTGTACCATTCTGGTATAGCTTAAAGTTTTTTTTCTGTTAATAGAAGTTCCGTTTTTGTTGTCCAATATTTTTTTGTCATTGTAATTGTAAATAATTCAAGTTGGATTTCCATTTTTTGACCTTAAGCCATGTTTAGACGCAAGCTCATAACCCATTCTAGTTCTTGTAAATAATTTGAGTTGATTGCTAATAAACCCTTAGAATTCTACCAACTAGTTTTTTTTTCAGCCTTTGTCCTTATAGACTGGGGTTGTCATTTTCAAGGACTTACAATTCAGAGGGTAATATCTGCTTTTCTCGTCCAGTCACATTTGGTTTACTCCACAGCCAGTTTGCAAAAATCGTGCTTGTTGGTTGCGTAGGCCCATATTCAGTTGAAGTCCTCAAGTATTGCTGGGTGCACATTGCACACACCTTTCCTGAAGCCAGGGCTTTCCAGGTTTTCAAGTGGACCTGACTCAGACACAGGGTTAATCTTTGGAATAGCTAGCGGGTCGAGTCCATTTCTTGGTTCAGCCGTGTGGGAGTCTCGTTTGCCCCTCAGTGACAGTCAGTGGAGGTGAGAAAAACTTCACCGCCCGGGACCTTCTCGTTTCCCGTCATCAAGAAGTAGCCAAGTTATGGTAGTCTAGTTAAGTTCATCCGCTTACCCCGCAACAACACTAATGCTTATGCTGAGGAAGTTTTTCTTACAAGAGACTCTACTAGTAATTCAGGGAAATCTGAGTGGCGGGAACTTACAGAAAGTGAATTCAAAACATTTATAGGCTTATATTTACATATGGGTAATATAAACCTGAATCGAATTGCTGACTACTGGAAAACTGATGCACTATACTCTATACCATGTTTTGCAAATAATATGGCAAGAAATAGGTTTCTGCTCATTCTACGTCATCTTCATTTTGCATCAAATGAAAATAGAGATGTACTGCCAAGAGACAGACTCTACAAAGTTAGACCTCTCATTGACTTTTTCAATGAAAAAATAAATAACTTCTATGTGCCTTGAAAAGAACTGTCTTTGGATGAAGCAATGATACTTTGGAGAGGTCATCTTCTTTTCAAACAGTACATCAAAGGAAAAAGTCATAAATATGATATCAAAATTTACATGCTCACAGAACCAAATGGGATCATTTTGAAAATGCTGGTGTGCAGTGGTGCAAATGATGAAATAGGGGGAATAGGACATACATCAAAGGTGGTGATGCATCTGATGAAAGATAGGTTGAATTTAGGTCATTCATTGTACATGGATAACTTTTATAATAGCTTTGCTCTAGCTGAAGACTTATTGAAAAAAAAAAACATTTTGCAATGGAACACTTCAATCGAACAGAAAGAACAATCCCATAGAAATAACTTCTGCAAAGATCAAGAAGGGGGAAATGAAGGTTCAGCTAAGAAAAAAGAAAATAATACAAAGCGCCAATTGGCGCTTAGTGGCATATAGCGAGGGCACTTTATTGGAAATACTGAAGGCACCATATGGCATATGCATTTTTTCTTTCAATTTTGTATATAAAATTAGAAAATAGTGTTTATCATCATCTTTGTTATAAGAAAGAAAACAAATATCAATAAATAAACCATTGGATTCTAAGGATGTATTTAAAATAAAATTGGCAGTGAATGTGTTAACAGGTTCTCTATTGGTGAAAAATGGGACAAAGCAACACTGATTCCTCTCATAGAAAAGTATATTTGTGCTGGGTCTTTGATTTATAGTGATTCTTGGGCTGCTTATAAAAGTATAAGTGATTTAGGCTACAAACATTTCATGATCAATCACTCTGAAAATTTCGTGGGCCCAGAAAATTCCCACATTCACACACAGAACATTGAATAGTTCTGGCACAATTTGAAAGAATGGGTGGAGAGGCCAGGTATTCGTTCAAAGTATTCATATCAATACCTGGCTAGATACCTGTTCATTTCTTCTTTTGCACCACTTTTTTCTTCAAGCTGCTCGATTGTATCCACCTCTCTCCGACCAACAGCAACCCCAGACTATTGAAGAGTTGGACGAATCTTCAGAAGAGGAGGATGAGCCTCAGCCTAGCAATTCACATGATTAAGGTATTGTTTAAATTTTTTATAATTTTGGATAATGTTAGGGGTTAGGTTAGGTTACATTAGGTTGTTTTAGGTTCAGCCAGGTTAGGTTAGGTGTATTAGTTACTTTTCAGCCCAGAATGTTTCCTGACAATTTTGAGGGGTTCTACATTAATGTCTCAATAGGTACGAAACATTTATCAATAACATTTCCATCGCAAATGTTTAGTTTACTAGATAGTTAATTTGTTGAAAAAAAAATTTTTTTGAAGGGGCATTCTATCGTCGCCATAACAGGAGGTGGCACCATCTAGCGATGAACTATGTAAACATTTTTGAGGTAGCCAATCACAGGCCTCTATTTCATCATGTGACCTAATCCAGCAAATCACTGACCAATCTGCTTCATCCTTCGTTTTCAGTTCAAATTCAGAATCAACATGGCTGTCCAGTGTAACCAGTGCCCTCCCATTCCAGTTTGCATTTTCACACTATTTTGAAAATAACGAAGCAAGCCTCAATTTTCTTCATTCACATGGTGTTCTTCCTTTAAATGTAGTGTGTCCAATTTGTATAATTTAGGTCTTGTGGGTACAAGGGCGGAGCCCCGTAAAAATCATGCATCACAAATTGATCGGTATAGGGTTTTTTATTTTTTATTTTTGAATTTCCAATGCTAAAATGCCGATCAATATCAATCAATAACATATTCATGTTAGGTTTGGTTAGGTTAGGTACTTTTAGGTTGGTTAGGTTAGGTTAGGTACTTTTAGGTTGGTTAGGTTAGGTTAGGTTAGGTTTTCCATGAAACCTCGGTTTTTTTTTCATGGTTTTTGATGTGTTTCATGACATTCTTACCTTTATTTTCGTTGGAAATGACAAGTTTCTCACCCCACAAAAAAATTATTCCCCAGTTTCCCTAATATTGATGGGGTAGGGGATGGGGTATATCTTAACAACTGGTCAAAGTCAGATTCTCATGAATCACATCAAAAACCATGAGAAAAACCTAGGTTTCATGGGAAATAGCAGTCTGGGCTGAAAAGTAACAATTACCAGGTTAGGTTTGCTTAGTTTGTTTTAGGTTCAGCCAGGTTGTTAGGTTAGTTTGTTTTAGGTTAGGTTTGCTTAGTTTGTTTTAGGTTCAGCCAGGTTGTTAGGTTAGTTTGTTTTAGGTTAGGTTTGCTTAGTTTGTTTTAGGTTCAGCCAGGTTGTTAGGTTAGGTTTGCTTAGTTTGTTTTAGGTTCAGCCAGGTTGTTAGGTTAGGTTTGCTTAGTTTGTTTTAGGTTCAGCCAGGTTGTTAGGTTAGGTTTGCTTAGTTTGTTTTAGGTTCAGCCAGGTTGTTAGGTTAGGTTTGCTTAGTTTGTTTTAGGTTCAGCCAGGTTGTTAGGTTAGGTTTGCTTAGTTTGTTTTAGGTTCAGCCAGGTTGTTAGGTTAGGTTTGCTTAGTTTGTTTTAGGTTCAGCCAGGTTGTTAGGTTAGGTTTGCTTAGTTTGTTTTAGGTTCAGCCAGGTTGTTAGGTTAGGTTTGCTTAGTTTGTTTTAGGTTCAGCCAAGTTAGGTTAGGTTTGTTTAGGTTGTTTTAGGTTCAGCCAAGTTAGGTTAGGTTTGTTTAGGTTGTTTTAGGTTTGGCCAATTTTGAAGGTGAAATTTATGTTTTTCCTATGGTTTTTGATGTTTTTTGTATTAATCTGACTTTCAAAATCTTCAGAAACCACTCATTTTTGTGATTCTCCCCACCCAAAAACTCCCAGTTCCCACTCGGGGTTCCCCAGGGGAAAAAGCCCAGGGAAAAAAGGGGTGGTAATTATGTGTTTTATCACACTCAGTCATTTTACACACCAAAATACATTTTTCTAGTAGTATTTGATGTGATTTGTTCAAATATGACCTCCATTTCCGTCGGAAATGAGATCCAACAAAGTTATAGTACTTTGAAGTTTGGCTCATTTTCAAGGGAAATGGAAGTCAAAATCTAAGCAAAACACATCAAATATTACTAGAAAAATGTATTTTGGTATTAATTAACCTAACCTAACCTTACCAGCCCATGTCATTTAAAACATATTAACCACCTACAAACTTAAGCTAAAAATATATAATATTTACAATCTAAAAACTCTCTCTCATTCATGAAAGAGTCTAAATCCCTCTTAAAATCAACTAATGAGCCACTGTTTACCATATCATATGGCAAGTCATTCCAAAAATGTACTACTCTATAACTGAAAAAATATTTTCTGAGATCAAACCTACAAGGCCACTTTCTAATTTTCTTATTATGTCCACAAGTTATCTCACCCATCTCCAGTGAGAAAAAGCTACAACATTTTATTCGCCTTATTTCTAGCCTCTAAGCCAGTGATGCACAAACTTTTTTGATGTGAGGGCCAAGCGAAGAAAATAACTAAATGTATTAGCCTACTTACTTTCCATCTAAGTCATAAATTGGGTCACTTTTATATTCTAACTTTTTCATTGAATTGAAGACCCATGGGGGACACATTTGGCCCGCGGGCCAGGGTTTGTGCATCACTGCTCTAAACACTGTTTAGAAAATTTTAGATCACTACCAACTATAATGACAAACTTCCTTTCCTGTCTAACATCCTTTAACCACTTCCCTTGCATCTCATAACTAAAATTTTCATTATTTCTACCAAAATGCATGACTTTGCATTTTTGAACAGTGAATTCCATCTGCCATTTACTGATGCAAGCAACTAATCTATCAAAATCCTTTTGTAGTTTATAAGAATTTTCTATCCTTTAGACTAGAGTCTAGAAATTACCAATATATATATATATATATATATATAATATATATATATATATATTATATATATATATATGGTAATTTCTAGACGCTAGTCTAAAGGATATTTAAGATAACACCTTACTGTATAAGTAATCTCGAGTATTTATACTGTTATAAGTTAAATAAAAGCAATGAAAGCACACTAACACATAGATAACAGTTTGATATTTGAAAAAAAAGTCAGCTATTGCATGTAAATATAAAATTGCAGGGGCGCCCGCAGCCTTTAAATTGGACGCACGATTTTTTTTAGGTTGAGATTCTGGGGGACGCAGGCCAATAAATAAGTAAAATAACTAGGCCATCTGTGCTCCTATCCAACAGGTTTTCTAAGAAATTAAAATTTGGTCTCCATCTTTTCTAGAAATTAAAATATGGTGAACGCACGTGCGTCTGTGCGTCCGCCTATGGACGCCCCTGTAAAATTGATTGATTGAAGTTTTATATGGAGGAGCTCAGCCAATAAGGCTATTTACATCCTCCAAGACCAAAACACCTTGTTCCAGGAGAACTTCCACTGTTCCTACATCAAGTGCTGGGTCTATTATTATTGGGATGAGACAGCAATAGAGAAAGCACACCATTACCTTCTTCAGTTCTGGGGCCAATTCCAGAACACTCAGAAAGGGATGAATATGAAGCCTGTTAGTACTACTAAACATGAACTGATAAAAATGGAACCAAGTACTAAGTCAACAGTAACAGCCAGATGGAGTAACTAGGAGGTAACAGATTAATAAACCTGTGGGAATGAAAATCGGTATACAATGCAAGATTTAAAACTCTCTCAACTGCCCAGATGCCACTACAAACTTGAATACTTGGTCCATAGTGAAGTGTATCAATGGGGGAGAAAACTATCCCCACCTAATAGGACTGATAAAGTAAAGTTCCTGACACCATATTGCAAAAGAGAGAATCTTAATTTTTTCCTTTGCCTAGTATAACATGGACAAAAAAGAAAGAAATGGGACAGTGTCTCTGGTAAATTACAACTAACACATAATGGGGAGAAAGCTAGTCCAATCCGGTGTAAGTAAGCCTGAAGGCCTACATGGCCAGAATGGAATCTAAATATTATAGAAGCTTTATAGTGGGAAGAAGGGACAGGCAAATTTCTTGTGCCCCAGGAAGGCTTAAACATTCCATAGAGAATTGAGTGCCGTAATCTCTCCCATTGGGTTTTGTAATCATTTTGCACTGCCACTTTAGCTACTGCAAAACCCTCGCCTGGATGGAAATATAGCGAAGTTATAGCAGGGAGGGAATGAGCAGCCCTGGCCAGCGTATCAACCATCTCATTACCTGTAATTCCAACATGGCTCAGAACCCACTGGAAGGAAACCAGAATACCTGAAACAGAGAGGGTCTTCAGTAAAGAATGGATAGAAGTTGTTAAAGCCAGATATGTAGTGAGTGTGGGTGAGTTGATCAGGTGAAAAGAGGTCTGGGAGTCTGTAATTATTAGGACATTACAAGCATTACTTCTGGATACTAAAAAACACAATGCCTGTTGGATGGCAAATAACTCTGCTGCCTGTATACTATGATTGGGGGATAGTTTCCAGGAAAAACACCTTTTATGATTTGAAATGAAAACAGCTGATGAACAAGATGGTCCAGGCACATCTATCTTAGATCCATCAGTATAAATATACAAGTAATCTGGATACTTCTCTTCCAAGTATGCTGTGAAACACTGCACAATCACTTCTTTGGGGACAGGAGGTTCATATAAAAATGGGAGAGAGAGACAGGTTGGTACCAAATGCAATCTCCAAGGTGGGAAAGAAGGGAATACTGGAACTGTAAAAAATTTAAAATGTAATTGATACTTATTAAGAAGTCCAGTTGCTCTAAAGAAGAAAGGCGGCTTATTTGCCACAGTCCAGTCCACTGCAAGGATCAAAGGATAATCCACCTCAAATGACTGACGTAAGGGGTGGGAAAATGGGGAAGCCAGAATACTGAAGTACTTCCTCAGTGTAGAGAGATCTCTATCATATTGAAGGGCATGGAGACCAGTCTCACCCTGCAGGGCAATAATAGGAGTTGATGGGCGGGCACCCAAAATAAGGTGCATGCCAGAATTATGCAATGTTTCCAGTTTCTTCTTCAAGGTGAAAGAGGCTGAATCATAAACAACATCAGCATACTTTATTTTTCCCAAGATAAATGATCGGTAAAAAGTGAGAAGCGTAGATCGATCTGCACCCCATCGATGAGAGGCAACAGATTTTAACGAGTTTAGACATTTCATACAAGATGTTACCAGGTAGTTAATATGACAAGACCGTCATATATTAACGATTTAGATGTCGGCCTAGTCAGTACAGTTTCAAAGTTTGCGGATGACACGAAGCTGGGTGGTAGGGCGATTAATGACGAAGATAGAGGTAAAATTCAGGAAGATCTGAATAAAATCGTTGATTGGTCAGTCACATGGCAAATGAGATTTAACGTGGATAAGTGCAAAATTATGCATATAGGTTCGCGTAACGGTAATTTTGCGTATAGTATGTCAGGGAAAGATTTAACAAGCGTAGAGCAGGAAAAAGATTTAGGAGTTATAGTCACTGGTGATTTAAAAGTAGCGAAACAAAGTACAGCGGCGGTCAATAAGGCGAACAAAGTGTTAGGTTTTATAGCTCGAAATTTTGAGTACAAATCGCGCGATATTATAGTTCCTCTTTATAAATCATTAGTTAGACCTCATTTGGAGTACGCGGTCCAATTTTGGAATCCGCATATGCGCAAAGATATAGACAAAATCGAAAGAGTTCAAAGACGAGCAACTAAGATGATTCCGTCTCTTAGGTCAAAGTCGTACGAGGATAGGCTTAAAGAGTTAAAATTGACTACACTCGAGACTAGGAGGTTAAGGGGTGATCTAATCCAGGTTTTCAAAATTATGAATGGGTTTGATAACGTAGATAGAGATAGCTTTTTCGAAATATCTCAATATAATAGGACTAGAAATAACGGGTGTAAGTTGACAAGTAGAAGGTTCGAGACAGCAGTTGCGAAAAACTTTTTTACGCATAGAATAGTAAATAGCTGGAATAGTTTGCCGGTAGAAGTAATTAGTAGCACGTCTATAAACATGTTTAAGAATCGATTGGACGCGCATGTTGATAGAAAGGGTATAGTTTAAGGTAGTAAAATTAAGGATTTGTGGGGATAGATCCCACAGCTCAACACAAGTGTTGTGGGATATAGGGAGGCAGCGTCTTGGGTTAGGGGATACTCTCTGTCCTTACACACCCCATTTAAAGAGATTCCTCTGCCGAGCGGTGCCCCCCATAGTACTGTGAGGTATTGAAAAACTCATGATCTTCACTTGCCGCACAAACACCTTTAAATGGGAGACCCATAATGGGTGCACACACATTTCTACATTACTGTACAGTCTTTACAGCCACACCTACACTTTTCCTCGTAAGTGTATATATTGTAATGTATATGGTTGTAAATTTGACTTGGTCCGCAATCGATATGAACCGTGACTTAATGGATACCATAATGAAATTGACTGGATTCTTTGGATCTGATATATTTGCATGTCCGTTATATAATAGATATAGAGTGTAACATATTTGTAGATAGTAGTCTATTATGACTTGATCCTCTGGATCGAGAGATTCTATCTTTAGTTTTAAATCGATAATTAATTATTTTTCAATTGATAATTATTTAGTTTCGTAAAAATTGGTCGTTGCCAATTTACCCGCAGTTTTTAAATAAGTTTCTTATGTTCTTGTGGTTCGGAACCCACGTAAAATTGTAGGTCCCCTCCACCACCACGGAGGACATACAGTTAGGTAGACCAGCCATGAGTGGATCCTAGGGTCTTTGTTGGTCTGAAACATTATAACATTAAGTCAGTCTGGGGCTGTCAAGGACCACTCCCAAAAACTGGTAGGATGTGACCATAGCTACTGGGGTGTTACTAATTTGGATAATAGGATTCGCTGAAACCTTTTGATGTGTAAAGAACATAATTTTTGATTTTTCTTGATTCAGGGAAAGACCCCAGGTTCTGCACCAAGATGAGAACTTATCTGTTGCTTTTTGCAACATCTGTTGGGCTTCTAAATGGGTGTTAGCTGCCACATAGAAAGCTGTATCATCAGCAAACTCTGATGATTGAACTGGATCAATACTTGGCATATCGGAGAGATATGCTGTGAATAACAATGGACTAAGAACTGAACCCTGGGGTACACCCTTTTTAAAGGGGAAAGGTGTTGAGTAGACATCATTAATTAGCACCGAAATGTGCGGTTAGACAAGAAGTTGTGCAACCATCTTAGTAAACGACCATGAATCCCCAAATCGCCTAACTTATAAAGTAGGCCAGTATGGGAGATGGTATCAAAAGCTCGACTGAGGTCAAAAAATATAACAAGAACATATTTTTTCCGTCGGAGAGCTTGGCGTATGAAAGTTTCCAACCTCAGAAGTTGATCCACTGTGCTTCTCTTCTTACGGAAACCACACTGCGAATCTCGAAAAACGTGACACGTTTCAAAAATCCATAGCAATCGCTGATGGACCATCCTCTCTAGTACTTTACCCAAGCAGGATAATAAGCATATGGGACGATATGAAGATGGACTTGAAGGGTTTTTCTGTGGTTTGAGGATAGGAATCATGATTGCCTGTTTCCATGATGAAGGATAGACCCCTGTGCTCAGGCTATCATTGAATGCTGATAATAGAAATGGCAAGTACTCCAATGGAAGATGACTAAGAAAATATTTATGTATATTATCCAGTCCCATTGCACCACCTCTTGTATGTTCACATTGCCTTAAGGAGAATTGTAATTCCTGCAATGTGAAGTCCAGGTTATAATCTTCATTGTAATCAAGAAATAAGGAAGACTGCATGTCCCTGCAAAATTCCTCATCTTCAATAACTGCTACAGTCCCAAAAAATGAATGGAAGAAGGCCCCCAAAACTTCTGCTTTGTCACGTACATCACTTACTATGGAACCATTTACAACAATAGGGTAAGTGAAGTGTGAATCTGTACCCTTAATGATTTTCCTAATTTGAGTCCAAACCTCAGTGGAAGGTGTAGTAAAACTGAGGTTTGAACAAAACCGACTCCATGAAATTCGCTTTGCCTGACGAATAGTACGACGAGCTATAGCAGTTGCCTTATTTAAGAGGATCTTATTATATTGAGTTGGGTGATGAGAATAAAAACGCCGAGCCCGACGGCGGGTGGCCACTGCCACACTGCAATCTGTCCACCAGCATTTGTGGTATTTTGGAACAAAATTTCCTGTTGTCTTCTTCAGTGTAGAGGTACTTGTTTCCACTAATAAGGCTGTAAAGTGTTGTATTTTCTCATCTAAAGTCCCTTCTATAGCAGGGGCATCCGGAAGTGCTCTAGACCAAATTCTCCAATCTATGTCACGTAGTTTCCAAGTCGGACGTCGTTTATGAGGAGTGGATACTGGTGAAATTTGCAGAGCAGTGAGGACAGGAAAGTGGTCACTACCCAGGCTTCCACCAATGGCCACTGCACAGTTAGGAGCAAACCTACCTCTACATAATGAGAGATCCAACGTTGAATAACTTCCATTATTAATGTTAAATCTTGTTGGGAGATCTACTGGAGTCAATAACACAAAATCCGAAGAAAGAATAAAATTAAATAAATTTAAGGCCGTTGGTGTTGGAGAACCTGACATACCTGTATCCCAAGCCCTGTGTCTACCATTAAAATCACCACAAATAAAAGCTTGTTGACCGAGTTGACCAGCATAGTGTTCAATTTCTATAGTGGTTAATGAAAGGTGTGGGTTGTAAACTGTGAGTATATCTAAAGTACCACTGTTCACTTTTAAAGATAAAGCAAGGACCTCAAGAACTCCTGCTGGAAAGGGATGGAGAGGTAATGGTTGAAAGCACAAATCTGAACGAATCAGAAATAGCAAACCCCCACCCCCTCGGCCAACCCTATCTGCTCTGATCTGAGTATAATTAATAAAAGTAGGCTGGAGCCTTGAGGTTAACCAGGTCTCACAAACTGCCACTAAATGGGGTTTTTTGGTATAAATAAAAAGTTTAAATTCTGACAAGTTAGATTGGAGACTGCGGGCATTCCACTGAGCCAACAAGAGGTTAGAAACCTTTGAATATGAAATGTTAAGTGGGTTTGCGAATTTGGACATGACGTTTCTGTTTGGGCATAGGCTTAGGTTTCAGTTTATCAAGGAATTTCGTCAGCTGGTCAGTTTTGAGGTCAGTGTGAAAAGCGTCATTAAATAAAGAAACAAAATTGGATAATGTACTCAAAGTCTTCTTGGAGAGACTACCACCACTCTGAAGGGTGAAGCTGAATAAACTTAAACATAGAACTTTAATGATGTCTGATGACAGAGCCATAGGTCCAAAAGGGGTAGAGGGTTCAGGGACCACAGCCCTACCATCCACCCCCACCCCAGAAGGCCCCTGGGACATTGCCTTAGTCGAGCCAGGTCTTCCCCTCACAACTCCACTCCAAGAATTCTGAAGGGGGGGAGAGGGATCCACCACATCCAAGCCTTGAGTCTCCTCTCTTGACATAATAGGTTTTGGTAGAACAGGAAAGTCATTACTTTTAAATGTTCTTTCTGAAACTACAGTAGGGTCCTGATTTCGGAGAACAGATCTAGCTTCACTATAAGAGAGATTAGATGTAAGTTTGAGCCTCTCTATTTCCTGCGCTGTTCTAAAATAGGAACAGCCACTGAAGCTAGCTGTATGGGGACCTGAACAATTGGCACAAATTTTAGTAGTCTTTGGACAAGAGGAGACAACATGACTTCCAGAACAATAAACACATCTCACTGTTTTTGACCTACAGGACTTAGCCATATGACCAAATACCTGGCACTTAAAACATTGAATTGGATGTGGAATAAACTGACGAACTCTATATGGTATATATGCTATATAGATCTTTACCGGAAGAACTTGTGCATTGAAAGAAACTTTAATCTGTTGAATTGGAATATATGTTGAACCTGTTCTTTTTGTCAGTCTACTGACAGTTGCAACTGGATAATCATTATGAATTAACTCATCCTTAATAGCTAGTAGATCTTCCTCCAAATCTATAGGTCCTATAACACCATGCACAATATGAGTATCGTTAACTAAAGAACAATCCACCTCCCATGGGCCCAACTTCCAGGGAGTTCCCAAAAACTGGGAGGGAAGGGCAGAGGTAGTTTTTATTTGCACCGTGCCAGAGCGTCTCTGGAAAACTGGTGCCTGCATACCCAACCCATGGAAAGGCGAATCCCTTCAGTGCTATGCTAAAGGCCAAAGGTCTTGACGCAAAAGAGATATCTTGTTTCTTGGGAGTAATTTTATATAAAAAGGATGCCCTCACTGGGTCTGAGAGCTCCGAATCTACAGGGGCCAGAGGCGCAGGAGGAGGAGGCCGGCTAGGCCCAACATTATCCAGTCCCTGGAGACCAGATTGGGGAGAAACGTCTCCTCCAACCACACCAGCTTCACAAGGCCCATCCACCTCTCTACTCCGAACCTTTGGTGGGGGCGAACGCAAAGAAGGAGAATGAGCCCGAATAACTGATGGAGCAAGAGAGACATCCTCCTCTGAATCAGATTCATGCAACCTCTTACCTCGCAACCTCTCGAGGTCCGAACTGGCAGCCATATCGTAACCAGGCGAATCCCCAGTACTCAGGCTAGGCAAAAGCCCGAGCTGAGCCGAGGACCCCTAACACAATGGACCTATCCTATCAGAGACTAGGAGGTTACAATTAAAAAGTGATAAAGTCTAAATCGTAATTAACAATCGATAGAAGTTTTAAGTACGAATCTCAGTATATGAGCCTAGGCCTAATTGGCCAAGCCTTAGCCAGGCAAAGCCTGGCCCTTTGTTGTGACACTTAGAGTCTGCACTTAATGTAAGAAAAGTGGATTATTAAGTTTGATGGTTACACAATCAGGGTATAAAATGTATAACCAGGCTGAAACTAACTAGTTTCAGTAATCTAATTTAAACTCTTTGATTTCAAGCAATTCTAGGTACGTCCTATAACTACGAAGGTTCCTGTAAAATCGTTTCATCAGTGTAAAAAATTTCGAAAAACAATAAAAAATTTGTGGGTAAATAATTTGATGTCGCTTACTTTATTTGCACCTATAATTGCAAAAATGCATAAATTTTAGATTCAAACAAGGCTGTACAGTGTACATACATTCAACGGTGTAAATATCATTAGATGGTATCATTATCGTATATTTCGGTAGATTTTCCGCGTTGTTTTATAATTTTGGTAGATTCTTATACTTTATCAAAGATTTTTTTTTTTTGTATCAATTCGTAATTTCGGTAAAAATAAAAAAATTTTGTCGATAATGATAACCGATTTTTATTTCTATACATTTCATGTTATTTGCATATACGAAAAAATTTCATACGAGTACTGTACATATAAGAGCAATATTTCTATACATATTATGGACGACGGGAGAGGCACGTGACCAAGTGGTTCCCTCACCCCCTGCGGGTCGGGCACTACTGGTTAGAGCAGTGGTTTTCAACCGGGGTGCCGCGCACTAACATTGCCCAGGGGTGCCGGAAAGATTGTTGTAGACTGTTGATTTTTCAACATTTTTTATTGAAGTTGTAATTGCAGCGAGGTATCTTGTGAAAATATACACTTTCCTCAGTGTTGGTCCTTACAGATTCAATTTTATCCAATAATTCAACGCTTAGCCACTTCTTCCCAGGAGGGCTTGTATGACATTTTGAAATTAAACAAAATTCACAATTTATTACTCCCATACAGGAAAGATATAGACTGTTTCAAGGTACGTGGTGCTCACTTGGCAGGATGGGGGGAACTGGCTGTTGAACAGAGGTAAACGCTAATTCACAGGGGTGCTGTGAAAGTATATAGATAGCACAGGGGTGCCGCGAACCAGAAAAGGTTGGGAACCACTGGGTTAGAGGATTGAGAGCGTTACACTTCTTTGGAACAGGCTGAATGGAAGCGAACTTCCAGCAGGAAGGAAAAGTACCAGTTGAAAGACAAAGACAAAAGGGTTTTCCAAGGCAGGGTGTCAACACAGAAACACAGTTCTTGAGAATAACAGGAGAAATATCATCAGGACCGTCACCGTACGTCTTCCTAGAGCTGAGCCCAGAGAGGGCAGGAAAGACATCTTTGGAAGAGATTCTAATTTCAGACATAATTAAGTCAGAGGGAGGAACAGCACTGGAATTGTCCAGGGTTAAGTTGGTAACGAAAGTTTGAGAGAAGAGTTCAACTTTTTTAGGAGAAGAGACGGCAACTGAGCGTCAGAATGAAAAAGAGGAGAGAAAGAAATAAAGTTGTTGGAGAGGTTCTTGGCTTGGTACCAGAAAGAGCGAAAAGAATTAGAATTGGATAGGTTTCTACAATTTTGTCTGATGAAGGAATTTTTAGCGAGTCGAAGAACAAATTTTGCACGATTCCAGGCAGAAATATAAGCTGAGTGAGAGTCGAGTTGGATGGCGACGGTGCCTTTTAGTTATCCCAGCTAACAATTTTACGTAGATACGACGTTGTCACAAGGTTGCATTTCAGCACTGTGACGTGAATACAACGTAAATTTGTATGGTGTCAGTTACATCTTCACAACGTTGTGATATGTAAACTTTACGTAGATACAACGTTGTCTCAACGTATGTAGCTCCGTTACAATTTTGTAACAAAGAATAAAGTAATACGAAACTACATGCTACGGATGTAAAACCTTACGTCCAGACAACATCTATGCTACGTACAAAAAATCACGTCAGAAGTTTACTTGTACTTCAAGAGAGTATACAACGTCATTATACAACGTTGTATCAACGTTGCAATATAACGTTTAAGTTTTACGTTGTGACTACGTCAGTAGAACGTCAATTCCTGACATGACCAAGGTTCAACCAGTGTAGGTGTTCGGCCATGTTGGGCTTCCGACATTTTCAGCCTGCGGGGAATCTGACTAAGTCAGCGAGCAGCTGTTGGCCCCTAGTGACGCTTGACTCGGATCCTCCAAAGTAGAGTCACTTGTTCCCCGTTTTCTTTTTACGTCATTGCTGACGTCATTACTCAAATGGAAATTTCTACATTGTTACAGAGTACCGCAGCACACTTTAAAGGCACTTTGCATTCATTTACAATTTAATTAATTACAAAATTATAAATTAAATATGTAATTTTATTAAAAGAAATTTTGTACGTTAAAGGTACTTCATAAAATTTGTTTGATTCACCCTAATTTTAAAAGTGTATATACCTATTTGACTACTCAGTTGGGGTTTGAAGAGCAGGCATTTTTACAGGAGTAATCCCCTAGACTATATATATATATATATTAGTGATGGGACGATACCAAAATTTTTAACGATTCCGATTCCGATTCCGATACCACTAAAAAGTCTCGATTCCGATTCCGATTCTCAATATTTTTAAATATAATTCTATACTTGTTTTTCTGGAAATTGTCATATTTTACTCTGGTAAGATTAACTATTTACATTATGAGTATGGTAATATAAATTATAAATTATAATAGATTGGTTTAAAAATAAAAATCAACTGTAAGTTGTAACAATTCATTTTAATCTTCTTGATTACACATCATGGATATACATGTTTTAATGTATAGCTACAATACAATAAAAATAAAATTTGTTATCCTCTTTCATTTAAATTTTAAAGTTTACATTGCAAAACTGGTTCAATTAAAAGTTAAAGAATCGTTTTAAGAATCGGAAATCATGGTACAATTCTCTCGATTCCGATTCCGATTCCTGAAAAATGCTCGATTCTTCCGATTCTCGATTCCGATTCCGATTAATCGTCCCATCACTAATATATATATATATATATGGGCAGGGCCGCCGAGAGGGCGGGGAAGCCGGGTTAAATCCCGGGGGCCATGACCTCTAGGGGGCCCGGAAACAGGGGGGATAAAATCTAAAAATATTAATAAAGCAATTGATTAAATAACAGAGGAAATATAATTAATGAACATACATTTTATAGAGATTATCATACTGTATGTTTTGAATAGTGACTTGGACATATGATCAGTTTGCTTGTTATGTACACAATAAACATTCATAATAAAATACTGAGTAAACAGGGGGCCCCATATACCAATCCTTCCCAGGGGCCCGTGGCAGCTCTCGCCGGCCCTGTATATGGGCCTAAATAATGCAATGAGTTCTTGAAATACTTTTCAATCTGCAGACGACAAATTGTTTGTTTACAAAAAGGTCAAGTCTAGTCGAATCTTGAGTTTTGGATGAAAAGAAAACAACTTAAGTTTCGCGAAGACTAATGTTTTTGATAGAGTCAAAATAGGTTACAAAGATTGTGATTGACCAAAATAGCTAATTGAGAAATAACTAACCAATCTAAAACAACCAACTAACCTACTGTACTCTGGTTTCCGTGAAACTTAATATTAGCCATATTTTTTCATCACAGCTCAGAATGAAAATACACATTGAGAACAAACGAAGGTTTTGTGAGGCTTAGGCCCAGAGAAACAAGTTGGGTTGGTAGAAAGATCTGAGGTCTCACTTTACTTCGTTATTTGTGAAAATATTGTGTAGATATTTTTCAGTGGCCCGAAACTGAAATGGAATTTGCGAAACGTTATATTAGGAGAACTATATAGCTCAAGGGCTTAAAGTTAATTGAAATTTAAAAATAGGTTTACTAACTGTGAAATCCTAACTTAAGGTAGGTTATAGGCGTGTAGCCTGTATTATCAAATAATTATCTCTCCTCGAGTTAGCTTCGCTGTGTTAGGCTATAGCTTAGCTTAGCTTAGGCCCAATAGTCCAATCACAGTACGTAAATATAGGCGTGGTACGGTGACACGAGACCAAGGCTAATGTAACTTAAGGGTTGAGAATTTGGAAAAGTCAATTAGGTCTAGGCCAGGTTTAGTATGGCCTAAACTAGGTAAGCCAAGGTTATGCCAGTAGGTCGAGGATAATTTTGGCCCAACCTTGTAAAGAATTCAAGTAGATCCAAGACTTTGGTAAAGTGGGTGTTAATATTAATCAGGTATTAGTATGAGTAGTTTTGGTGGAAGTCCAGACAAGAATTTTCTTAGTTTTTCCATTGCATTGTGCAAGGATTTTTTCTCTACACACTTCTAATGCACTGAGTGAAAGTTTTAACTAAAAGTTTTAGTAAAATTCCAGAATCTAGATGTAGTTTGGAGATACTGTAGTCTTGGTTCATAACTAAAACTTTTATGGTATGGTAACCTAACCAACCTAATTTAGCATATTATGAAGATGTTATACTCGCAGAAGATCTGGAAGAAGCTTATTCAGCCTGTGACTCTAGCTCTTAATCAATTTCTATTACTCTATTTAAGAATGCATTATTGGTTGAGCTTGACATTAAATTATGAATTGATTCTCTAATTGTATTTCTACTTTTGGTTAATATTTGTCTTTGAACCTACTCATGTATGGTTAAAATGATATAATATATTGAATTGCCATTCAAAACTAAGAAAATATATCCATCTTTCTTGTGCAGAGTTGAAAAAATATTTTTTTTAAATATATTTCTTATTCTTTGTTTTTTCAATATATGTATATGTATATAATATATATATATATATATATATTAGGGTATGACCATTGCCCTCCAAAAATCAAAAAATGGTCTTACAATGCTATTCAAAGTTTGTGTTGTGTATTTATCTAGGAAACACCCTTGTAAATTTTCTTGGAGATCAGTGCATGTTTGAGCTAGCAACGTCGTACCAGCAAGTATTGCTATTTCAGCTTATGAACTTCATAAATAAGTGTGAAAATAGCACATTTTATCAGATTTTCATTTCCGGGTTTGGAATGTTGACCCACAAATTTTCCACGTATTATTTTATTGCATTTAATTTTAATGATGCTCTTTTCTTTTCCCTTGACAGTGATTTGATGACGTGAATAGAGAATTTAATCATGGATACACGGCAAGATGATGAGTATGTCAGAATGTTATTGGGCACTGTACCCCGAGAAGAAGAAAAGGAAATAAAGGGATGCAAACTGCCAACTAATAGGCAAGTCTTACTATGTCTGTTAGCAAACCTTCGGGATATGCATTGGGACCAGGCTTTATCTGCCACCATTGACAATGTGCTTTTGCATTACCAGAAGGTGAATGTCCCAACCATTACAGGCAGGAACAATATTGGCCGAGTGATTAAAACTTACTATGACAAAGACTACATGATGCTTATGAAAAAGAATGAGGATAGAAGACGGGCTGATGATCCTGGAATTATGAAGTTTAAATCAGAATTGAGCCTGACGATGAAATTTTATAAGAACAGTGTTGAAAGACATGGTGGCTGCAAAAAAGGGGAAAACTCAGGCCGAACAAGATGCCATCGATACTGACATACTCTTTATGAAAAGCATGCTAAGTGACAGAGTAGCTACCTACTCTGGGGTAAACAAAGTACTCAGAAAAGGTTCAGAAACGACAGAAAAGGCAGATGCGAGAAGAGAAGCGACAAGAGAGAGAGCAATGTGATCATGCTGAGAATGTACAGGCTGATATTGATTCACCTATTAGCTCTGATGAGGATGATGACATTGATGAGGCCAGCACTGCTGAACCAAAGAGAAAACATTGGAGAACAGTGAAAGAGGGAGTTTCAATTTTTGTGCCCCATGATATTCTGAAGTTGGCAGAACTTGTTTCATGCAGTGTTTGAAACAACATCTCGCTGACCCAGCTGAGTGCAATTGTTGGCCCCACTGGCTTTGTTCTCGTCCCAAGTACAAGAAAGGACAAAAGAGGAGATGAGGCCCTTCTTTGCCATGAAGGCACTGAAGTTACTAAGAGAGTGGGGCTCAATCATGGGGGCTATGGAAAGCCATATCTTCCCCCTCTCCCAGAAAGTGCCACTGCCCTGGTGGACCTAATTGGGCCTGACTCAAGCCGGTTCTTCACCATTTTAGGCATGCCCTATCAGTTTCTCCACAGTCCAGCCAGTGAATGGGCGGATCATGACGACTACCTGAACATGAAATGGGTTGTGGACAAGCTTCAGGTCGTCAATGAGGCTGCAGAGCGTGGTGTAAAACTTTGCCATGACTTTCTTAATGTTGCCAGGGATGAGGAGCGCTTTCAAGAAGTCCTTCAAGTAGTTGAAAATGACAGACTCCACGTTCCTAATCAGCGCAAATGATCATCTGTTTCCGAACAGAAATCATAGTTTCTTGCTCTAGAGAAATACCTTGTGAATATATGATAAAACCCCTTAATGTACCATGAGAGAATAAGAATGATTAACTTTTTTGTGTTAGTGATAACAGCTTTTAATTAAGACAGGCAAATGATGTGTTAATATCCCTTATGATGGTTGTGTAATCTCATATATAGGCACGTATGCCATATAAGCAAAATTGCTATTTTTCAAATTGCTGGTGCTCACTCGAATATGCATGAATCTTCAAAAAATTGCATGTGGGTATTTTTTATTTCAATATGCAACACCAAAATTTTGAACAGCATTGTAGGACAAAGTTGGGGCAACTGTCACACCTTAAATAAAATAAAATAAAAATAAATATATAATATATATATATATATATATATATAATATATATATATATATATATATATATATATATATATATATTTTTTTTTTTTTTTTTTAGGAAGAACCGATTCGCCTCTATTTAAAGGGCATATCTCAGTGGAAAAACAAAGAAAAAGTGAGAGGAAAGACAGAGGAAAAAGAAAGGGTGGAGGGGACAGTCGAAGTGGAAAAAGACCAAGGACTGCAGGGTCGAGCCCTATCATCCTTGGGTGCTAGGGCCGGGAGGGCGCACGTGAAACCTCCAGGAACAAGCACGTACAAACGAGCACAAAGAGCACTCAAGAGCACGAGCTTAGAACCCCCTTGCGGGGATATATATATATATATATATATATATAGACTATTTGGTGAATGCTTCCTATTTTTGGTGATTCTGGCTACTTTTGCGTAATTCAATTTGTCTTGTTTTACAATTAAATCATTTTTAGCAATTGTTAGTCTGTTTAGTTTGGTGTTTTTATGACTAAGTATGACGTGTCAAGTTTTGTATATTCGACTTTGAAGATGTAATTTACTATATTGCCCTTGATGAAGGCACGAGTTTAGACCTTTTTTTTTTTAATCGTAGAATAATTAAGACATCTGTGACCTGCCCTAAATGCAATAGTGCTTGTATTTTAAGAAAAGACCAGAAGGTCTTTAGGTGCAGTAAAAAAAATCTAACTAAATATTAAGCTAGGTTCAATCATTATTAGCGACGGTTGGTGAGCTTGGTTACATGCATAAGCGAATTAACCACAGTGAAAATGTTGTGGATCCCCATGACAATAGTATACACACACACACACACACACACACACACACACATTGAACGCCTGTGGAAGGATGTGAAATCGTGGGTTTTACGTGCTGGGAACAAATGCCCTTATTACTGGAAATATTTTGCGTGGTACTTGTTCCAAGCAGAATATACCAATGCGTCCACAAAATTGCATAACTTCCTGACTGCAATTGCAGAACTCTACCATCTGCAATAAGGTAAGGTATTGTGTATAATTTAGGTTGGGGTTACAGGGGTAGAGCCCCCGTAAAGATCGTGCATCATAAACTGATCAGTCCTAATGCAGAGTGCAAACTTTTGTGGTTAATTTTGAGGTGTTTTTTATGAAATTGCCATCTGTTTCCTGTGCAAATGCATAGTTTTTGAGACAATGATATCTCAAAAACTACATATTCGTGCAAAACACCTCAAAATTGACCAGAGAAGTTTCTCATTATAAAAATAGACTAGGTGTAAAAACAAATAATTACCCTGCATTTGGTTCCTCTATTCTTTATCCAATTTATTTTAAATTACTGTTCTTGAATCTATTACATATGAGGCAATGTGTGGAAGAAGGGTGACCTAGCCATTTTTGGCAAAAATGAATTATTGCTGATTTTCAGTAGCTTAATATATTAAGCTACTGAAAACAGCAATAATTCATTTTTGCCAAAAATGGCTAGGTCGCCCTTCATCTACCTAATTGTCAATAAATACCTCTCCAACTTAAAATGGATTTTTCTCAAAGATTTGATTTTGGCTAGGTCGCCCTTCTTCCACGTATCGCCTCATATGATGGCAAATCATTCTAATTTTTCACTTCTATTACAGAATGCATGTTTCCTCACATTCAGCCTGATTCCACTCTTTTAAAATCTTTTTATGAAGTCCCTCATTGACAAGTTTTCTTGTAGAGTAAAAATATTGGTATTGCAGTTTTGGCCCTAATCAGTTCTCAGCAATTTTGATGTTATTTAGCTATCTCTTCATTTAGGACAACTTTTTCTAATACCACTTCCATCACAAATGGATAATAACAGAGGTAATAAATATAATTTTTAGTCCAGCCATGGCTACAGTGTGTGAAGGTTGTGCTCTTATTCCATTTGAAGTGATTCCTAAATTTTTTAAGAATAACATTGACTTGCTTGGTTTCTTTCATTCTGTGTTCTGCCTTCCTCCATTGACTGCCCCTAGTGTAATTCTCTGTGTACCTTTGGTGAAGATAAACATCAGTGGCACTGTGGGAGGTTGCATGTGATTCCTAAAACAAAGAAATGCAGGTGTAATTTCTGCACAAGTGATCACAAAGGGGCATTTTTGGAGGGCACCCACATAGAACCTTGGAAATTGCTATTATTTATTAATCAATGGCTACAGAAACAATGGGACCATTAGACAGTGTTTCATAACCTAAAATTTTCTCCACACACTAGTGTGGATTGGTGCAGCTTTTGCAGTGAGGTGATGGAAAATTGGTTCACCAATGAAAGGCTTATTGGCGACCAAGTCATTGTTGTTGAAATAGATGAAACACTGATTGTGCATAGAAAATACTGTATCAATGTGGATTGTATTTGTTCATCAAGCAGGCTGGCAAAAGTGAACTCCATACCTTCCTACTAGAGGCAGCAAAACTATACCCTCCACAATCAGGACAAGTTACCCCTGCCTTTCCATGTGTGTCTATCTCGCACAAGGATGGCAAGTCTGAGGACGATGACATTGATGAGCCTGTGGCTGACCCTGCTCCTCAACCCATCACTTCTCATTAAGGTTAGGTTAGATTAGATTAGATTAGATTAGATTAGATTGGGTTGGGTTATGAAACTTATGTTTTTTGATATGATTCACTTGAATTTGATATCCATTTCCATCACAAATCACTTGTTTTTGGCTTTTGATATTAGGTTGGGGGTTATATCAAAAATGAGGGATTTGCGTCGGAAATGGATGCTAAATTTGAATGAATCGCGTCAAAATACAGAAAAAACATAAGTTTCATGTTCAAAATGAATTGGGGCCAAAACTATAAATTTACCAAAATATCCTGACTTCACCTCTTTTAGCCTACACAGAATTTTAAATATTTCAATCATATCTCTGCAAGATTTTCTGTACTGTAGGGTGGAGTGAAAAAATCAAAATTGAGGTCTAGAACTTTTCACCTTCATTACATAAACTCTTGATTTCCTCCATCCATATTACCCTCTTCAAAGAAAGTGCACACAAAATAATGAACTATTTTACACAGATATATACACTCGTATGTACATACATAGATAATATATATATATATATATATATATATAATATATATATATATTATTATAAACTTCTATCACCTCCATACCTCCATTACTACCTGAAAACTCATTCATTACCCCCTGGGGGTAATTTACCCATAGTTTGGGAACTACTCTAGATAGTTGTTTTGTCTAGGATTAAACTTTAAAACTGATATTGGGTGATTGCTACCAGCCAATTTATATAAATTGTATGTATGTATGACCAAACTTTGAACCCAGTGACCTATCTTGGGTTCTGGACATGATAGAAAGACAATTTAAAAACTGTTTGATGTATTTTTTACCTCTGAAGCAGATTAAAACATTTGCAGAGGGCTGCAGGCTCAATAATGCATCAAAAAATTAGTGATGGGACGATACCAAAATTTTTAATAATTCCGATACCACTAAAAAGTCTCGATTCCGATACGATTCTCGATTCCAATTCTCAATATTTTTAAATATAATTCTAAACTTGTTTTTCTGGAAATTGTCATATTTTACTCTGGTAAGATTAACTATTTACATTGAGTATGGTAATATAAATTATAAATTATAATAGATTGGTTTAAAAATAAAAATCAACTGTAAGTTGTAACTTCATTTTAATCTTCTTGATTACACATCATGGATATACATGTTTTAATGTATAGCTACAATACAATAAAAATAAAATTTGATATCCTTTCATTTAAATTTTAAAGTTTACATTGCAAAACTGGTTCAATTAAAAGTTTTAAAAAATCCTTTTACTCAAAATGGTTCCGGCGCGAAGAAATTGACAATATTTATATTTTATAAAGAGGTTTTGGGCTATTTATCCACTATATATATTAGTTCACTATGCATGTGGTGACTTGTCAGTTCTGATACTCTGTGTTCAGTGTTACTTAAGTTGTCATCTTTCGCTCATAATCGTAATCACTTATTAGTTATTACCTAAAAAAGATATTTTTTTTTTTCATCCAATGGCCCTTTCCCAGTTTAGCACCAGGGTGGCTTCAAGAACCGTTAAACAAAAACCCCCACACACCTTCCGCTTTCCTTTCGTATCACTTTCGCTACTGCCACCTCTCTTTTGAAAAGATAATAAATTAATTAATTTTGTTATTAAAAGTTTAAAGAATCATTTTAAGAATCGGAAATCATGGTACAATTCTCTCGATTCCGATTCCTGAAAAATGCTCGATTCTTCCGATTCTTATCTTGATTCCAATTCTGATTAATCGTCCCATCACTACAAAAAATCTATATTTCATAATTTTTACTAAAAAAAAAATTGTTTTTGGCCCTTTTTCTCCAAATCTTTTCTTTTTTTATTTGAAATTATATTTTATATTTTTTTTTCAGATTGAATTTATAGAATTGATAAATACATGTATTTTGATAACCTTATTGCCAAAAAATACTGCATAGTAGGATGTTAAGATGCAATGACAGTTAAAATTCTTGATAGAGGTCACAGATTTTCAAGCATACTCATTCCTCAATGGAAAGCTTCCTCTTGGTAAAGATGTTATCCGATGTGTAATGGCAGAAGAGAACTGGACAACCAGACAAGCAGCTGATATGGTTGTACTAAGTCTGATTGAACCTTGGATTTGGTGCAATGTGTCTCCAATTTCATGCCCCAGTGTCACTAGTAAGATTCAGGATCTAGTCAAAGAATTTTTGAGGTAAGACGAATTAAATTTTCAGTCCCTAGATGAAAAGATTTAAAATGTCATACTTTTGTAAATTTTTTAGTTATATTTATTTGTGACAGTAATTTTATTAACATAATTATGTGATTCAGTGACTTGCAAATCATAAGAATGATTGGTAATAAATTCTGTTTTGACTAGAACTTAACTTAGAATTTATAATTTAAATTTGCATTCACAATATTAAAGTTTTGGTAATTTTGTAGGTTTGATAGATATCCAAAAAAGAAACGTAGTGATAAGTTCTGGAGTGATCTTTCTTCCTTTATTGAAAAAACTTCCAAGTTGTTTGACATCTTCTGAGGACTCAAATCGGAGAAGAGATTTGGAGCATTTGTATTGACTCAAAATGACAGAAGAAGACTTTGCTTTCTATGAGGACCAGGAAACAGCTAGAATAGGACAATGTGTTGGTTTTAAGGTACGCTTTACATTGGATACAAAAGGAGAGGAGTACAGCAGGAGCAAGCAAAAAAAAAAAGAATCGGTGAGTATCAAAAATCTGGGTTTCTTGAAATGATTGTGCAACAAATTATAAAATTTTATTTTTGCATCTTTGGTAAACTATCTTGTATCATAATCATCATGTATTTTATTATCCCCAGGGAAGAGCTCAGTTTTTAAAGTTGTTCCATCAAGCTCAGCAGCAATACATGAGAGTGATCTTGACACTCTCTCAAGTCAGGGCAACCTAGAATCATATGATGAAATGGCTGGTGTCAGTGAACAACAGGAATCCAGGACAGAACAAAATAGGAAGTCTACCAAACCTCACTCAGCAGTGTGACAGGTATACTATATAGTTTAAAATATGAATATGCTTTGAATACTCTTGTTGCTCTATTGACAATACCTTTAAAAAAAATTACTTAGATTCTATGTAATGTTGCTAATAGTTAGTTCAAATCTTGGACATTGCTGTCCAGTGAACATCTTGTTAGAATATTAACTTGATATAAAATAAATGTCTTTTACCACATATCAAGTAAGTGACAGAGCTGGAGCAGCAGTTGCATCAGCAATTTTAGAAAATTATGGAATTATCACTACTACTGATAAGATGAATGTAATTGACAGGTAACAGTCCAATTATCTTGTACATTAGTATTTCATTCAAAGTATTTCACAAAAAGGCACATGTTTCAAACAAGTGTTGAAATTTAAATATTGTTAGTCAACCTATGGAGCTTGCTTAAATAAGTATCTTTGAAATTGAATAAATTTGCATCATAAAGCCATAAAAAAAGAGGAGGGTAAATTGTTTGAATTGGTGGATGCTATTTATGTGGATGGCTGCAAAGATGCAACAATGATGACAGTTGAAGTGAATGGCAAATATTGCAGGAGAACTGAGCTAGAAGAGCACTATGTAATTGTAGGAGAGCCTGGTAATCTTGATTTAAAATTTTGATCTTTAGTTTGCATTTTGTAACAGGTATTACTGTACTCAAAATATTTATTAAGATGAATTTTGGATATAGAAATTGGAAAATAGATAAGCCCTGAAATATAAAAAAAAATTGTCTAATTTCTGAATACTATTTCAGGTGATTTCTACCTCTTGCATGTGACTCCAAGTAATGGCAAGGTGTTGACTATTGCAACAAAGATATACAAGGCCCTCAAAGACACTGAATTACAAACCAAACTTGCCATGATAGGATCTGATGAGACTAATACAATGACTGGTTCAAATGGTGGAGCTATCAGATGCCTGGAAGAACTGCTTGGTAGACCTTTGCAGTGGAGTATTTGTCTACTACACTTTAACCCTTTAAGGACTAGTCCGCAGCATATGCAGTCACTCTTGTTACCAGAATGTATAGGTTTTATTGTTATTCAAAACTAAATATTTTAGTAACTAGTCACTGAAATGATACACATTTTGGGTTTTTCTCAATAACTAAATGACATCTATATAGAAACGAGGCATTGTAATACAATTTATATTATTATTTCTGGTGGACCTTAAGGTACCATCTGTAATTAAAGGGTTAATGAGCTTCCCCTTCATCATGTCTTTGTTACTCTGGATGGAACAACGAAGAGCCCAGACTCATTTTCAGGAAAGATAGAGGTTGAACTTGGTGGAAGTGTATCTCAGTGGGATGTGATTTCATTCAACCCAATTAAGAAATCAAAACTTCCAGTTATTCCTAATGAAGTACTGGAGAACCTCAGCACTGATCAGTATTATGCTTACAGAATCTGCTTGGCTGTGTTGATCCTGATCTTGAGCTCCTTGAAGTTGGACTGATCTGTCATTCAAGGTGGTTGACTGTGGCATGTGGAATCCTCAGATTTTATACATCTCAAAGGAAGCCTGCCAAAGGTCTCGTCACATTTGCAGAGTTTTGTATCTTGGTCTATTTTCTAAGTTGGTTCTAGATCAAGGAGGAGTATCAATGTACAGATGGTGTTAAGAACTTTCATGATATGCTCCAAAGCCTAAAGGATCCTGAAATTTCCTCAATGAAGCCAGGGAGATAGCCCTAAAAACCCTCTACCAAAATGCATACTATGCTCACTCTGAGAATGTATTAATTGCCATGCTTGCTAATTCAGACCCACAAACTTGTAACATTGCAGTTAATAAGGTATTTTTGGTCAGAGGGAATGAATGGGTTGAAACTGTGATAGACAATGACTTTGAAGGTGGTGACCTGATAATTGATTCAGATGAGGATATTGAAGTACCAGAGTTACAGCCTGACTTGAGTGCTGTGAGAGATGTTAGTGTCAGGAGATTCATGGTGGCTAAAATTGATAATGAAGCTCGAGGGTATCTCAAAATGATGAAATTAAATTCACCTGGCATTCATGAGTCCCCTTATCATAGCATCTCTATCCAATGAAGACCTCATGAACATAAGAAAGGAAGCGCTGAAACTCAACCAGCCTTGTCATAATCAGGCTCTAGAGGGGCACATTAAACTTGTAACAGAGGCTTCCTCAACTGTGGTAGGATTTGACAAAAGATAAAATCAAGAAAACTGATGGAAGTGTTCAATACAAAAATATAATATTTTGAAGCTGTTTAGATTATTTTTTTACTTTGTGTAATGAGTGATACTCAAGATATTTGTAATATTTTCAGTAGAAAATTGTACATATTTATCACAAATTGTCTAAAAAAAAAAAAAAAAAAATTTTGGCCAAAAATAATAATATGGATTTTTTGATGCATGATTGAGCCTGCAGCCCTCTGCAAATGTTTTAATCTGCTTCAGAGGTAAAAAATATATCAAATAGGTTTTTAATTCTTTCTCTCTCTGTCCAAAACCTGAGGTAGGTCATTGGGTTCAAATTTTAGACACACACACACACACACACACACAATTTGTATGAATTGGCTGGTACAGTCAGTTTTGTATGCAACCACCCAAAATTGGTTTTAAAGTTTAATCCTAGACAAAACATAACTATCTAGACCCCCTTTAATTTTGATCCTAACACTTGTTTTTTTTTTTTTCTCCCCCCACCCTACTATATGTGGTGGTCCACTGGTCCATACTCTGGAAGGGTATTTTGTTTGAAATATTTCTAGAAGAGGTAACTAGTCTTTACTTTCCATATAATGTGAAAATGGTTAGCAAAATTCAGAATCCATGAAAGGTTAGGTTATTAATTTCCTATTTGTTCTGTCTCCCAGCTACATCTGGATTCTTAAATTTTACCAAAAACCTTTTATGTGACCTGGCTTTATTCATGTATATAGTTGCCCCTTGCAAACTGCGAGGTTATATGCTTGGAAACCCTCACAGTAGGCAAAATTGTAGTTGGCAAGACCTAGGGCTCATGGGAACTTGGTCCTGAGACAGACATAAATAAACTTAACTAGGAAAAGGTTGAAAGTAAACATGGTTACTGGATCTCCAGTAAATATATTTATTAATGAAGTAAAATGATAGAAAACACCTTTATTAATAACACCCCATTGAAGACCTCTGTTGCTAAGGCATTGCTAAAAAGTGAGGTGGTGTGGGCCAGCCACTCTGCCCTGCCATAATGCAGTGTACAGTGGAAGTGTAGTTTTGTAGAACTACAAAACTACACTTGCACTGTACACTGCGTTATGGCAGGGCAGAGTGGCTGGCCCATACCACCTCACTTTCTAGCAATGCCTTAGCAATGGAGGTCTTCAATGGGCATAGTGTTAAGGGTAAAGCATAACAAAAGTTTCAAATTTTTATGCATTGACCAAGAGCTGAGCCATAGAGATGATGATGTAGTGATAGTCACAGCAAGATGATCAAGTTCTATTTACATTTTGATTAAAGGTTGTTATTTAGCCAATCAGCCCACCCTGATTGAGCAATCCAGTGGCACGCAGGTAACTGATTGCCCTCTCTGGAGTGGACCAGAGGTTCAGTGCACTAGTGATGTGTTGTGTTTGTTGTTGTGCTAGAGCGGTACAGTCTGTCATAATGTGTTCAATTGTTTGTGGTGTGTCCTGGCACAGGTGGCAGGTGTCATCTATGGAGTTGTCTAGTCTGTGTTTATATGTCTGTTAGTTGGGGTGATGTCCACATCGGAATTGTGCTAAGTTAACTCAATCTGATCTGCTCAGGCTGATCTCTGACCTGTTAATGGGTGGTGGCTTCACATCTAGGACTGCATTTGGGCTGAGTCATGTTGGTGCTTTGTGGGTTAGGTGTGTGTGTGTGTGTGTGTTTTCTGTACTGTGTGATGTCTGTGGGGCGTGGTATGGAATGGAGTATTTGGTTATAATGTCTCTGGTGTTACCTTAATGGTGTGAGGTGTTGGTGCATGATTGTACATGTAGTGGCAAGGGTGTTGTGGGTTAGTTGTTGCTGCTGCCGCCATGAATTGTGTTCCCCTCATGTCTAAATGTTCCCTAATTTTCAGTATTTTTGTTTGAGTGCATCCTGTAATGATATGAAGTGTGTTGCTTTGTATTGTCTGTAAGGTGTTTGTGTGTGTGAGAGATAATGGCTGCTGAGCATGGGCTAGCATAGTCCATAACTGAGCAAATATATTTTGTATATGAGTGATGTTTCTTGCTGGTGTCCAAAGCTTGTGCCTGTTAGTACCCTAAGCGTGTTAAGTCTTGACGTACATTTGTTTTTAATGTCCTGAATGTGGTTTGCAAGAGATATTGTATATGACCCGAAGTATTTTGGTCCTGAGAGTGTGTGGAATGTTGTTGATGTTTAGTGTAAGATGTGGAATTACCTAGTGTTCTTTTGTGTTGCTTGTAAGCAAGGTGATGGTTGATTTTGTGGGTGCTACTTTGAGTCTATTGTGTGTGAGCCAGTCTTGTATATTGTTTATGTATGTTTGTAGGTTATTTGTAGTGGTGTCAATGTTGTTGTGGGTGGATGTTAGTGATGTCATCTGCATATGATGATAAGGTGAGCATGTTATCTATGGGTGTTGGAATATCATGCATGTATAAGTTGAACAGTGTTGGTGAGAGAACAGAGCCTTGAGGGACCCCATTTGGAAAAAAGCTTGTTTTTGGATGACTTGCCATTAAATGTGACATGCGAGTCTCTTCCTGAAAGATAGTTGCTCAGCCACCTTTTGGTGTTATTGTGCATGTTTGTGTTGAGTATTTTGTTTGAGAGGGAAGCGTGGGATAGCATCAAATGCTTTACTAATGTTTATTGTTGCTAATAGTGCACATTGAGCTGGTTGTCTGGAGTTGGTCATCCATGATGTGCTGCGTGAGGTTAGTGAGTAATGTCGTGGTTGAGTGGTGAGGTCTGAATCCATGTTGAGTAGGCGATAGTGGAATGTGTGGGTTGGTGATTTGTAAGATTAGTCTTTCTGTTACTTTGGAAGTGTGCATTAGGGTGGTTCACAAGCATAGGGAAAATTTAGCATCTGAGGTTTCACTTTTGGGTCATTGTTGCTTTTGTTCCTACACTTAGTGTGAATAACTGTGTGAAGTATGGTTGGTCTACGGTATTGTTAAGAGGTCACTCAATCATGCATGACGTCTCACTAATGACTGATTACTATATAGTATGACTAAATTTGGCTTCTTTTGTAGGAATGTGTAGAAATGCTGCTGAAGCAATCAAGAACATGGGCTAGTAGTGAGGTGTGGTTACTAGGGAAGGCGGAGAAGTTAACTAGGGCAGGACTCCCTATCAAGTTTCAAGTCCTCTGGAAATTCACGTTCCACCATCTGGAGGAGAGGAAGACACAATATAACAGTGCAGTGATGGCCATTGAGGCTTTGATCCCATTTTGGACAAAAGCAAACGTTCCAATGACGGATACCAGATACGCTGAGAAGAAGCTCCTGAAACTGTATGAGCAATACAAGGGGCTGCCCTCGAGACCATGATGAATGAGGAGGACAAGAACTTCCTTGTCGCTCAGCTTGATAATCCCACTTCCTCCAGCTTTGGCCTGATTGACAAGAAAATGGCTGACCAACAAATGAGGTAGAGGATTTGGTATGAGGAGAAGGCCAAGCGCGAGGCGGATGCGAGATGGTCCCAGGGAGAACTGGAGGCTTCTAGTTCAAGCACATCTGAATCATCAGATTCAGATATTGTAGTTTTTAAGGAGTCAGCACGAAAATGTTCCACTCCTAAGCGATTGAAGTCTGATCATGCCTGACATTTCCTTAGCCTTGGATCGCCACAACATCAGTGACAGGAAAGGAATGGCAGTGGTCGCAGCAACTATTAAATTGCTGGGGCACAACTTGGATGAAGTGTCAATCTCACGCAGCACCATTCATCGCGTGAGACAATGTACATGTGAAGTGGTGTGCCATGAAGATCAGGCCACTTTCAAGACCATGAGCCCCTTCTCTTGCACTGGGATAGTAAGCTGCTTACAGATATCTCCCATGGGTTAGAGGTGGTGGACCGTGTGGCTGTGCTTGTAACCGGTAATGGGGAAGAGAAACTCCTTGGAGTTCCAATGGTAGTTGCTGCAGCTGGAGCATCTCAGGCTCAGGCATGCCTGAAGCTTCTGGATGACTGGTCTTTGAGGGGCAATGTTTGAGGTCTTGTTTTTGATACAACTGCGTCCAACATGGGGCTTCATGCTGGAGCTTGTACTCTCATTGAAAAGGAGTTGGGTATTGATCTGGTGTGGATTGCTTGCTGACACCATGTGGTAGAAGTTGTCCTTGCTGCGGCCTTCGGTGCTTGTTTCAGAACATCCAGTGGACCTGAAATTGGCCTATTCAAGCGCTTCAAGCAGCACTGGGTTTTCATTGATTGCAGCAAGTTCGAGAGTGCACCGGACAGCCTGTTCATTGAAACAGCAGAGCAGAGGAAGGAAATGGTCTCCTACTACAAAGAGGCTGTCAAGAAGAAGAGCCAGCGGGATGACTATGATGAACTGATGCTTCTCTGCCTCCTTTTCTTGGGAAGGAAGCTTGATGGTCCTGTGAGAATTCGAAGGCCTGGAGCCATGCACCATGCACGATGGATAGCCAATGCCATTTACACACTCAAGGTGTTCCTATTCAGAGATCAATTCACCTTGCTTCAGACCGAGAAACGGAACATCGAGGAACTAAGCCTGTTTATCACACTCCTTTACAGCCGCTACTGGAACGAGGCTAGTGTTGCATACATGGCTCCATTGAATGACCTCACTTTCTTGCGCCAGCTGAAAGCTCACCCAGGAAAGACAAATGACATTTGCCGCGATGAAGCGCCATTTGTGGTTCATTTCCGAGCACTTAATCCCCTTGGCACTCTTTGATCCTCGAGTTCACGCGTCCACGAAGGAGAGGATTGCTCACAACATCGTAGCTGTTCCTGAAAAAAGAAAAGGACTCAAGCGCTTAGACGGAAAAATGTTCTCCTCGAGCAATCCCTTGGAATTCTATGCCACCAAAGGTTCAGCAATCTTCTTCAACCTCGTCATGCAGCACGGAAGTGAACTGGCGCAATCATTCCTGTCCAAGACACCAAATGATTGGAACACAGATCCAGCTTACCAAGGAATGAAGGAATGTGTAGAGAAGATGGAAGTGGTTAATGATTGCGCAGAAAGAGGAGTTGCGCTCATTAAGGCTTTCAACAGCACACTCACGAAGGATGAAGCGCAAAAGCAGTACCTTCTCCGCGCAGTCACTCAGCACTGCAAGGAATTCAAAGAGCCGACTAAAACTGGTCTCAAGAAGACCTAAAGATCTTCAACTGTGTGTATTATTTGTTCCGCTGTTATAATTTCATTATATATATATATATATATATATATATATATATATATATATATATGAAAATTATTTCACGAAGTATATATATATAGCTTCACAGCCAAGATCAATGGGTGCAAAGAACTAAATTACTGGGAAAGGTTACGAGAACTAGACATATATTCACTGGAAAGGAAAAGAGAGATATACACCATTATTTACACTTGGAAAATAATGGATAAACTAGTCCCTAATCTTACTCTGAATCCCATAACTCCCCAAACAACGATGGAAAGTAGAAGCGGTAGACTGTGTCGTATTCCCAAATTGAAGGCGAGACAGGGAACATCCTTAACCCTGAAAGAAAATAGTTTTGTAGTGAGAGGACCAAAACTGTTTAATCAGTTGCCCAAAGACCTAAGAAACACGAAGGGAGTTGCAGTGGAAATCTTCAAAAGAAGACTAGACGCCTGGCTCAGAACAATCCCCGATGAGCCGGGTGTACCTGGCTATGTGAGGTGGAGAGCATAAGAATCCAACTCACTACTTCATCAGGCCAATTCGAGAGGAGGGGCAACAAGCTTGACCTTCGCGAAATGAGAAATCATCGCACGGAACCTTTGTAAGTGTGTATATATATATATATAGTCATAAATTGTGAAGTCATTATTATCCTTGTTCAATAAATGTTTGTCATAAATTGTCAAGTCATTATTCAAATTGTTTCATTTTGAGCGAGTGCATAAAAAGGTCCTAGAGCAAAGATAATTGGCATGTTTATTCTTGTTGGGGAATAGAATAAGGGCAGATGTGACAAAATTTAAAATTCCAAAAAATGCTGTTGTGGACCACCCTAGTGCATAGTAAAGTAATGGGTCTATAGGAAGCTGGTTCTGTTGGATTTTTGTTTGGTTTGAGTAGTGTAATAATTTTACTTTGTTTCCATATGTCAGGAATAATAGTGTTGGTATGAATATGTGCTGATATTTGTGAGAGCTAGTATTCCTTGTGGGCCCCCCCCCCAAGTGTTTAAGGTGTATGTTAGATATGTCTGGTCCAGTAGCCTTTGAATTCTTAATGTTTTTGATGATGGTGGTGGTCTGGTCTGTATTGAAGTGTATATAATGGTTGTGTTGAGTCTGTAGGTTTTCTTGTCTGGCTGTTTGTCTGTCTGCGTGTTTCTGGTTGTTGTCTCTATTTAAGTGACTTATCTTTGCGTAGTGATTAACTAGAATGTTAGCTTGTGTATATGTTGGGTTATTATTTTGGCTGCGACAGATAGCCGCGTGTGAGGTGAATGCTGCTGTTTGAGTGGGTAATACTGTTTATAGTCTTGTATAGCCTGGATCTATCTGTGGAGTGATTTAGTGTTATGAATTCTCTGAATGTTTTTGTTTTTCTTTGAGTTTGTTGTTTATTTCTGTGTTGAGCTGTTGTATCTGCTGTTTTATGGCTTTTGTGTAGGGTGTTTGTGTGTTATATTTGAGGTTGTTACGTTGCCTTATGAGGTGGGCTATTTCTCTTGTGTAATTTGGGTTGTATTTCCTAATGTTGCCCATAGGTATATATTTGTTTGCATTAGGGTTGCACCGATTAATCGGTAATTGGCCATATCGACCATTTGCCGATTAATCAGTCATTGGTTTTGTTTTTTTTGCCGATTAATCAGTTTTCATACTCGGTCATCTTTGTTTATTACATTACAGAAATTGCATCCCTGGTTTAAGAATTTCAGTTATCCTAGACATGGAATGAACTTAAATAATATTTTGCTTGTTTTTTATTAAATATTTTCTACCAATTTGCATTGTTTGGAGAATAATAGGCAGGGTATTATTGAATTAATTTACTCCATTATCACTCCATTTATTAAAGCAAAAAAATTATTGTACCTTACTGAACAAAAGCATCCATTTAAGCTTTCCTGTTGCAAAACAAAAGTGGCCTTAACCTACTCTCTAACGATAAACAAAATTTGAGATGGAAACATTGCATAGGGTGCATTTGCAAATAATTTTATTTTTATCTACTTTAAAGTATTCCATGCAATGCTTGGAGCCATAAGGGCTTTGTTATTTAAATTTGTAACAAAAATATAAAATTTCTTGGCAACTTTCATTAAAATGCTTAATTTAATCTGTAAAAGAAATTAAAGAATTAGAATATGTAAATAGTTCTAAAAATATTAGATTAATATTAGATAAAAAAATATTAGATATTAGGCCTACATTTGATATTGTGTGCTCAGCCTCCTATTTACCAGTATAATAGGTATAAGCGGCATAATTCAGTAACCATATAGTGCTATACACTTATATAGTATATAAAAAGAATTATCGGCCGATTAATCGGTAATCGGCTAATTTGCTTATCGGTGCAACCCTAGTTTGCATTATTGATGATCTGATTAAATGTCTTGAGTGTTGTATTGATGTTTATGATGGGTGTGCTGTTTAATGTGGTGAATTTTTCCTCAGTCTGTATTTTGAACTGTTCCCAATCAGCTTTCTTGTAATTTCTGTAAGTGTGCCTAAGGCTGTTGGGGCAGAGTGTAGAATGTGTTGTAATGATGATGGGCAGGTGGTCTGATGAGTTGTTTTTCTGTTCTCCATTGTGTGTGTTGCTAGTGAGGGGGAACAGAACGTTTTGTCTGGGGAGGAGTTTGAGTATCCTGCTTGATGTGGTATGTGTGTATGTTCTTCTGTATTGTTAAAATGAAGAGGCTGTTTAGTTGTGTGGCTATGTTGGTGCCTCTGGTGTTTTGGTTGTGTAGGTACCAACTAGTGTCTTTGGCGTTGAAGTCTCCTCCTAAGATGACATTAGTGAGAGAGACCAGATTGTGTAACTGTGGATTGTAATTGGCTGGCACCTGAGGTGAACTATCTGGTGGGATGTGAATGTTGATTCGTGTGTTATGTTTTGTGCGTATTTTAATGTTAACTGCCTGTATTTCTATCGTGTTATCTGCTTGGATTGTGTTTGTTTTGGGTAGCATCAGTGTAGCTAATGCTTTTACGTATGTAAGTGATGAGTCTACCCCCAGTACGATCTTGATGGATCGCCATGAAGTCAGGGATGGTGGGTGTTTTGTGTGTGCATTTTAGTTGTTTCTTGTATAAGTGCTATGTGAATGCTTTGTTTGTGTATGAATTCCCTAAGCTGCATGATTTTGTTTGATGCTATCTACATTGTACTGTAATATGTTAATATTATACTTCTGTATGTCTCATGGTGCTATTGTCTCTTTGTGTATGGTGACATGTGTAAGTTGTAGTGGGGCCTGGATTAGTCTTAATGTTGCCAGAGAGTAAGAGTAGTTTGGGGAGCACGCAATTGCTCCCTGTAATTGAAAAAATAGCACGCTGAGAATAAGTCCTGCCCCGGGAGCCAATCAGCACTCTGACCATGTCACGCAACAAGCTGTCAACTGCCAGTCTGGCCAACTGTTAAGGAATAATTTTCTATCAAAGTCATGTCTGTCCAATAAAACATCATTTTTGTCATTGTGCGGTAAAAAATCTCGAACCACATGCCAGAAATGCTGCCTTGCCCCCAACCCGCTGAATCCACCTCAGTCACACATTTTTTGGCCAGTTGGACAGCATCAAGTGATATTTGCCATGATTATTTTTGTGCCAAACTTTTAAAAAACCCTGAATGGAAAATTTTCTGCAAGTACATCCACCAAGAATTCATGTAAATGTTAAATTAAATGTTATTAAAAACAGTGTGGTGATTGTGCAGTAGATATCAGCTGCACACTTGGCTTCTCTCCTACAAGTGAGAGAACTATTGTGCATAACAGTGAAAAAACTAAGGCTAGTGCACAAAGTGTGACCCCAGGAAGTGCAGTGTATATTATGAAGGGTAGAAACATCACAGTGGAGAACATGGAGTGAATGTTAACTTTTTGGATGGGGGATTTGTTTAATTTTTCTCTAATATTTAGTTAAACCTCACTTAAGTTAGGATCGGGTGTCCAAATACTATTACTATTATTATTGTATTTGTTCACTACTTATAACATTTTTCTAATTAAAAGGAATAGATTACATCCTACCACCCATTTTTCTGGGTAAGGAACCTCACTTTGGAGACCATTGTTCTTGTAAAACACACACACACACACACACACACACACACACACACACATTTATTTTATTTATTTGAAATGTAAAAGAAGCTGAAAATAATTAAGCCTATGTTGTATCCTGTTACTCTGTTTAATCAAAAAAAAATCTCTTAAATATTTAAATTGTAACCAGAATATTCTTTTGTTTTTACAACATAATTTATTGAACTATTTTTCTTTTGTAAATGGATTTTCTCTTGCGTAGACCAAAGCAAATTACTTTTGTGACAAAAAAATTATTTTTTCCTAAGGTTTTCTATGAATGTCGGAAGGAAGCCTGACTTGTCGTCTACCATTCTCCAGCTGTTTAGGGCCAAGTTCACCAGACGACTTAGACGAAGGAAGTTACTACAACATGGCACGGCAGCCTGTGCTTCTCAATGTTTATGATATGGTAAGTATAAATTTATAAAGTAGATTGGGAATCTTTTAAACCATGAATGTTTTGAAGGAGTTTGTGTATTGTGGTATGCAGCTACAAGATATACATACAGGGTGATTCATAAATGTTTCATAAATTGCAGGATGTCATCTTGAGACAAAAGTAAAGAAAAAAGATGCACAAACATAGGTTAAGAAACTTGTAGGTTTTGAGTTATAGCATGTGACAAAAATGAAATTTAAGATTTTTTACATTTTATGCAAATAGTGATAATTTGCTTCAATAAAGTAAATGTATTCACTGGCTTAAGCTAACCAGCCTGCCCCCACCCCCACCTCTCTGCCTATCCCCCTCATTGTAAACTACTACTAACCACCATTCTCTCGCTTGTTCATACTCATTTTCCCCCTTTAAATCTCTCCCTTCTATCCTATTTTGCAACATGCTGAGGCATGTATTCAAGAAGTAGGGACAAATTTTAAACATTTACTTTAATGAAGGAAATGTATCACATTATGTATTTGCATAAAATGTAAACAAATTTTGGGTTTCATTTTTGCCACATGCTATAGCTTGAAACCTACAGGTTTCTCAACCTATGCTTGTTTTCTTTACTTTTGTCTCAAGAATACACCATTATTTATGAATCACCCTGTATAGATTCATGCTAGGTATTAACATAGCATATGCAGAGATAGAAATAAGGCCTATTATAGGTAGGTCAGTTTATTGGTAAGTTCACAAGTCTTACAAATTTTTTTTTTTTTTTTCCCCCATGTTTAAACAAGTAGCTTCCATAGGTTTTGGTAGTGAGCCTTATCACCCAAATTGTATAACAGAATTAGATGTACATATCTTTTTCTGTTTGACACAGTGAGCTGAATTGCTATTTGAATTCAGTTTTCAGTTCTACAGTGCCCGCGAAAAGTATCCGATCACCCTTAAAATTTGTATTTTTTACATAAAAAACAATGTTTAAATGTATACTAACCTTATATTAGTATTTTGTCATCTGTCCTTTGGTTTGGATGACTTGTTCTAGACGTTTTGGCATGGATTTAATCAAGTTTTGACAAACTTCCACTGATATTTCCTTGCACCATACCTTTTTGATGGCCTCTTGTAATTTTTCGACTGAGCCAGTGTCGTGGCATTCAACCTTATTTTTTATTATTAGCCACAGATTTTCTATCGGATTGAGATCTGGACTATTACCAGGCCAATCCAAAATATCAAATTTATTGTCAGTAATCCATTTTGTCACTATTTTGGCCCTGTGACATGGTGCACCATCATGCATGTATGTTTTTGTCCTTTGGATTGCCATTGCCATTGGAAGTTTATCCTGTAGCATTGCTAAATACCGTGCACCATTCATAGTTGTGTTCTTCGGAAGAAAATATAAGTTTCCACGCCATAGTAACCGAAACAACCCCAAACCATCACACTTGGAGGGTGTTTCATTGTCTTTAGGGTGTATTTAGGGTCCATCCTATTTGAGCCAATAGGCCGGTGAACCTTTTTTGGACAACTTCTGAATGTCAAAAATGTCGACTCATCACTAAATAAAACCTTCCAGTCATCAACAGTCCAATGAATGTATTTTTTACAAAATGTGACACGTTTTTTACGCATTTTTTCATTAATGAACGGTTTCTTAGCAGCATGGCGAGATGATAATCCGAGTTCTTTTTGGAGCCGCTCCTGGATAGTTCGTTCAGAAACACCAGATAACAAATTATTCATATTAAATTTTATTTCTTTCGCAGTTATTGTTGGGTTTTTCAATACTAAACGTTTCATAAGTTTGTCTGTTTGTGAATTTGTTTTTCTCGGTCTGCCAGATCATTTTTTAGGGACTGGCGTGGTTAGGCCACCATTGTTCTCAACCCGTGAAACCCATAAATTAACGGTACTTTGGGATATGTTTAATTCCTTAGCTATCTGTCTCTGTGATTTCCCACATGCATGCAAAGCAACAATAGCATCTCGACAATCACTCTTAAGTTGTTTTTTAGCACACATTATATATAAATTTTATTTACACCACTTTCTGTAAAAAAAAAAAAAAATCAAGAAATTTACACACAGTGAAATCTGACAAATTTGAGACACAGCCACCCGCAACGAAGGCTACCAGAACACTAATTTGAGAATGCGTTGGATAGCTCATATCAGCGAGCAACCTCAAAGTTACCAGATGTCGCTAGAACAAATAGAAAGTGAATTACGTGTCTCTGAATATCAAGGGAAAATATTGTATTTTCTTGAGTGATCGGATACTTTTCGCGGGCACTGTAGTAGATTTTAATGGGGGCAGACAGAAGTTTGTTTCTTTGTAAAAATAGTCCAGTAGTTATAAATTTTACACACTATTTGAGAATATTAAATTTATGGTTGTCAGGCTGTGCGTAGTGACAGAATTTATGCTTGGTGAGTGAAAGTAATTTGTTGATACTATTTGCTGTGTTAGTCCTGGCAATTGATTTTTTTCCCTCCCCTAGCACAGTTGAACCTAAAATTTCACATTATACAGTAGGTATAGAATAAAACTTAGTTGGAATATATGCATTGACAGTAAAGTGATCATGAGTAGGCCTGGTCAGTCCACAAACATTTTTCTTTGCAAATAATATAAGAATGGTTTGTTGAAGATTTCATGTCTTCCACCTTCCATTTTAGTTCTTAGAAAGTAGTTAAATAGATAGAGATTGATCCAAATAACAAAGCTTTGTATATTACTAATCCTTGTAAGCCAACTAAAGATTAGATCAAACTTTTCTGTCATCATCATAGTTGTATACTTTTCCTAATTGAAAGTACATTATTAAAATTACAACATATCTGATTATTACTGGACACACAAGCTCATAAATCATAATCTTGCAATGTAGTGGATATTATTTTGGAACTAAAATACAAATCTGATACACCCTAACATTTAGTCTTGAGTTTGTAGTGTAATGGACTTTGGCTTCTAATGAACTGACTTCCCCTAATTACAGTCATTCCTCAGTATTCACGAGGGTTAGGTTCTTAAAAATCATCGTGAGTGTTGATCTCGTGGATGTTGAACATATAAACTTATGGAAAAATAGTGTAAGTTCCCAGCTCCGCTGAAAATCCCTTTTTTGCCCTCCTAATTTAGCCATAAATGCCAAAAAAAACCACCAATTATGTTAATAATTACATAGATTTATACCAAATAGAATTCAAAGAAACAACAAAAAACATTGTATGAAATAATTTTCTACCACTACTGACCGATAAATCCTAGCCTAACACGAACATAGCCTATCAATATTTCTAACACCTACAATAAAGAAAATTACAGAACTTTTCTTTTTCATTGTTTTAATACCCTTTAAATGAACACAAACAAAAATATTATGTTAATGTAATGAAAACACTCGCATGTGGGGAGAAGCAGCACTGTGAGGATGGACCCGCATTTAGTACACTTTTGCCCATCAGCCAGATTGCGACCAATTTGAATCGCGAATAAGCAGTCTTTCCCTCGCAGATGCTGATTTAATGGTTATTATTATTCTCTCGTGAATAGGTGGTCTCGCATATGTTGGTCACATGAATATGGAGGAATGACTGTAGTCCATTAGAGTGAAGGTTTTTACCGTGTACTGCATATTTTGTGCAAAGGAGTGAAGTGGGTTAGCTTCAAATAATGTTTGCTTCACTTACCACAGTGAATAGATGTTTTACTCCTACTTTAGAAATACACAAATGTTAGTGTGGCATTTGAATTCCTCAACCCTTATCATATGGTAGCAGACTTCACAATTAAAGTCCACTGCTTGATCATTTAGTAAATCATAAAACAAACATATTTATGAATATAAATTTCCTATTCAGTTTGTTTATGAAGTTTAGAGATATTTAGCATATTTAAATTTCTGTATAATTGCTTTGTACCAAAATTTTATATATATATATATAGTACATTCCGCTTAATGTGGACACATCGGTTCCCAGGTGTTTTGTCCATATAAAACGGCTGTCCACAGAAACCGAAGTTCTCGTTTTTTAACATTTATGGAACATTGTTTGCTCTAGTTTTATGCCTACTTTAGTTTGCTATGGATAGAAAACAAAATGCACTGTGCTTTAGCAATTTATATTACAGATATGTATAACTTGAACATAATAAATGCTTTAACAATTTGGTGCTACTGTAGTATGCGGTCTACCGTTAAGTTTCTACTGTAGTATGTGGTCTACCATTCAAAATATTTAAAAGGAATTGAAAATGAATTGAAAGGAATTATAATTTAATTTACACAATTAAGGAATTATTAAAGAAGTTAAACATACTACTACCGCATACTTAACGGTAGACCGCATACTACAGTACGCCCTTGATGATTGGTTAGGTTAAGTCGTGATATTTTCGTTAGTTTTAACGAAAATATCACGACTTAACCTAACCAATCGTCAAGGGCGTACAATTAACCTAATAATAAGAAGATAAGAAGCTATAATTAAAAGGTAGACTGCCGAATTGTAGGTAGACCGCATACTACAGTAGCACCAACAATTTATATTGTATAACTTGAACATAAAATGAGAATGCAAAGTATGGTACTGTATTTTATACTAACTAATGAGAAAAGAACTTGTCTAGTTTCGTTTGTATTTTTGATTTTTCGTTTTGCATTTGTACAAAATTAGCACAGACATCTAAGGCCGCCTGTGGACTTTCTTCGCTTCCTTTTTGCAGAAAGTACAATTGCAAACCATTTATGAATTTTTTGGTTTCCGTGTGAGATATTTTTTCTGGCTCCGGAGCATCATCATCGCCACTATCGGAATCACTTGGTTTCTGACGTTTTGCGGCAATTTCATCAATGATAGAATCGTCACAGTCTTCATAGTCATCATGGCACAACAGATCATCATCTAGGCTAGTATAAGACTGATGGTTTTCAACGCATGTCAAAGTTTCAATTTCGACTTCATCAATCAATTGACTGTGAAGGAGACTTTGTAAATCCAGAATGAGCAAAACAATTCTGGATTGTTTTATCAGTCATGCACTTCCAACTTTTACTAATGAACTGTACTGCCTGTAAAATGTTTATCTTTGAGCTCACTTCTTTGGCCGTTGATGATGAAGTTAATAGGTTTTCTTCAATTGATTCTAATGTATAGTTCACTAGTTGTTTACGGTAAGCACCCTTTAAATTTTTTATAATGCCCATATCCATTGGTTGTATGAGAGACGTCGTTTTGGGAGGTAGAAATTCCAACTTAATGTTTTTCAAGCATTTCAAATGAGGATGCACTGTGCAGTTGTCGACAAAAAGCAAAATTGTTTGCGATTTTTGTTGCAGTTCTGCATCCCATTCCTTCAGCCACTCTGCAAAAAGATCACTAGTCATCCAAGCATTTTTGTTAGAACAGTATGTGACTGGTAAACTCTCCATGTTTAAGTTTTTAAAACACCGTGGCATCGCACTTTTACCAATAACCATAAGCTTCCGTTTGTCATTCCCTGACATGTTAGCACAGCATAGGACAGTTATGCGATCCATAGCCTTTTTTGAACCTGAAAGTTGCTCGTGTTTATAAACTAGTGATCCATCAGGGGTAGCTCGGTAATAAAGACCTGTTTCATCTGCGTTATAAACATCGTCAGCGGAGAAGTTGGTAAGCAAGTTAGGCAACATGTTAATTTTCCATTCATCAGTACTCACAATATCAGCATCAGCTTTCTCTCCATGAAATTTCTTAAATTTGATGTCTCGATTTCCAGCGTGACAACCAACCATCCGTTGCCTTAAAATCATCATGGCCCATTTTCTCAGCAAGCTCACCAGCTTTATCCTTCAACATAGGACCGCTCACTCGAACTCCTCATTTTGTAACAATAGCAAACCATTTGTTAAGTGCCTCGTCAACATCTGGATCTTTTCCTTCACGTTTTCTTTTTTGGGAGGTTCCTGGTTTGGCTTCGTTTGAAGCCCATTGTCGTCGTAACTCTTGTTGCTGTTGCAGCAATTTACCAATTGTGGATTTAGGCACGCCGATGATTTCTGCCAGTTTTCTTATTGGGGTGTTTGCTGGTTGACAGCTGATTTTGTCCAATAATTTAATTTTTTCACCAAGCGTGAGGTCCTGACGACGCGACATCATTCACGGAAAGTTACTCTGCATTGAATGTAAACCAAGCAAAGGTCAGCTACGTTTATATAGTTTATGACGTAATGTGATGTCAGCATGGTGTGACTTTGTAATTAGTCCACAATAACCGGCCCTATGTCCCTTTAAACGATTTAAAATTAACTGTTTTTTACCATTTGTTTTTGTTCTTTGGCTTTTGTCCATAATATGCGGCTGTCCCTATTATCCAGTGTCCATATTACACGGAATCCACTGTGTATATATATATATATATATTTGAGATGTTTGAAGTATTTCTTAAGAATGTAAGTAAATTAGTAGAACCTGCCTCTGCATACTGAGTACCCGACTAAACTGACCACATTTCTATGATGCCAATAAAAATCATACTGTATTTATTATGTAAAACTTTCTCAGTGTAGGGACCACTGATGTTGCTCAAGCGCAATGAACATTTATCTTGTTCTAAGTAGGTAGTTAACTGCTGGAAAAATGGCAAACTAAATTTGAGTAAATTTTGCAATTGTCACTTGATAACCTCTCTAGAATCTTGACTTCTGAATCTGAAATACACACTTTAGGAATTAGGCACTACACAATATTGAATACTCCACATGCAAAAATTGCATATGGTCTTCTCGGCTTCAGTCTTGATCTTGAGACCTTTTTTCTGGTCTGTCTCAGTCTCAGCCATGGTGGTCTTGACTACATCACTGGTATATTGTGGAAAGTTCACAATAATTTTTATATTTGCAATTAAATCATTCTATAGTTTGTCCAATGAAAATGGGTAATTTTTGATGAAGACAGTCTAAATTGAGGTACAGTATAACGTGCTTTGATCTATTTCTGGTCTGATATCAGTGGATTTTTTAGTTACAAAATATTTATTTACCCATTGTATGATAAAAGGTTAATAAAACTTGTTTTGGGACTACAGTTCTAAGTTTAAACATTATAGCAATGCTCCTTGAAATTTATTTTGCAATATAATTTACATGATCACTCATTGCAAATTCTTATCAAGCATTACACAAAGAAATTTTGTTGCAGTACATTATTTTACAGTGAAATGGAAAGTTAATTCAGTAAAAAAATGTGCATGTGCTGACCAGTTTGTTATTAGCTCTCTTTGGAGAAATGGGAAGTTTTTATAAAGTGACTACTTTTTGGTTTTCATGGTGGTCACTTTAAGCAGGTTCTATCATACATAGTCTAAAATATTAATTATGTAGAGCATCTTTGATGTCCTTCCTCTTTATAAATCCAAATTGGAACTTTGTACCATAACCAAGGACTTTACTGCGAAAGAATGAATACGACCTATTGTCATTAGCCTCTTCAAAAATTTTTTACTATAGGTGAAATTCAGTACTTTAATTTTTTGAGATCATCTCTTAAATAGAGAAATTCCTGTAGCAACTTTAAAAATATTAGGAAAGATGGCAATTACAGTTTAAATATTAATTATAAAATAAGTGTTCCTAATTATTAATTTAATAATTCTAACGGGAATTTCATATATATGTACTTATACCTTGGTAACCTTGGGCTTGTTCCTGCCCAAATTGTTCATTCTGACAGGTCAAACTTGTAGGTCTAAGGTGGAGTAGGGGGGTAACAACTTAATGTGGAATCTGAACCACACCCCAACATAGGTAGTCAGAAATTACATAGTCCTCACTGGACTTGATCTCATGACCCACCAATCAGCAGCTTAACATTTGAACCATCTACCGATAAATTTTTTGTATGGAAGGATGAACAGCTGAATGAGCTAAGCACTGACTGCCATTGCCAGGAATCTTACCCATAGGTGATGGATTTGTAGTCATTGATACTAACCATGATACCACCAAGTTATCATTATTTTATTTATTACTACTAATTTCAAGTTTTAAAGAAAAGGATGAATGATTACACTGGTATGCATATGAAATTTTTTTTGTCTGCTATGAGGGTTTTTTCAACTCATTATATAATTTGACCATGCTGAATTCGAAAATGACATTGGTTTTCCTCAATCAGGTCAGGTTTTTTCTCTATTGGCCATTTATTATAAGTCCAATTTTATCCCCAAATTTATTGATTTTTTTTAGCTTAAACACTGTAGATATGAGTAATATTATAAGAACACTCGTGAAAAATGAAAACATTGTGTGAAGGAATGAAGTTTTTTTGGCTTTCCATCTGTGTTTTTCTTCGGGCACGTCTCGCTTCAAACACCAGCAATAGTCCGCCAGCATATTGATATCCCAGTTTCCCTGGTACCTCCCATTATTTTGATATCTTGGTGAAATTGTTCACCCTGTTCCTCACTATAATCCCTGCAATTTTCAGGAAAATAGTCCAAGTGGGACCACCAAAAGTGCATTTTTATGGACATGCGCGACCCATGAGCTTTGAAAGCTTCCATCAAGTTTTTAACAAAGGACTCGTATTCTGGACTTCTACGCTTGCCAAGAAAATCAGTGACAACTGATTTGAATGCCTGCCAGGCATTCTTCTCAGTTGGAGTCATTGCGTTTTCGAACTGAGTATCCTTGATCAAAGTTCGAATTTGAGGACTATCAAAAAACCCCAGCATTTAGTTTAGCATCAGATATATGAGGAAATTTACTCTCGAGATATCGGAATGCTGAACCCTCCTTATTCATTGATTTGATGAAATTTTTCATCAAGCCCAGCTTAATATGAAGTGGTGGGAGCAAAATTTTTGTTGGTGGTACAAGGGGCACTGAAACAACATTATGCGACCCAGGTTCAAAATTCTCTCTGGATGCCCATTCACGCTGTGCATAGTGCTTCTCATTGGCTCGGCTATCCCGTTTGCAGAGGAAACATGGGTATTTCATGTATCCCCCTTGCATTCCCAATACAAATGCCACAATCTGAAAAAAAATGAAAATATTTAAAGAATTTAGAGAATTTGTTCTATCAGATAAAAAATCTATGCATTGGACTGTATCACTTCTGTGGGGAAGTTAAGTGTTCTTATACGCTCTCAAATAACCTTTGGAAAAACAACATAGTCAATAGCAATAGTTTACTTATGATATTAGTATTACCTTCAAATCTCCACAGATCCTCCAGTTATGTTGGTCGTATACGAGAGCATCCAGTAAAATTTTCATGTTATCGTAGCTCTCAGTAAGTTGTATGGAATGTGCTACAGGGACTGATGCAACCCTATTCCCAATGTTGAGAAGTACTGCTTTCAAACTTCATTTAGATGAGTCTATAAATAGCCTCCATTCTGATTCGTTATATGGAAGGCCCAAGGATTCAATTAGCCCCTCAACATTGCAGCAGTACACTAAGGAAGAGGTATTTTCGTGCACTGCAAAAAACTTGCGGAATTCTTCCTCTCATTTCCTATACCAGGAGAATGTTGTTCCCGGAGCCAGCAAGTTGTCCTCTCGAAGTCGTGAGCCCAAGATCTCGGCAGCTAATTTGGAAAGTCCTAAATCCCTGGTAAGATCATTAAGTTTGGCCTGGTTGAGAGGCCTCAGCTCATTTGAAGCGGTATTTTGAGGTATATATGACTGGGACTGGTCATTGGCATTGGTCATTGATTAATCATCGAAGTCCAGGGTTTGAGGTGGGTCGGGTATTGGAATTCCAGGACCATGGGGTACAGGTCTCATAGCAGAAGGAATGTCAGGGTATACAACAATGCGTTTATTCTTCTTGTTAACTCCTGAAAATAGAAACACAGAAACATGGATATAAAACTTGTATATGAAATAGAAGAAGCATTCAGACAGTGGCGGCTCGTGAGGGAAGGCTGTGGTCTGTAAGATATGAAATAGGTCGATGGAGTCTGTATATTTTCTTTTTTTCATTCATATTGTCCCTTCGGGGACAATATGAATGAAAAAGAAAGAAAATATACAATCATTGTAATGTAAATGTAACTTGTATAACAATATGTATGTGTAAATGTATTTTCTATAACTATGTATATGTAAATGTATGATTACCATTATGGTGAATATTATGCTATATATGGTGAATATTATGTCGTTTCATACGAGGATTTCAAAATATTTAAGAAAAATAAATTTATAAGCCCACCTTGGAGGTTTGTCATGCAGAAATAGCAATCTGTCACATGATCCTTTCCTTCTCCAAATCATGGGAATTCCAAAAGGCAAAGATTTCGCTCTGCCTTTGCTCCATCTTCTCAAATTTTCAATGCACATCTTGCAGCACATATGAGGGGCGAAATTTTTGTCCTGGTTCCCTAGCTTAATTCCAAAGTATGCTCTATACATTGTCTTCACAAATTTAGTGATTTGGGACTGGTTATTTGGCATGGTAACCGTCTCACATATGTAGCAGAATCTATTGGGATCATTTTTACACGCTCTATTCATTATGAAATATTTTATCTATATGCCTAAAAAGTAAAAAAAGATATACAAGTGAAACAAGTGATGATAGATGTTACTGTTCCAATTCCGCTTTGACAAAATCACGAAAAATTCTTTTACACTTATGAGTCCATAGCCAGATAACCTGAGCTGATTGAGAAAAACGGATTGCAGATTCGAAATCAGCAGGAAAAACTCTATAAGAATCACTTACAAAACCCTTGACAGCAAAATTGATGCATACCAGTGTTATCAATTCAAATTTGAAAGAGATGTGACAGAGACTGGAAATAGAATATAATGGATCGCAAATTAATAAATGAATGCGAGATAAAGCTTGATAACGCTTTTAATTTTTACCTTTTTGGACATTGAGAGAAAATGAAAGAGATCAGTTTAGTCCTTTAAAAAAAACTAAAAATACAGCATTAATTAATTTTAGGAATGCCTCCCCTATCCATTCCCCCATCCAGAGAAAAGAATTAAAAAAAATTTTTTTTGATCCCCATTAAAAACCTACTGCTTGTGGTACTGTATTGAAGGGTTAGTTGAATGAAAATAATGGAGATATTTAAGAATAACTTGTTGGTTGAAACCAAGTTGGAATCTTGTTCGGAAGATTTGCATCTTAAATTTTAAACATGTGTAGGCCTAGTAAGTACTCTGAATAAATGTGAGCTATTGGTTTTGATTTAAGTAAATTTCATACTACTATACATACTTTCAGTACTGGATCAATGAGTACACTTCATCTATAGGATTAGGGGTCTTTCATTCTGGAATTGAAATATATGGCACAGGTAAGTACTGTATATAAGTGTAGGTGTATATGAACTCTTCAAATAGCTACATGTTATAACATGACTTTCACAATTAGTGCAGTATTTTGCACTTAACCATTAGTAGGCATGTTTGAAATGGATTCCTTGCCATTAAAATGTCAAATGTTTATTGAATTTTTGTGCATATTGACTGGTGTAATGTTTTTTTTAAATTCAGAATACGCTTATGGAGGTCATCCTTTTCCCTTCTCTGGTGTATTTGAAATTTCTCCAAGAGATGCAGAAGACTTGGGAGAACAATTCAAATTCAAGTAAGGTACTGGCCTCTTGGGCCTTATGTGATTTGCAAAGTATTTGTTTTAACACACACACACACACACACACACACACACACACACACACACGTTTTGGCTATTGGGATTTGAGAATATTTATAAATATTTTCTATTACAATAGATGTTCAATCTGCCTGCTATGATGTTCTCTACATATATGTAGATTCTGTTTTGTACATATGTAGGGACAAAAGCACATACTGCTAGTATGTTGTCTTTCAGATCAGTGTTCTGCAACTTAAGGGGCCACATGTGCTTTCCAAAGGGTCTGTAGAAAAAAATCTAAAGTGTATGTTGTGCTCCTTGTATAGTAAAAAATGCATGGGTGCACAATGGTAAAAAAGGGGAAGGTGTTATATTGAATATGTTTAGCTGTATAGTTTGTATTAGAGATGGACGTTTCATCTGTAGTTGAAGGCTATTATTTGATAATATGTGTTTAGGGGAGGGGGTTATGATGTTATGAAGCTACATTCTAGGGGTTTCATCCCTCTTTAAAAGGTTGTGGACCACTGATTCAGATCATTTATCGACGTTAGACGCGTGTTGTAAATGCTCTTAAGGTAACCTCGCAATCTAATGTAATGAGGTCAACATTTCTGTGAGGCCACTCCACAGGTCATCATCATAATAATATCCATCTTTCATTGGGATTTGTGTCCAGCCAATTTTGTATGTACATTTCTGAGTGATATGTAGTGGTGCACCATCTTGTTGAAACCAGACTTGTGCATGAATTTCAAGAGGCAGTTCATCCATATAGGATTCCAAAACCTGTTGTAACATCAAATAAGTGGTGCTGTTTATGGATTCTTCAAAAAATAAGGTCCTATAATGGTTGAGCCTGCATTCCTGCATACTGTCCAATCACAGAACTCTTCTCTTCTATCTCTTCCCTATCCCTCTTCCCTTTTGTTTCTGAACAGCTTGCGTTTTGTAAGGATGAAATGTGATATGTTGTAAAACTCTTCTAACACAAATAACTTTTACTCACTTCTTGTTTAGGCTTCCTCAGTGAACAATGTGGATTAGCTTGGACCTTTGCAAAGATATTAATTGCCATGTCCTTGTATGTGCTACTAAGAGGATATCCATGTCATCACCTCTCGAAAATACTTCACATTTCCTTCAATCTGTTCAAAACTTTTCAGACCATATTGCACTTTGGTTCTGGCTGATGGCAGTGAAATTCTTGTCAATCCTCCATCTGACTCATGCCCACAATGTGTAACACCAAGTGCACTTTTCAGGGTATTCCATCATTATCCTTATGAACTTAATAGGTTACCTGGAGTAGAGAAAATTAATAAATAATTCCAAATCCCTATGAGGCCAGATTTCCAGACTTTTAGAACACCATTTTTTTTGTGTGCGCGTGTATATATATATATTTATTTATTTTATTTATTTTTTATTTTATTTATTTTATTTATTTATTATATAAATATATATTTATTTATTTATTGGTTGGACAGAATGATGGAAAACACGCATTTTCAGTGCTGTATTTTCTGATATCATTAATGGCATTATGTACTTTATTAAATTAATATGCAACTGCATATAATATGGAAAAGATGTTACTCCCTGTGAAAGGGGCATGATAGTTGGAGCCTGTTTGATTGGTGTTTCAGCAATAAAAGTTGCATAATTGCTCCTGTATCTCAAGGAAAGGATCAAGTGCTTGCTTCCCCTCTTGCTGTCATTCCCATTTCCATCCATGGTCCACAAATGAGACTGCACAAAATGAAAAAATCCACATTTGAGAAACGTTTCTTCATTTGAGAAAGTCACTCCATTCCCTCACCTAACCTAATCTAATCTAACCTGGACTAAAGTGGAAAAGCCATGAATGAGAATGGAATGAACTGGGAATAGATTCATTTGAAAATGCGTCCTTTGAACTTCTTACTCTGTTTTTCCATTCTTGGATGTGGAATGAAATGGAAATGACAGTGGGATGACACCAGAAAAAAATTATTTCTGGCAGGTGGAAATGGTTTAAAAGATTCTTCATTGTAATATCTTTTGATAGAAAATATTAGAGAGATTTGCTGTTAAATAGAATTCAGTTAACAACGTATAATGAGGATAAGAAGTTAGTACCGTATATTATAATTAATACTAATGTTGTTGTTCATTCAAATACGTACTCTAGCATTACTGCAGGAGTACGTAAGAGTTAAAATATATACTGTACTTACTTGCATCTCCTCAATCCACAGTTCACATTGTGTACTGAGTGTAAATGAAAATGTGATTGACTCACAATTGCAAACTTTTGATTAAATACACCCTTTAATGCAAATTTATGCTACTGAAATACTTGTCCAACTTCTTATTAAACATGTTTACTGAAGTGCTTGCCATGACCCTGCAGGAAGGCTATTCTACTTCTTGACTATAGGTGTAAAAGACCCATGCATGGTTTGTCTTCAATCTTTCTCGTAGTTCCTATTATCCAGGTGAAAAAAAAAAATGTTCATAATTTACATTGTCAAATCTACTTACAATTTTAAACACCTGGATTAATTTGCCTCTCAAACGCCTAGTTTCAACCATATACAAATTTGGCTTTTTGAATCTGCACTCATATGATTTACCACATTTTAGCAGTATTTTATTGGCAATTTTGGGTGCCAAGATTTTACTGTTAATTCTATGATAAACAGTTGTCATTTATTTAACATTGCCCTCTGTGATGCAGATATTTAAGTGGTTTTAACAGTGATGACATTTTAAAAATTTTTCTCCATAGTAACAAATTGACGAGGCAAAGTCTCTATCTTTACCAGAACATTTTTGATGAAATGGGCATCATTAATATAAAAGTTCATTAATGTTATTTTAATTGCATCAGTAAGTGTCATTTTTACTGTTACTGTTCAAACAGTAGTCGAGTACCATTATTTAAGTCAAATATTTTTTCTTGATACAACAGGCATTGTAGATTTAACAGTATCATACCATAATTTTGAACGCACTGTAATTTAAGTCATGCAGGTGCTGTAAAAGCAAAAATATTTGTCTAATTATGGGTAGTGAATATTTTTGTAAAATCATTGCAGGGATGTTTATTTTTAGGTAATGTTTACCTCTTGAATTGATTAAGACCGATTTCTAAACTCTATCCATCAGTTTTAAAATTATATAAATTAGTGGTAGGATGCACCGATTAATCGGTATCAACATGGAGGTAGTGTCGGCATTTTACTGATTAACTGGTATTGGTAAGCTAAGTATCAGCCGATACCAGATACCATACGTTGCATTATTCTTTTTTAGGGACAAAGTTTATTCAAAATAACTCTGTAAATTAAATAATCCACTCTACATGGTTAAAAAAATTCAAATAAACCCAAAATTATTTCCTTTTAAATTTTATACCAGTTTGGTTAAAGCTCCACCAAAACAAACTTGCTCAGCACTTAAAGCTTTTTCAAGGATGTCATTATGATAGTATAAACCTATTACAATGATACTGTTGTTAAACCGATAAAATAAATGTTAATATTAAAACAAAAGCAAGATTTAGTTAGATAAAAATTCTGTAATTTGGATTTCAAAATGTATTTTAACGCTTTTGAAAAATGGGAAAATTGTTACAAATGAGTCAGTTACCGTTAACTTAACATCCATTTTTTACATTGTATCTATATATGAATGAATAAATAATTCTTTATTCATAAAATAAATAAAATTTTACGTTTTTGTTGTAATGATAATTTTAACAGAAAAAAACGTGACCATCACCGATTTTTTTGAAAATTGGCACACTTATAGATCTCAGTGAGAAAAACAGAGTGGCTCTTGTTTCAACACTCTAGATCATATGGTTCTGGAGATATGGCCATTTGAATTTTGTAAAAAAGGTCGATTTCCAAGGTCATACCATATTTCAACATGAAATATCTCGGCTCCTATTGCACTTAGAGACCATTTAAACACTATTTTAAAGCTTTTAAGCAGATCTACAACTTTGTTTCTATTCATATTTTACATGTGGTAAAAAAAAAAGTTGATCTTATTTTTGACCTTTGACCTTGTGTAGGTCATTTGATGTCACAACCGATTTTTTTCTCCTTTCACCCAATTTTGGATACACATGTCTACCTTAGCCTAGAACAAGATTTTTAGTGTTGATTAAGTTAGACACTACAGCCATTTCAGTGGACCATACCTACCTCCCTTTTGACCAAGTACCTTTTTCCACTAAACTTTGAAGTGCCATTTCTTCAGAACTGTTTGATCTAGTGTTGAGAAAAGTACCATTAGATTTGTCTCACTGAGATCTATAATGTCTGCTATTTTTAAGACAATTTGCCTTTTAATATGTATATTAAAATAACCTATTCCTTTATTTTTACCAATTGAGTTAAGAACTGATTCTTGTCTAGCTGGGTGAAACCATGAAAAAGAGGCATCAACATAACTTTATATTCAAAAAAGGTAGTTATTAGGTATTTACAATATATTGTATGGAAGCCATTATTGTTACATTTATAATAATAAAGTATTTGTATATGCCTTTCAAGGTAATTATTTATCCTACCAAAGATTTGACCTTAGACAAAAACTGAGATCATTATTCAACAGCAAACAGTAAGAAAGGAAAACTTATGAGAGACTTTAGTCCTGCCTAATAAGACTCAAATTTAAATAGAAATGCTAAGATACTAACCTAAATATAATTAATATAATTATTAGTCAATGCACGAATGCCTTTTTTCACTTTTCCTTTGTTTTTTTTTAAATGGGTCACAACAGAACCTGCCCATATTCAAACTGCTGAAATCCACGTTTATCTAAAAAGAAAAAAAAACATATAGCTTAAAAGCCAGGGTTGGGTTCAATTACACAAAATGGGAACAATTACAATTTTTTTTCCTTCAAATTAGTTAGTTTTGTACTTCACAATTTCACGATCAATTACAATTACACAAATATAACTAACTATTCTACAGGGTGTCCCATAAGTCCAGCATCATAGGAAAAAAAATTAAAAAAGGCAAAACAAAAGCTTTTATTTACAGAATGTGCTCAATATGTCCACCATTGTTTTCAATACACAAATTCAGACGTGATACCCAGTCAGCAAGCACACTGTGAATGATGTCTGTACTAATGGTGTTACATGCCCCAATAATGCGCTGCTGCAAATGTTCAACACACCTAATTTTCTCTGCGTATACCAGCGCTTTCAAGTGGCTCCAGAGATAAAAATCTAGTGGTGAGAGATCTGGGCTTCTAGCTGGCCATTCCACAGTCCCTTGACGTCCTATCCAATAACCAGGAAATTGTTGGTACAGGTATTCCCTTACTTGGGTGCTGTAATGTGCAGGAGTGCATCTTGCTGGAACCATGTTGGGAAATTTCCTTTTTTGTTCAAGACACTGGGAAATGCTTCTTCCTTGAGCATATGTAGGTAGGTGCCTCCAGTGACATGTTCATTGAAAAAGAGGGGGCCTATGATGCGATCCTTCCAAATGCCACACCATACCATCATCCGAGATGCACCTTGTTCCTTTGAAGAGGTATATCAGTGAGGGTTGTTTTGAGACCAGTAGCGGGTGTTCTGTTGATTTACCTTACCATTTCCATAAAAAAAAAAAGCCTCATCACTGAACAGAATGGTGGATGGGAAATTGGCATCCTGAGCATAAGAAAAATATGAATTATGGTTTGTAGAAATAGAAAAATATGAATTTCTCCTATGATGCAGGACTTATGGGACACCCTGTATATGTCTAAATATACTGTATATCTAAAATAAAAATATATCTATAAGTATAACTAAATAAACTAGCAAAGGTTTATTTTCATTGGATGATGTATGACTGCCAGATCTAGGAGTATAATTTTTAACAATTGACATTAATTGATCAATTACATCAGTTGTAGCTCAAAAATCAATTACCTTTATTTTCATTTTATTTTGAATCAATTACAATTAATGGAGATTAGGATCAATTAATTAAAAATAATTATAATTATTCAATGTATCCAACCCTGTTAAAAGCTATTTTTGCTGAGATGGCACAAATAAAATTTGGGACCTCCTGATCTTGTTTCAGAGGTCTACAACAAGAAAAAATGTGGTTTGATTTACAGATTGGAATAAATACAGATGCCAAAAAAATCTTTGCTCCAAGGTTTAAATAAGCTTATTTTCACATGGGTACATACTGTTGTACACAATGAATAAATACACAAAGTTAAGTAATTCTATTAAAACTCATCTAACTCTTAAAACTGAACTTATTCTATAGCAGTGATGCACAAACCCTGGCCCACAGGCCAAATGTGTTCCCCACTGGTCTTTTCAATTCAATGAAAAAGTTAGAATATAAAAGTAACCCAATTTATGACTTAGATGGAAAGTAAGTAGGCTAATACATTGTTATTTTCTTCGCTTGGCCCTCACATCAAAAAAGTTTGTGCACCACTGTTCTATAGGGTAGTAGTACCTTTGCCTAGTATAAGGTACTTATATACATACATAGCTTTACCATTAAACAGGATAGCAGGTTCGAAGTTCTTCACACTTTTGAATGTCCATATAAATTATGTAATTTAAATTACCTATATTATACAGGGTCTCCCATAAGTCCAGCATCATAGGAGAAATTCATATTTTTCTATTTCTACAAACCATAATTCATATTTTTCTCTTTCTACAGGCCAAAATGTCTGTGAGCAAGGAAGAATGAATCCAGATAATTCTACTCATAGGAAATCTGAGTCAAAGAGAGGCTGCTGCTGAATTAACAGACTGCATCCAGATGGTGAGCCAATAACACAGAGTTGTGTTAGCAGACTTGTTGCAAAGTTTAAGGAAACAGGATCCATAGAAGATAAACCATGCAGTAGACCTTCAAGGAGGTCCACTGATGATGATACAGCAACTGCTATCCTGGCTCATTTTAACCCTTTGCAGACGAATCCGCAGCATATGCGACCACTCTTGTTACCAGAATGTATAGGTTTTATTGTTACTGAAAACTAAATATTTTAGTAACTAGTCACTGAAATGATACACATTTTGGGTTCCTTTCCCGACAGCTAAATGACATCTATATATAAACACGTAGAAACATTTATAGAAACGAAGCATTGTAGTACAATTTATATTATTATTTCTGGTGGACCTTAAGGTACCTACCATCTGTTGTTAAAGGGTTAACAGAAGTCCCAATAAGTCTCTTCGGTGATTGTCCACTGAGACAGGAGTGTCAAAAAGTAGCATCCATTGCATTCTTCAGGCTCACAAATGGCATCCATATAAACTTCAGATCCTACAGAAATTAAGTGAAGATGATCCCGACCAGCGGATGGAATTTTGTGAATGGGCTATGGAACAATATGCTTGGGATGCCAATTTTCCATCTACCATTCTGTTCAGTGATGAGGCTGTTTTTTATGGAAATGGTGAGGTAAATCAACAGAACACCCGCTACTGGTCTTGAAACAACCCTCACTGGTATACCTCTTCAAAGGAACAAGGTGCATCTCGGATGATGGTATGGTGTGGCATTTGGAAGGATTGCATCATAGGCCCCATCTTTTTCGATGAACATGTCACTGGAAGCACCTACCTACATATGCTTAAGGAAGAAGCATTTCCAAGTGTCTTGAATGAAGAAGGAAATTTCCAAACATGGTTCCAGCAAGATGGTGCTCCTGCACATTATAGCACCCAAGTAAGGGAATACCTGTACCAACAATTCCCTGGCCTGTGGAATGGCCAGCTAGAAGCCTGGATCTCACGCTACTAGATTTTTATCTCTAGGGCCACTTGAAAGCACTGGTATATGCAGAGAAAAATAGGAGTGTTGAACATTTGCGGCAGTGCATTATTGGGGCAAGTAACACCATTACTCCTGACATCATTCACCATGTGCTTGCTGACTGGGTATCATGCCTGAATTTGTGTATTGAAGACAATGGTGGACATATTGAGCACATTCTGTAAATAAAAGCTTTTTTTTTTGCCTTTTTTTATTATTTTTCCTATGATGCCAGACTTATGGGACACCCTGTATGATTCTGAAATATACAAAAAAAAATTATATTTTATAATAGGGCTGGATACTTATTCGACCAAATAACTGGGTTAGGTTAGATAATTACAGATTTTTTGAAAATTAGCGCGCGCGCACACATATATATATATATATATATATATATATATATCAGTAAGAAAAATCTAATGGTATTTTTCTCAACAGTCTAGCTCAAACAGTTCCAAAGATATGGTGCTCTAAAGTTTGGTGGAAAAAGGTACTTGGTCAAAATGGAGGTGGCTTATGATCCACTGAAATGGTTGTAGTGTCTATACTAACTTAACACTAAAAATCTTGTTCTAGGTTAAGGTAGACATGTGTACCCAAAATTGGGTGAAAGGAGAAAAGAAATCAGTTGTGACATCAAATGACCTACATAAGGTCAAAGGTCAAAAATAAGATCAACTTTTTTTTTTACCACTGAGGTAAAATATGAATAGAAACAAAGTTGTAGATCTGCTTAAAAGCTTTAAAATAGTGTTTAAATGGTCTCTGTAAGTGCAATTGGAGACGAGATATTTCATGTTGAAATATGGTATGACCTTGGAAATTGACCTTTTTCTGCAAAATTTGAATGGCCATATCTCTGGAACCATATGACCTAGTGTTGAAACGAGCGTCATTCTGTTTTTTCTTAGAGATCTATAAGTGTGCCAATTTTCAAAAAAATTGGTGATGGTCACGTTTTTTTTCGCCATTGAACTGACATGGAATGGCCCAATTGTGAAATTGGACTATTTATTTTGTTTAATTTGGCCTGTAAGCTTTAGGTTCTACTGGGCTATTAATTAAAGATAAAAAATCGTTTCATTGATAATTATGATTAATAATGCATAAATTATGAGTAAGAATTAATTAATTTTTTTATTCATAAATGAACTAATAATTGAAAATTAGACAATGAATTTAAATCATTGTAAAGTCATTGTCATTGTGAAGATATTTATTTTTTACTTATTTATATTTATAAATTTATAAAATATTATATTGCAGTTTGTTACAGTAATGCCGACCAAAAGTGTACAGCCTATTCTAAATGAGGCCTAACAAGCAACTTATATAATAGCAAAACAATATCTTTACTATATATTACTCATAATTACGATAAATAAAACCTACTATTTTATTATATTTACAACACCTAAATCTTTGTCCTCAGACTTTTCATTTAACTCTCTCTGTGGTATAGTAATATTCCACCAGAAATAATACACTGCCCAACAAAAAAAAAAATTTTTGCTGCTGATTTAATTCTAAGACCTGTTTCTGGATAATATTGATGTGCTGATTTAAAAAATCACCTTAGATTTTGTCCATCACATCAGGTTTTTGTGCAATGCAATATGCCTATTTTGGGTGATCCATGAAGGGTGCTTATCAAAATTGATGATTTTTGAGACCTGTTAACAGCTGTTTTGCTGTTAAAATTTTATCTGTAGAATACGCAAATCTGTGCATTAAATCTAAAGGTCATGTACAACATATTAAAATCTTGGGTATATCTGATTTCCCCAGGTGTGAGTGTGACATGATCATGGATTCATTTTTGCTTATTTAAACACACTTAATCACTGTCAATATTACCATTGTATATTAAAGTTCACTCCCTGCACAATTGTTTACTTTTCCATGCTGATTCTGAGTATGTAAACTTATTTTTTGAAAAGAAAAAAAATTGGGCATAACCCTGCCAAAATGCGATATCTCCAAAATATCCGTATTTGATTGCTCGAAAACCTGATGTGATAGGCAAAAACTAAGGTGATTTTTGAAATCAGCACACCATAGTTACCTAAAAACAGGTGTTAGAATTAAATCAGCAAAATTGGTGTTGGGCAGTGTAATATATGAGATGCTCCGGACCACAACCTGCCAAGTGCCAGTGGGGCTAGAATTGAGTTATTTACACCACTATATTCTCCCCCCCCCCCCGCCTTACTCTATCCCATGGGTGAGTCAGGGAGCAGATTGTGGACCTGTACATATGGTCAAAATCAATCAAATATCGTTATTAGTTCAAAAGTTATGTAAAAAGTTGGCATTTTTCTCCATTTTTAAGTTTTGACGCTTGGTAGCTTGTGGTCTGGAGCGCCTCATATCCTACTAAAGTGCATTTTTCTACAAATGTTTTTACATGCTTAATAATTGTTTATATAGGTTGTTTAGTTGTCAGAAAAGGAACCCAAATGTGCGTGTTCAAAAAGTTCCATCACCCCCTACAAAATGTACATATTGTAATACCAATTTTATTTTTGTGATATTAATTGAATTTGTGATTCATTGATATTTTTTCTTTTCTATTTATTAGAGTTGTGTGAACAGTGGCAGACCAGTCTACTTACACTGGAAGAAAGGATAGTGATGAGCACATGGGCTCATGAAAGGTCACATACTGGCAAAACGATACACGATATCCAGAATGACTTCAACACAAGATTCAATAAGGCTGCACCACCAAACAATGTATTATGCTGGGAGAAAAAGCTGTTTGAAACTGGCTCCATCAAGGACATACCATGGTCGGGAAGACCAACAATGCAAGCAGAACAATGTGAAGGTGTGATTGCATTGGTGGCTCATTCACCAAAAAAATTGCTTCTGAAACGATCACAAGAACTTGCAGTTCCCTATGTCCACAATGAGATATCACATGACAAAAGATCTTGGCATGAAATCATACTGCCTGTCATTTGTTAATGAATTAAGTAATACAGACAAGCAGAAATGATATGAACCCTGTACTGCACACACTGTAATTAAAGTAATTATTGCTTGTGACTTGTTTCTTAAATTACACCTACCACATATAAATACAATTAATCACTCAAATAAAATTGGTAGTAGTAGTGTCGTTGGATACAGAATTCAGAGAGCACTACAACATCAAAATTACAATGGCTAGAAAAATAATGGGAATCATCTGGAGAAGCTTCTGCAGCAGAAAAGCAAATGTCATTCTCAAATTGTGGAAGAGCCAGTCCTAATAATAGAGTATTGCCCAGTACTCGCAAGCCCATACAGAAAGAGACATTGCGAACATTGAAGCTATACAAAGGACTTTTATGTCTAAGATAAAAGAAACGGAAGGTGAAGACTACTGGTCTCAACTACAATCCCTGAAACTACTCTCTCGAAAGAAGGCAAGAGCAGTACACAATAATATACATATGGAAAATACTTGAGGGCTTTGTCCTTAACCTTAGAAATTAAGTAGAAATAAACTGGAATGAGAGAAGAGGCAGATTTTGTATGGTCCCAGCTGCTGTGGGACAGGGGGCCATGAAAATGAGGATGGAAAATTCCCTCAGAATACGAGGCCCAAAGCTTTTCAGTGCCATACCGAGAGAAGTAAGGAATTTCCAGCACGCTGACCTGAATAACTTCAAGAACCAGCTGGACAGATTCCTGTGCAAAGTCCCTAACCAGCCATGCATGGCTGGCTACCAGGGCAGGAGGAGATCAGACAGCAACTTCCTCCTTCACCAAATCCTGCAAATGAGGTGGGATGCTGCAGAGGGGTTGACCGCAGGTCAATCCTGAACCATCATTCGAACTCGTGCACACAAAGTATTACTATGTACATTTTGTAGGGGGTGATGGGACTTTTCAAACACCCTGTACATTAAATTTCATTTGCCCCTTATTAGACCACTCTACTAAATTAAGATTGTGCTGCAAACTCTCACTCTATCTAGTAAATGAATTGCTTTACCTGCAATTTTAATCTCGCTGCAAATTTATAAAGTTTACTCAAAGATTGTTAATGTATATTATGAAAAATACTGGTTCCAAACCTGACCCTTGTGGAACACCGATAGTTACATTAGCCCACCCTAACTCTTCCCTGTTTATTACTACTATTTGTTTTGTATCAGTTAATTATCATTCCAGTTAAGAACTTGACCCATTATTCCATGAGCTTTTAAGTTTTACAAACTGTTTTGAAAATCTAAATATATCTACCACTCTTATTACAATCATATATGCCAATGATGTCTTGGAATAATTCTCACTAATTTGTTAAACAATTTTTATTGCACATGCATAAGTTACACCATTGTATTAGAAATAATTTATTTATGAACGTTGTGAGGTAGAAAAAAGAACCCAACCTAATTCGGGTATCAGTCAACCTAAACCGGGCATTATTCAATCTAACCCCAGGCATTAATAATAACATGCTTCATAATAATAATAGAACCCCTTACCTGCTATTAATATCCTGGATTATAGAGAGATGCAGCAACAATAAGAAAATGGAAACGTTCTTCATGGTTCAGAAAAATCTTAAAACAATATACATGGGCCAAATACCCCAGAAAAAATATTTTGCATCATCCATACTTCAGAACTTTTCTGTTGGAAACGGAAACCTAAAACCTTAGATTCACTCCTGATACAGATGATGGGTGTCAAAAATATATCTTAAAATATATTTTTTTAAATATAAAATGCACAAAATTATAAAATTTCCATCCTACACTGTTCATAAATAAACTATTGGCTGATCAATGATACAGTATTTATACATTTGCGTTTTGTATTAAGAGGACGCCTCCAAACTAGGAATTAATCACATATTTCTGCAAAACCTGTGCTGATTATGTTTAGCAAGATTATTGTTTTCAAGATGTTTTTAAGTGGGTTGAGTAAAAAAAAAAAAGTTAAATCTGGGGATTTACTAATTTTTAACTTCCCTACATAGTGAGAAATCTCTTCAGTGTAAACAGTTATATCAGCAATCATTGGAATGCCATTTACATTACTGAACATGTTACTACCCTTTTGGGATAAAAAAAAGTATCCTCAACTATAAATATGGATGAAAGTTATTTAAAATTATTACCATCTTGTAGTTCTTTATTAAGTTGCTGCCTGAGTCTACCAGTGGCCCAGTATTGTCCCCTTAAAGGATTTTTATTACTAACATAATTGTAAGTTTTGTTAGGGTTTTACATTCATGAGTTACTTGTACTGTATTTGAAATTAGCATTTAGCATTTCTAATTGGACATTTAACCTTTCTACATAAATCTGTACAAGTACAGTATTAGTGGTGGTGTGCGTGGTTCCTTTTGTAGGCTACATTTTTATCTGCGACTGCTGCTCTTATATATCTATTCCAACGCTATGGCTGTGCATTTAATTTACCTCTCAACTCTGAGGTATGCAGTGCGTGTCCAAATTTACGAAGAGATTCTTGAAATTGCCCCATATGCTAAGAACACACTCTACTGCCAACCATTTACCCTAATTTATTAAATTAGTGAAGCTCTGAAATCATCAAAATTTGCTCTCCTAAAATCAGGCACCTTAAAGTTGTTTAATTACATCAGTTTTAACATTAACTGAAAAACTTAAAATTACTAATTTTCATAGTTATTACCAAGTCTAAAATATTTTCATCCCATGTCAGCTCTGATCCTTTTTAAAAATTAAAATTCTCATAAAAAATCTGTCAAATGTTCACCCTCAGCATCGCTGTTTAAGGTATTAAAATTAATGTTTGGACAGTTGAAGCCCCTGACTATAATTGATTCATTACACTGGTATGCATATGAAATTTTTTTGTCTGCTGTGAGGGTTTTTTCAACTCATATTATATAATTTGACCATGCTGAATTCGAAAATGACATTGGTTTTCCTCAATCAGGTCAGGTTTTTTCTCTATTGGCCATTTATTATAAGTCCAATTTTATCCCCAAATTTATTGATTTTTTTAGCTTAAACACTGTAGATACGAGTAATATAAGAACACTCGTGAAAAATGAAAACATTGTGTGAATAAATACTTTTATTCATACAATGAATATGGAAAAAAGTTTATTGAGGAAGGAATGAAGTTTTTTTTGGCTTTCCAGCTGTTTTTCTTCGGGCACGTCTCGCTTCAAACACCAGCAATAGTCCACTAGCATATTGATATCCCAGTTTCCCTGGTACCTCTCTTCCATTATTTTGATATCTTGGTGAAATTGTTCACCCTGTTCCTCACTATAATCCCCGCAATTTTCAGGAAAATAGTCCAAGTGGGACCACAAAAAGTGCATTTTTATGGACATGCGCGACCCATGAGCTTTGAAAGCTTCCATCAAGTTTTCGACAATGGACTCGTATTCTGGACTTCTACGCTTGCCAAGAAAATCAGTGACAACTGATTTGAATGCCTGCCAGGCATTCTTCTCAGTTGGAGTCATTGCGTTTTCGAAATGAGTTTTTGAAATGAGGATCCTTGATCAAAGTTCGAATTTGAGGACCATCAAAAACCCCAGCATTTAGTTTAGCATCAGATATAGGAGGAAATTTACTCTCGAGATATCGGAATGCTGAACCCTCCTTATTCATTGATTTGATGAAATTTTTCATCAAGCCCAGCTTAATATGAAGTGGTGGGAGCAAAATTTTTGTTGGTGGTACAAGGGGCACTGAAACGACATTATGCGACCCAGGTTCAAAATTCTCTCTGGATGCCCATTCACACTGTGCATAGTGCTTCTCATCCGCTCGGCTATCCCATTTGCAGAGGAAACATGGGTATTTTGTGTATTCCCCTTGCATTCCCAATACAAATGCCACAATCTGAAAAAAAATGAAAATATTTCAAGAATTTAGAGAATTTGTTCTATCAGATAAAAAAATCTATGCATTGAACTGTATCACTTCTGTGGGGAAGTTAAGTGTTCTTATACGCTCTCAAATAACCTTTGGAAAAACAACATAGTCAATAGCAATAGTTTACTTATGATATTAGTATTACCTTCAAATCTCCACAGATCCTCCAGTTATGTTGGTTGCATACGAGAGCATCCAGTAAAATTTTCATGTTATCGTAGCTCTCAGTAAGTTGTACGGAATGTGCTACAGGGACTGATGCAACCCTATTCCCAATGTTGAGAAGTACTGCTTTCAAACTTCGTTTAGACAAGTCTATAAATAGCCTCCATTCTGATGCGTTATATGGCAGGCCCAAGGATTCGATTAGCCCCTCAACATTGCAGCAGTACACTAAGGAAGAGGTATTTTCGTGCACTGCAAAAAACTTGCGGAATTCTTCCTCTCGTTTCCTATACCAGGAGAATGTTGTTCCCGGAGCCAGCAAGTTGTCCTCTCGAAGTCGTGAGCCCAAGATCTCGGCAGCTAATTTGGAAAGTCCTAAATCCCTGGTAAGATCATTAAGTTTGGCCTGGTTGAGAGGCCTCGGCTCATTTGAAGCGGTATTTTGAGGTATATACGACTGGGACTGGTCATTGGCATTGGTCATTGATTCATCATCAGAATCATCGAAGTCCAGGGTTTGAGGTGGGTCAGGTATTGGAATTCCAGGACCATGGGGTACAGGTCTCATAGCAGAAGGAATGTCAGGGTATACAACAATGTGTTTATTATTCTTGTTAACTCCTGAAAATAGAAACACACAAACATGGATATAAAACTTGCATATGAAATAGAAGAAGCATTCAGACAGTGGTGGCTCGTGAGGGAAGGCTGCGGTCTGTAAGATATGAAATAGGTCGATGGAGTCTGTATATTTTCTTTCTTTTTCATTCATATTGTTCCTTCGGGGACAATATGAATGAAAAAGAAAGAAAATATACAATCATTGTAAATGTAACTTGTATAACAATGTTGTGTAAATGTATTTTCTATAACAATATGTATATGTATGATTACCATTATGGTGAATATTATGCTATATATGGTGAATATTATGTCAAGTTTCATACGAGGATTTCAAAATATTTAAGAAAAATAAATTTTTAAGCCCACCTTGGAGGTTTGTCATGCAGAAATAGCAATCTGTCACGTGATCCTTTCCTTCTCTCCAAATCGTGGGAATTCCAAAAGGCAAAGATTTCGCTCTGCCTTTGCTACATCATCTCAAATTTTCAATGCACGTTTTGCAGCACATATGAGGGGCAAAATTTTTGTCTTGGTCCCCTAGCTTAATTCCAAAGTATGCTCTATACATTGTCTTCACAAATTTAGTGATTTGGGACTGGTTATTTGGCATGGTAACCGTCCCACATATGTAGCAGAATCTATTGGGATCATTTTTACACGCTCTATTCATTGAAATATTTTATCTATATGCCTGAAGTAAAAAAAGATATTATACAAGTGAAACAAGTGATGATAAATGTTACTGTTCCAATTCCACTTTGACAAAATCATGAAAAATTCTATTTTACTTATGAAGCCATAGCTGGATAACCTGAGCTGATTGAGAAAAATGGATTGCAGATTCGAAATCAGCAGGAAAAACTATAATAATAATCACTTACAAAACCCTTGACAGCAAAATTGATGCATGACCAGTGTTATGAGTGACTGTTCTACTTGAAAAGTTACGCAATTCGACCAAAAAATGTAGACTTAAGTTATGCTTGCTAATTTTTGAGATTATTATATCTAGTAGTATTAACTTTCTTTTGAATCCCCAAAACAACTCAAGGTTAATGACTCACACAAGCTGAATATCTGCTGACATATTCATGATATATTCTATAAGGAAAGCACCTGTCTGTGTTACTTAATGAAATCGTATTCAGCAACCAAACAAGTAAATGAGCCAGTGAATCTTAACCCTTTACTGCATAAATGGACGAATTTGTAACCTGTCAAATATGCGCATTCATAACTTAACCCTACAAAAAATTCATGCAGTAAAGGGTTAAAACATAACTTACTTCCAAAGAACTTAACCACTCTTGAGATATGAAGATTTGTTTCATACAAAGGAGTTGATATTTGGAATAATTGGAAACAAATTTAAGAGTGAATGCTTCTAGTACGAAGTTTTGTATTCAATTGAAGAAAATCTTGGAAGGGTAATGGGTATGAGCTTTCTTCCCTCTTCACCCTTCTCACAATACCTTGTCCTTTCATTTCTCTTCAAATGTTAAAAAAAAATTAATTTAATGTGTAAATTACTGCTTTCTTTAATCCTCATACTAGACAGGCTTCTTTTTCATTTTCCTTTTTCTTTTTCTTCTCCTTTTTTCTTATATAAGTTAGTGCATACCAGTATTGACAAATGTATGCTATTGAATTATTATTTCACTAATGAATTTTTTTTTACTATATATAAGTGTCATGACCCTACGCATATGAATTGTGTATAATATAATTATTGCCATGAAAGGTAACTTTCATTGCCTCATATTTGGCAGTTTTGTATGATATAGCACAGGGGTGGCCAAGTTTCCTGGACCCAAGAGCCACATACGACGTTTTTCAGATGTACGAGAGCCACAAAATATTTTAAAGAATTTAATTAGTAAAAATATATACATATAGTTATACTCACATTATTAAATTGTTTAATTACTGCTTGTAGAAGGCTTAGTTTGGGTCTTCATTTTGGCTGTTAATGCTTTAAAGTCTGGCTGATGTGATGTTAAGGCGGTATGAAGAAGCTCAGTCAGGTGTTCGTTAGTGAGGGCAGCATGATGTTTTGACTTTACAAACTTCATTACTGAGAAGAGTGCTTCACAGCAATAAGTTGTCCCAAAAACTGAGATAAGTCGGAAACTGGTTTTCCTGAGGTGAGAATACTTTGTCTCTGGTACTTGCTTCCAAAACTCAACTGCAGATAAGCTTTTATGTATCAACTTTAAACCCACATCCTCCTGTAGCTCCAAAATTTCTGTTTGTATTGAAGCAGCTTCCGTAACAAAAGGTGTGGTAACAGGACAGCCATCGTTGACAACAGCAATCAGGAAAGGATTTACAAGAAATTTGAAGCATGGTTTTAGTTTCTTTAGTTCATCAAACCTGAAATGAAAATCATCAATTAGTCCTTCCTAATTTACCTTTGTATTCCTCCAATTTACTATCTTTTATTTCAATATCAGGAAAAGTGTTTGCTCAGTTTTTTAGGTGGGGAAAATGGTCAAATTTTTTTGTTACTAGATCTTTTTGGAAGAGCTTTATTTTATTCTGAAAACTGTCTGTGTAAGGTCAGAAATGACCTTATCCTTTCCCTGAAGTGCTAAATTTAGATTTTGAAGGTGTTATTACATCAGTGAAAAACATCAGATCCTGCACCCATTCATGATCTTCTAGTTGCGTGTATGACTTTCCCTTTTCTTTCAAGAAATGAATGATAGGCTCCAACAGTGCAACAAACTTATTCAGGAGATTACTAGTTGATAACCACCTTACAATACAGTAGAATGAAAGGTTATCTGGCTTATCTTGAAGATCCAGCTCCTCGATAAAATTCCTAAACTGTGTTTTTGCATTTGAATGAATGAAATTCATAATTCTAGAACACATTTCATAACTGTCATACCTAAAGTACTTGCTTACTGAATGATACAGTGAATAAAGAGACACGCAAGATACTTGGGATTGTGTGTCAAGAGCCCAACTAGGCCTACATTTTGTCCTACCATAGCTGGTGCTTCATCTGTTGCAACACTAACAAGCTTATTCAATGACACTGACAAGTTTATTCAATGGTACTTGAGCATTTGATAATGCCTCATCAAGTGCATTCTTTGTCAACCCCTCTGGTGGTTTCTCTTAGGGTCATTAAGTCCAAGAGTTCTTTCACATTTCCATCGCCAGTAACATAATGAACAAATATCACCAGTTGAGGGTTATCTTTAATATCTGTGGATTCATTGAGGGCCAAACTGAATGCAACAGAATTCTTCAAATCACACTGCAATGAGCATGTAATTTTAGTACTGATCAGGGAAATACATCTCTAGTGTGGTGGGAAATAGAAATACTTGCCATTTGTTCTCGAAGCTTTGTGTTATCTGGAGTGAGAATTGCAGTAACATCGGCAATATTCTTTTTCACAAATTCTCCACTACTGTAGGGAAGTTGAGCACAAGTAATATTCCATGCCATAACAAAACTAGCTTCAGTAGTTAAGTCAGCTGTCTTACACAATGATGAAAATACAGTTTGTTGGGCAACTTGGCTAGATTTCAACATTGTTAACTTAGTCTTCCGCAATTCTGATTTGGGAGGAAATTCCGTAATAAAATTTTTATGGTTAGTTTCATGATGCTTTAAGTTACTGGCTTTAAAGTGATTGAGTGCCATGTGGCAGATAAGAGACACAGGTTTCCCACCCTTAACAGTAAAGGCAAAGCTCTCCTCCCACTCCTGTTTAAAAAAACTATTTTCTTCATATTTCCATTTCTTACACTTTGTCTGCTCAGTCATTTTAATCAACTAAGGGGTTGTATAACTTTCACTTGTGTAGCTGAGAAAAATAGCCACTATTTGATCTAAGAAGCCAATTTTAAAACACACACACACACACACACACATTACTACACACGGCCTGCAGGCTAGCTCGAGGGGTACTGGACACTGGTGAGTGGTGATTGGTGTTAATTATGTAATTATCCCACTTAGGCACTGTCACGCAAAAGAAATTGTCGTACGCATGATGCATTTTGTCAATTCAATTTTTCCTTTTTTTTTTTTTTCTTTTTTTTTGTGAAAAAAAAAAAAATTCTATTTGCATTATGAATTTTGTCTTTTATGATAAATACAATAAAAACCAAAATTGTCTCGTGAGCTGCAGTTGTTAACTTTGCAAGCTGCATGCGGCTCGCAAGCCAGGGTTTGGCCACCATTGATGTAGCACTTAAAATTCCATACCCTAACTGAAAATATAAAAATCCTTCTTCCTGGACTATCTTTTGAACAATAAAGAACCACCATCCCATACCATCCTTCGCAACCAGTATTAACCAGTTCCTATATCTGACATGACATAAAAAAATGAAATTTCCTCGGGTAACTGCTATATCTAGTGGTTCCTGAAAATGCTTTCTATGACATTGAGTCTTTCTTCTGGAGGAGGATTGAAGCAAGCGTGTCATTTAATTACATTTTGTCCACACAGGCAGAGTATTCACCTTGGTCATACAGACTTTACAGAAGAAGATGTAAAGAGAATAGTAGCCGAGTTGGGCAAAGAATTCAGAGGAGATAGATACCATTTAATGAACAAAAATTGTAACCACTTTTCATCTGCTTTGGCACAGGTAATATTTTAACTTTTCTTTTTAATAACATTTCTGGTTTCTGTTTATATTTTTATTCTCAATGCAGTATATTTTGTATCTTTTAGGTTTTAGATATGGCGCTATTGTAAACAAAGCTTACCTATATTTAGTAAGGCCATGTTTGTACAAAATTTCACACATTTTTGTGAAATTGAGGAAAAGCCAGTGAGACTATAAATTTATAAAAATTCTATAGCCATCAAAATTTTGAGCTTCACAGCCAACCAAATTTGTGACGTTTTGCGAGCCTGAAGTAAATGTTAGTCTCACTGGCTTAAAAGTTTCTGTTCAGAATTGTTTATATGTTACAGTGCAACCGTGGGTGGACTAGATATTGTTAGGTTTTATTGTAATCTTCAGTGTATTTAATCTACCATTCTAGTTTTTAAAATTTTTCGAAAGATTATGGAATGAGTAATTAGCAATGAAATTATTTCAAAGACTGTAGATGTTATATTATTTACAGTTTGAGCATAGTCTAATATAAATACGAAGTCTCTCTATAAAGTTTCATTTCATTCATAAACGTTCATACTAAAATTGACTCGCAGCACCCTCCCATACGAGCAGTACAAATTACAAATCCCATTCAGCAATGTTAGTTATATAGCTGAGGTGGGTGGATGTCAGTTTGGGATGGCTGATAATTTCGGATCAAGGCCAGGATTTGTTGCATACTTTTTCGTACGGTTGTAATAATGTCCCAAGGAAATAAGGATAGTATAACTTTTCATTATTTTGAGATATAAAAAGTTGTGTAGACTAAGGATTAAGAAATTTGGGAATGCATGTCAGTTTTCTCTTTTTGGCCATCGTAAATAGTAACATAATTTCATTTTAGTATGATGCCTCATGAATGAAATGAGACTTTGTAATTGTATTAGAATTAGACTAGGGTTTGATTTCCTTTAATTTTTTCCCCCCAATAAGAGTAAAATGTGGTGGTGGTGTTGGTTAGCCGATCAGCCCACCCTGATCAAGCAAGCTGGCAACTGATTGCCATCTCAGGGGTGGCCCAGAGGTTCAGCGCACTAGTGATGTGTTGTGTTCTATGTTGTGCCAGAGCGGTACAGTCTGTCATAATGTGTTCAATTGTTTGTGGTGTGCCCTGGCACAGGTGGCAGGTGGTGTCTGTGGAGTTGTCTAGTCTGTGTTTATATGTCTGTAAGTTGGGGTGATGTCCACATCGGAATCGTGCTAAGTTAACTCGATCTGCTCAGGCTGGTCCCTGACCTGTCAGTGGGTGGTGGCTTCACACCGAGGACCACATTCGGACCGAGTCGTGTCGGTGCTTTGTGGGTTAGGTGTGTGTGTGTGTGTGTGTTCTGTACTGAGATGTCTGTGGGGCATGGTATGGAATGGAGTATTTGGTTATAATGTGTGTCTGGTATTACCTTAATGGTGCGAGGTGTTGGTGCATGATTGCGCATGTAGTGGCAAGGGTGTTGTGGGTTAGTTGTCACTGCTGCCATGAATTGTGTTCCCCTCGTGTCTAAATGTTCCCTAACTTTCGGTATTTTTGTTTGTGTGCAGGTGTTCTATTGGTGTTTGAGTACATCCTGTAATGATACGAAGTGCGTTGTTTTGTACTGTCTGTAAGGTGTTTGTGTGTGTGTGAGATAATGGGTGCCCAGCATGGGTTAGCATAGTCCATAACTGAGCGAATATATTGTTTGTATATGAGTGATGTTTCCTGCTGGTGTCCAAAGTTTGTGCCTGTTAGTACCCTAAGCATGTTAAGTCTTGACGTACATTTGTTTTTAATGTCCTAAATGTGGTTTGCAAAAGATAATGATATGTTGTATGTGACCCCCAAGTATTTTGATCCTGAGTGTGTGTGAAATGTTGTTGTTTAGTGTAAGCTGTGGAGTTATCTGGTGTTCTTTTGTGTTGCTTGTAAGCAAGGTGATGGTTGATTTTGTGGGTGCTACTTTGAGTCTATTAGTGGGCTGTCCAAAAAATGGAAAGTCCTCTAGAAAAAACTTAACAGGGTTTTTTGTTAATAGCAGGCACCCACCTTAGATTAGTATTGAGGATCCCAAACAAGATGTGGGTGGATGCCACTCAGTTTGTGGTTTGAAGGTCCCATACAAGGTTACAGAAGTCAAATTCTGATTTTTGCATTTCTGTGGTGGCTCTATGTAACGTGTTTAAAAGTGTATCATTAGCACATAAAGCATATTTTTGTGATTTTATACATAATAATTGAATGTAACTTGGATGTCTTTATTTCCATTAAAACTACATTTAGCATGCTGAGTGAGGTGCGTATGTGCCTACTACTACCATAGTACAAGTAATAGCATACTTTCACATGAACAAGTTGAACCACTGAGACAATGCTGGACGGCAAGGCCTACTACCGAGCTGTGAGAGGTCACCAGCTGACGTATGAGGCACTGTGACGCATCAAGTGGCAGATGTTTGAGTCATGGCTGGCTGTAACTGGCAACGGAGATGAGAACGTCAAACAGCTTGCCCTCAATGTTGCTTCACTTTTCAAAGACAGAGCTGACATAGATGAGATGCGCGATGATGATGATAACTTCTCAGACGTTTTGGCAGATGAGAAATTTCGGTCTCATCAAGGAATTCAATGACCAGCACTGAAAATCCCAACTTCATGCTGTGGTCATCCTACATGGAAATGGTAGAGATCCTACTGGCCTTCATCAGAGCTCAGAGAGATGGCATGTGGAGTCTCCACATAGAAGCCTTTGCTGCAATGCTGCCTTGGCTAACTATCTATGACCACACAAACTATGCACGTTGGGGGGCCAGTCTACTTGGCTGATATGAGAGGTCTTGAAGTCAGCACCAGAAGTTCATGCAGAGTTCTGTAATGGGAACTTTGTCGTCAAGAGGACGGCGAAGCGCTTCAACCAAGTTCCAGCTGATCAGGCAACTGAATGGATAAATCGTACATGCAAGATGCACAATGGTATCATCAGCATCACAAAGAATGACCAAGCGGGAGACAGGTTCCACATACATGATCAGAGCGGTCACGCATCTCTCAAGACACAAGATGCCTCTTCAGTCTTCAAGATGATGATGGGGAAGCCACCTTCACTCGGGTCGACAGTATTCCCTCTCGCACTAGGCGTGACGTTCATGATGTCATGAAGTTAGTTCAGCAGTTGAAGCAGTTTGACGTCTTTAGAGTTCACGTGAGTGAAGCAGGGGATACAGATGCCGCCACTAACATCCCACTTGTTTCACTGGCAACCAAAGACACTGCACCCACAGATGTTGTGAAGAACCTGCTGACAGCTCAGAATCGAGGAAAGCAGCATGTAATCGGCTTCATGGAGAGTGTGATTGAACAGATAGTAGGCTTCCATGAAACGATGAAGAAACATCGGTCGAAAACCTCGCTGATGTGTACAAAGCTACAGTTTCCACCAAGCAGAACATGCAGAAGACCATCAAAGCTGACAGAAAGCTACTACAGCGGCTCCTGAATGCCATGGTGGAGATGGTCAACGTCTTGAAGCATGAACTGTCCCCAGTCCCATTTAGTCTGGCGAAGGCAGGAGGAGAGATGAATTCGACATCGAAGTCTGAGCTGATGAACATCCTGATGGCTCAGCAGACCATAAGCTCAGAGGTTCCAGCCTCTGATCTGAAGACCTGTGTGATGATAGATGGCCATGCACTCATCCAAGCTCTTGGCAAGCCTGGCGGCTGTCGGACATTCGCGACTATGCTGAGGTGTTTTTCAAGGCCGTGACGAGTTATTTCAATGAACACACAAGAGTTGGTCATCTTTGATCTACGCAGGGGAAGGATCGATCAAAGCAGTTACCAGGACAAAGCGTGCAAGCAAGAAGAAACCGATTCGGAAAGTCATTGATGGCCCACAAGTTACACTGCCTGAAGTGTGGAAAAACTTCATGGCCCTGGATACAAACAAGGCTGACCTAGCCTTGTTTCTGTCTAACGTCATCACTGAGGAGGGCAGAGATCTTCAAGAAAGATGTCGGCTGGTGACGGGTGGCTTCTCTGAAGTCACTGAAGTACGGTCAACCAGGCGATATGACGTTCTACTGCATAGCAACCATGAAGAGGCGGACACCAGGCTCATCCTTCACTCGTGTGATGCAGCGTCCCAGGGCTATGAACGAATACTGGTAGTGTGCAGAGATACTGATGTAATGGTGCTGCTGATTCACTTCGTTTGCACCCAGGTCGCTGAAGTGTGGATGCTGTGCTGAACGGCCAAGAACCGAAAATGCTACCCCCGTGCACGATGTATTCAAGAGTTTGTCGCCCCTGGTCAGCTTCCATGCTTTGACCAAGTGTGACAGTCTCGTCCTTCAGTGGTCATGGAAAAAAGTGTTGGAAGGTGTTCAGTGACCACCCACTCCTGCTGCGCGCCATTGGTCGAGATGGAGATATCGCAGATGTTGAGAAGTCAGTGTGTCATTTGTATGGCACCCCGGAACAACACACAGTTGATGACGCCAGAGTTCACGTGTTTGGGAAGGCCAAGAAGACTCTGGAAATGTTCCCACCGACAAAGGATGCCCTGGAGCTCCACGCCAAGCGGCCAAACTATCGGGCCAAAATATGGCTCCAGGCTGACAAAGAGCACGTAGATGTTGAAGATCCGGTGGACTCTTCAGCCTGGAAGATGGGAGCCTCCTCCCAGTGTGGACAAGACTTCCTCCAATCCCTGAAGCCTGCCTGGAGCTTGTTGCTTGTGGATGCAAGAAAAAGTGTACGACAGCTAGATGCAACTGCTTCAGGAAAAGGATGAAGTGTACGACAGCTTGTGGTTGTGACGACAGTGGTTGCTGTAACCCAGCTGGACAGTAGATCTCTCTCTCTTTTCCTGGCTGAAATCGAGAGAAGCTGGAATGTGCTGTAAGGAACTAATAACTGTTCTTAAGTGATTGCAATCCACACAATTGTGACTGTCACTGCAGCATTTCGGTGCTGTTCATCAAGAAACGAACTTGTAGATGTTACTAGTGTGTAAACTGTATAGTTATGGGGCTATATTTACTGCTTTGTGATTTAATTGTGATAATTCTGTTACTGTGAGTACTTAATTCATGCCATCAAACTTATTAGGCGCTCATCATGTTAAAATAACTTGTTTTGACACAGACTTGCTCAATGTTTTTTTCGCCAATTAAAATAAAAAATCACATTTTTAGCACAATTTCGGTCGTGATTAACTTGAATTTGACCTTGAGTTGGTAATTTGGACGGAATAAGCGTGTCATCATACTTCTTTATCACTAAGTGTGGCAAAATGAAACAATTGGTCAAACCAATTGGCTCAGAATATTTTTTTAAAAATTAAAATTAGAAAATATCATTTTTTGCACAGTTTGACCTCGAAAATGACCTTCAGAGCCAAAAGCGAGAGTGGCATCCACCTGCATTTTATTCCTCACCCACAGGTACATTGATTTAGCATGGGTGCCATCTTTTAACAAAAAACGCCGTTCAAAGTCGATTTTTGAATTTTGGCCAGTCCACTATATTGTGTGAGAGCCAGTCTTGTATACTGTTTATGCATGTTTGTAGGTTATTTGTAGCGGTGTCGATGTTGTTGTGGATGGATGTTTGAGTGATGTCATCTGCATAATTATGATGATAAGGTAAGCTTGTTATCTATGGGTGTTGGAATGTCATGCATGTATAAGTTGAACAGTGTTGGTGAGAGAACAGAGCCTTGAGGGTCCCCGTTCGGAAAAAAAAGCTTGTTTTTGGATGACTTCCCATTAAATGTGACATATGAGTATCTTCCTGAAAGATAGTTGCTCAACCATCTTTTGGTGTTATTGTGCATGTTTGTGTTGAGTATTTTGTTTATGAGAGAGAAGCGTGGGATAGCATCAAATGCTTTACTAATGTCTATTGTTGCTAATAGTGTACGTTGAGCTGGTCGTCTGGAATTGATGCCATCCACGCTGTGCTGCGTGAGATTAGTGAGTAATGTCGTGGTTGAGTGGTGAGATCTGAATCCATGTTGAGTAGGCGATAGTGGTATGCGTGGGTTGGTGATTTGTAAAATGTGTAAAATATATTACTGTGATTAAGACAAAGATGTGGACAGTTTTAAACAATTTTTACATTTAATAAGTTTTGTTGATTTTCCTCCTCCCTCTCTCCCTTCCTCCTCAGTTTTGACATTAGGTTGTTTGAATTTTGACATTGCGCATATATATGTAAATTCAGAAGTCGTAAAGGAGCTATCGAACTGAATGCGAGAATTAAAATCAGAATTACTCAGTTTAAAATCAGAGCTCGAAGTCGAAGATTTAAACGTGTCACAACTCAAAATTAAAATGAGGTTTAAAATTTCTAATTAAGAATTAATTTTAGCCTGAAATCGTTTTTAGCAAAAGATCGCCTTGCCTCACTCACCGATGTAATTCTTCACTGACAGATTTTAGTGGGGAAAGAAATCCCAACTTGGGTGAATAGGTTAGCGTATGTTTCGTCCTGCGTGCCCTTCCTTCAACGGTGCTTGCCCAAAGAGTGGCTAACACCGGTGGCATTACAGCAGACGATCGAAAGGTCCCCAGAAACTCCCTCTGACCTCAACAGTTGTTGCCCCAACCACCACCATCACTCAATCATCTCCTCCTCATCCAGCACATCCACATCCTCCACGACTCCACTGCCCCAGAACACCCAAGAAGGTTCCACTCTAACGCCAAGAAATACAGCTAGAAACTCTTCATCCCAAGCGAGGAACTCTTTGTAACTCTCCTTAGTTTAAACTTAATAGAATAAGTTTGTCTAATTTCTTTGGATATATTTGACTGCGTTGTTTTTAATTAAATGATAAGCACAATTATTTTATCTTAGTACGCTTTTGTGTTGTTTCTGTACAACCTTATATTGCCTATGGCTTAACAAATTTTTCTTTTTTAACTTTTCAAATATTTTTGTGTAATCTCTTCAGCATGTACATATTTTTATATACCGTATAATTTCTATTAATATAAGTACTGCTATTATTAGCTTAATCCAACTACTCTTTGTATGTAAATAATCTATAAATATATCTTGTTTTTTTTAATATAACTTGTTAAGAAAGAATATTTTTCTAAGAACTTTTTTTAATCATAATGTGTACATATTGAAATTTTCCTATTTACCGAGTTAGAAATTGACTATCCATATGTGATGTTTCAGTAAAGTGGAATTAAATCTCCGTAACTCCAATGTTTGGAAAAAATCTGTTGAATTAATTGAACAATTTAAGTCGTCTTAGCCTGTGGGCTGCTAATTTATGTACTCTAGATTTTACTTTTAATTATTATTATAATAATAATAATGAAAGATGTTTAAATTTTTGTCTTTAATCATTATGTGATTGAATATTACAGCTAATTAGTTTCATGGTTACTGTTAATGCTCTTAACATAATTTTCGTTTTAGCTAGAATTTTTAAATAACCTTTACTACTTACTTATATGCTTGCTTAAATTACAAATTCCAGTTGGAGTGTAGCTGAAGTTGAATGAATTTGAAACAGTTTAGGGCTCTTGGTTGTAATGACGAGGTGAAACGACTGAATGCAGAGTTGTTTAATTACTATGCTTTTTTCTATTATTGTTTAAGTGGATTTGTTATTGTTCATTTATTTTTGAATTTTAAGAACATTATATATATATTATATATAATCTCAATAAATAGTATTTTTATATCTTAAATGTCCATACCGATATGTACATAATATGAATTAGTTTAACAATAATAATAGTACGGAGTTGGGTTCCATTACTTTGTGCCCATGTTTAAATTAGGAATTTTTTTATTGCATTTCATTTGAATCATCACGAAACGAAGGATTCCTAAAATAACGGATGTCATTTGAATTCTAACGATATTTCTCGGTTGTCCAGCTGCTTTGGGAAGTGGAGGAGGATATTAGACGAAGAAGGAGGAATGGAATGGATGTCGAACGTTAAAAGAAAAAGCAATGATGTTGCACCCGTTTCCCCCCCAACTGCTTCCGCCCTTACTGTCCGCCCTCTTTTCAGCCTTCTCTTTCTCTCTCTCCTCCTCATGTGTTCGTGATCTTAATGGTTGGTTTGGAGGCTAAATTAGAATGTAAAAATGTTTTATATTTACTGGAATAGTTCATTTAAACTTAATCTAGGACGAAACACTTCTTCAAACAATCGTATCGCATCCTCCCTCGCAACCCAATGATGGACAACTCGGTTAGATTTACTATTTTAAATATGTAATGGGTATTAGGACTTAGATTGTAAGAGACTTCTCGCTATGAAATGATATTCAAGTAAATTAATTCATATATTACAAACTATTTTATGAATAAGGAATGTGTTGTCAGTTGCATATTATGCACATTATTATTGCCTTAAAGTATATTTCAATTACCTCTTAATTACTTAATTTTAATTACATAAAATGTTGTACAACACACTTGAATCTACTAAAAACGTCTCTGAAATCGTTGTTAAAGTCGTGCAGTAAAGTAGTGTCCTGAAAGCATTAAGTACAAACAACAGACGCCAAAAGCTGTTCAGTCAGTCCCCCCCCCTTACTTAACTTGTCAACATTTACTATTGTGTGGGCTGTGAATTTGCACCCTGTTGTTGAACTCATTCCAATATGCATTTAAATTATGGTTTAACAGCTTTAGTCGATTTTGAACCCCTTTTGAAAGATTCACAATTACTGAGTTGCCACAGGGTAGAATTGGGCAACTCGTTTTATTGCTTAGTCAGAAAAATTCACTATTTGCTTTTTATACAGATTGGCGTTGTAGCAGACTTTATATGAAGACTAGTTTCTAATACCTTGTTTCACTACGTTTTATGTAACTTTTTCAGAATTATTTCCACAAGTATATTATTGTTTAAGTTTTGTGGCTTTGTAAAGGGGCCTAGATTAAGTCCTTTACGAATTTAGAGGTAGAGGACTAGCTATTGTGTCACAATATAAATAATTCAAGGTACAATAATGTGCAGTTAGATTCAAATCATAACGTTGTAAAGTTCTTGTGCCATACCTATTTACCTTATTCCTAGTTTCATTTCAAAGGTTTTTGTTGTAGGTTAGATTCAGTATTATACCAAGTTGTTTATTACTGTTTGTTTAATTATAAATACATGGTGGCCCAAGATAAAGTAGCCCCATTCAGTTTTAAGAAATAACGGGGTTACTTTAGCTTGGGCCACCCTGTATATGTACGTAATATGAACTGTATACAGAATATAAATTTTTCCCAAAATATTTTTTAAACTGAAAAGGACATTTTAAAAGTTTAAAGTGAAATGTGTATAATAAGGGTTCTTACGTCCATACCGTACGTACTTTGTGTAAACGTACATCAGTCAGTTTAATTTTGGGTCAAGCAAAAATATCGGAAAGTAATTATAAAAACCAAAAGTAATCTTTATTAGAATTGGGTACAAACGCTTTTTCTCCAGAAATTTTGTTTTCGCACTTAATTTAACTGGAAACTATTATTACATAAATATATTTCGGAAAAAGTTATAACAAATGTTCTTTCCATCATTGTCATGGCACTAAAAATTAATAATAATTAGCTCAACTTATAAAATGGACTCTGCTATAGTATAATTAATTACAAATGAAAGTTAGATATCTTGTTTGTAGAATAAGGAGGATTGCTATTTTTTTTTTTGGCGTCAAGCTTGGTCTTCATGAAATTACAAAAATGCACATAAATTCAACTATTGAAGTGTCTTCCGGAGCTAGATATTTTTGCTGCACCACAATTTTCCTCCCGTTTCGTATTAATTTTGTAGCAATCCATCCTTTACATTGTAAGTTTATTATTTAAATTGTGTAAGTAAAACCATTTAAGTTCATTTTATGAAAGTAGTGTGTATATATATATTTTATTTTAATGCGGTGTTTCAAATAAAAGGTCTGTCTTTATAAGAACTAGAAATTTTTATTTACATTAATACGAAAAGGAAAAAAAAAAATCAGTTAACTGTTTATACTGGGTGATTCACTCGTTGGTAGCCTCAACGGATATATTAGCGATACTCTGGGGCTACCAGCGAGTGAATTACCGTGTACTATTTTTTTTTTTTTTATTGCTTTATCGCAGTGACCACCTCACAGGCTTGTATGCCTTCTAGGTGTGTTGGTTTAATGGGAAATTGAAAGGCCTTCTTCCTTTATATATTTTAAACTTATGGACATGCATCTACCTCTTAGTTGTATATATATTTTAACCTAATTACATTCAAATGGAGAAAGTAGCTAAAAATTGTGAACTCATTTACATTCTAAAAATCTAAAGGATCAGTGATGATACTTCGATGGGCCAACCTGAACTTCGTCTCGAGTCTTATTTTCAAAAAATCTCTCCGGTTGCCTAATTTGTGCCGTAATTTCGGTGGTAAGTTTAAAACCTCACTCCATACCTCTGCTAACGTACAACGGTTTAAAAATAACATTTTCATTAATAACTGCATTTTAACTCCTATTAGTGTGGTGGCTTAATGAAATTATCGTGACATGGCAGATAAAAACACAATTTGGCATAGAATTTCTTTTGGTCCTACTTAATAATTTTAGCCTAGGATCCCTCTTAGATTTCTCCCACAATTCTTGTGGTACACAAAAATCCAAGATGGCCGCCAATTCGAGGTATTTCCCCTATAATTGATCTATTTTGTGCTTTGTATCCGCCTTGTCATGGGCGAGGATTAAAATACCCATTAAAGATGGACCATCTTGAAAATCCAAGATGGCTGCTATTTTCGGATATTTTAATAAATTTGATATGTGATGATTCTCTCTTGAGCCTGCATTGTTGTACTCTTCCAGAGTACAACAATGCAGTATTTTTTGAGAGAACAGCCTATTTGTTTGATACAAGTTTCCTCAAGAACATAATCCTAATCTACAATGTACATTCCTTTTTTCAGATTGTAAAATTGCAACATAGACTGGAGAAGATGCCTCATCTGTCAGCAAGACACACCTGAAGTGCCCATTGCAGTCGCCTGGAACAAGTGACCAAACTGCTTACGCGTCCTTCCTTGCTAATGTACAACACTCGAGATATAGATGCCCTATCAGTTGAACTGTTGTTTGGAAGTGACGAAAATGCAAGCAGTTTAGCAGCACATGGCACAAATCATGTCACAAAGTTTAACAATTTAAAGCTGCAGAGAGCGAAAAGGAAGAGCCAACACAATACAGGTGATCCCTGGGAAAGACAAACGCCTAGTAAGTGTCAGGCATTAGAGATTCAAAAATGTTTCTTCTGTGAGAAAAGTTTGAAAAAGGTGATCTGCTCCAGGTTTCAACTTTTGATGCTGACACCAGTCTGAGAACAATGATCACTGAGTTGCAAGAATTGTTGGTGGTGACATGATCGCAATGGAAGCGAAGTATCATCTGAAGTGTCTGGTCAAGCTTAGAAATCGCTATCGCAGCCATATGAGGAAGTCATACTCTCGAAAAGTTGCATCTGTATGAATGACTCAGTGGCAGAGACAATTCGAAACCTGGAAGATTTCCAGAAGCAGTACCAGGACTTTGTCAAGAACATGAGAGAAAACCGCAGCAGGTCCATACACGAGCCAATCGGGAAAAACTCCTTGCCACTCTTCAAAAACATCAAACAAAAGGTCACTTCAAGGCAGGGAAAAAAGATTAGAGAGCTCCAGGACAATGTAGAACTCTTCGGGCAGCTGTATATCTCCATGCAAAGCCAAAAAGGATACCTTGAGGAATTTTTTTTCCCCCCATGATACATTCATACCCGCCTTTGATCTCGGACTTGGCAAAGTGCATCTAATTACAAAATTCCAATTGCTGCAATGTCTTGAGCAGAGCGAACAGCCTGAGGCTCCTGTGACTTATGACTGCAAAATTATGGATGGTGCTGTCATTGTTCATTGCCTTCCAACTGCTGGTGTCAGCACCTTTGAAGAATATGCAGACAGGGTATTTATACCCTACCTAGAGAGGCAACTGCAGGATGTTTCAAGATTGGATGTTGTGTGGGATACGTACAGATCAGACAGCCTGAAGGAATCTACTCGTTAAAAAAGGGGGTTGGGTTGGGTGTTCGAAGAAAGGTTTCTGCCCAGACAAAACTGCAAGGCAATTGGGTGGACTTCCTCCGTGTTGAAGAGAACAAGGTCTTCGATTTTCTAACATCCAAAGTAGCAAATGTCACTTTACTACCATCCAGAACTGTTTTTATAACACCAGGAGAGTGTGTTCGCCATAGTTTCCAACAGTCAGCTTCCTTGTAGTTGGGCAGTGAACACAATGATTATTGTTCACATGCTGCAGGGTAGCCAGATAATTCAAGTGAGAACTGTAGACACAGATGTGGTTTCCTTTCTCGTCGGCACATTCCATGAACTTACAGCAACTCAACCTATGGCAGAGATCGGGGTAGTTTTTCGAATGGGTAAGAATTACAGATACTATGACATCTGTTCCAGCCTTGGTGAACAAAAGTTACGTGCACTATCAGTATTCCATACGTTCAGTGGATGCGATGTTACATCTGCCTTCAAAGGAAAGTGAAAGCAGTCAGCGTGGCAGGCTTATGAAGAAATAACAGAAACGTTTGACTTCCTAGCCTCCAATCCGTTTGAGCATCTGGATCTGGATTCTGAACACTTTAGGAAGCTCGAGAGATTGACTGTTGTTCTGTATGACCGTACTCTGAGTTCAGTCAACAAACTTAGAAAGGAATGCTTTTGTCTGAAAAACAGATCTATTGATAGACTGCCACCGACGGAAAATACCCTCCTTCAACATACTCGTCGAGCAGTGTACAAGCGGGTATCTGGACAACCAGCACACGCGCACAGCAAGCTTTACCGTCACCAGAAACATATGGCTGGGTCAGTGTGTCAGTGTCGTGGATTCCAGTCTGGTTAACAGTTCCCAAGGTGTCTAAAGCCTGCAGAGAATTAGTGAAGTGTTCATACAAAGGGGGCTGTTCCAGTTTTAAATGTGGCAAAGACAATCTTAGATGTTCACTCTTGTTTTATACTCTTTTTAGTACTTTTTGTAGATGTAAGTGGGACTTCCACCCGAAACCAAACACTTCAGCTAGGTTTGAACTTGGCCTAGCGTTCGTTTAAAGAGGGTGACTGTTCCTTTTAATTCCCCAATTTGGATTTGTATGCCCTGGGGCTGTCCTGGGATTGAATTTAGTTAAGTTAAGTTCTTCATACCTATTGCACCAACTCTGATGTGGAGAATGGCAGCTTCTTTCAATTCTGTTTCTCTCTTAAATCCATAAGCGCCCGATATTTCATAATTTTTTCCCTTTCCTCTGTGTTGAGGCCATAGTTATTTGGGACACTGACCCCAATAAGTACGTAACCCTTCCCCTCTTGTCCCACACAACTCGGCACTAAAACCACACACAGTAGTCTATAAAAGTGGTACTTCGCAAGTGTAACGTGAAGGACCAAATGGAGAACTGGGTTTCGCACATATGCAAATGTCATTAGATGTGGAGAGTGAGTGTGTTCACAATTGACAATATTATCGATCATTCAAGATGAGAGCTGAAGAGCGAACAGAGGCCCTTAACCCTTTAAGGACGAAAGGTACAAATTGCTAACGTTTGAAATACACGCATTCATAACTTAACCTTTTAAGCTCCGAGTTTTTTGTAGGGTTAAGTCATTGTGCGAAGGGTTAGAGCTCTCACTGTCCTAGCAATACTGATTCCGATTAATCTAGTTTAATAGCAAACAAAATATTAAAATAAACCATAAATAAGTTAAAAAGGGGGTCAGCCAGTTCCTCCAAGTTGGTGCCCCTGGACTTTGACTGATAGCTGGCTTGAATTTTTCTTGAGACTGACTGCTGACAACAGTATGGGTTTGATACTAAACCCTTTTTCAGACATACATCCGTCACCGAACTCATTTGGATTTTGGATTTTCGTGTTTTCACTGAATTCTGGGTAATTTTCAAGGTCGCTCCTAGGCTGAAATTTATTATATCCTAAGGAAGCTTCCTACTAAATTTGGCGCCTTTATCCGTCATGTAACGATAACTCAAAAATTTGACGTTAAGCAACTGTACTATATTTACAAGGAATTTAAAGGAAATTGTGAACTACAATGCGTGACAAATTAACCATTACGATAGTTTGTGAAACATTTTCCTCAAAAGACGAGGCAACAAATCCATCTCTTCTGAAGTCAGACATCTCAGGTACCTCCTAATTTTCCACTGAAATTTGTTTCTCAAAGGTTTCAGAGGAGGGTGTTTGGGTAGACCCAACATAACAAAAACTCCCCCAGTAAAAACTAGCATACAAACCGTTTTGGAGAAAGGAAGACTGTGGCCAACATGCACCCATAAACCCTTCATTTTGGACCAAACTTTGCCCGAAACTTCTGAAATGCATTTTAGTAAAAACTCAACGTTGAAGCGTTTTTTCGGTAGTAGTAAAGTGCTAATCAAGCTCACTAATCTGCCTCCAGCCATGATGCCTGCCCTCCAAATGTTGGAAACTAAGGCTGATGTCGACACGTAGCTCGGGTGGAACAGCAAAGATGGTAGTCTCGCCTTTGTTATCTAAAATAATGAAATGATAATGTACATAATAATTAAAACAAACAGGACATTTTTAGACAATGGTTCCAATTTTCATTCGTTAATGTAATCTGGTACTATTATTTACTGCTTAAATTACAATTAGAATTTTTTTTTACCTCGAAGGCTAGTCTAAATAATATATATATATATATAGTTATCATCGTTTCATAAATTAGTATACATATTCAGGACGTCAAAGTGAACAAAATAGTTCTATGAATATAAATCCGCAATAGCTTCGTTTCCGAGATACATTGCTTTTTTGCCGAGGACGATTTAATTAAAGTGAAGCTTGGAAACGAAGCGATTGCGATTTATGTTCATAGGAACTTTTTTGTTCACTGACGTCCTGCATATGTATACAGTACTAATTTATGAAACATAACTTGATAACACCGTGTGTATTAGGGTGATTCAAAAATTGACTGAAAAATTTTTTTTGGAATTTTTTTTTCGGGCACCCTTTGATTGTTTAATTTGGTAAAAAAGTAATGCATGCAAATTTTTAATTAAAAAAAAAAAAAAGTTTTTATGGGTCGCTACCATAAGTTGAAAATCAGACAAAATAAGAAAGATATACTGTTTCCACACCACCCTTCAGGAAGAGCATACTCTACATTTTCAAATTGACAGTTCTTCTGTAATAATAACCACCTTTTGTTCATTATATTTCGCTGTTAATTTCTTAATGATATTGTCTTATTTTTATTTGGAAGAGCAGCTCTATATTTCTTTACCACTTGGAGGAGATACTGTTTCTGTTCTTCATCAGTTGCGATTAGTTTGTTGTAGTCATCGACTAATCTAACTCCTTTCTGCATTGTTATTAACAACTTGAATTTTTCTTATGATTTGTTTTACGTTGTTGTAGCAGTCATTTTCATTCCACTCTTCAGAGTTCTTATTAAGAAACGTTGATGGTAAACCAAATCTATTAATTCTTTTGTATTTGCACTAAAAGTCTTCTAGTTTTCTGTTTTCAATAACTTCAAGGTCAATAACCGTTCTTTTCTCTGGATTTGGTTCGGCGCCGTTTTACAATGCTCGCTTCATTCGGTTTTTAGTTTGGTGTAGCACGCCGCCATCATCAAAAAGCAAATGCTATTAACTCCTCTGAAAGATACCATAAATGATTCATCATTTTCTTCAGGGTAACAGTTGCAATGCGTTCATCTTTTAGTTTGTACAGTTGCAGTTTCTTCAACATCTCTAAATCGAGACGAGCAGCGAGAACTGAAACTGACGCTGTAAACCAGGATTTAACATATCTGCCTCTTTGCTGTACACATATATCTCTAAGGCCTCCTTCTCTGGGTGTTAATTTAAATTGTGTTTTAAACAACTAAATTTTCATGGCATAAATGACTTTTGCCATCCATCTTGCTCGGTGAATGCCAGCTGGTCTTCTGAATGAAACTCCTCTCTTTGGTACTCCACCAAGGAAAATGATTGTTAGTTCCAGCAATTCTTTGTAATCGTCACGAGGTTGATGTTCAAGTTGAGTGGTAGCAAACTCAATCACTTCTGCTTTTATATCAGTAATACTGGGTATGGTATTTGGATCATCTAATGCTGTTCTGTAGTTTTTGTGTCTAATTTTGACCATTTCACTCTAAATCGTTTGAAAATTGCAATATCAGGTCCTGATGATGCAGGCAATGAATGAGAAACAACAGCTAACTATTTCTAGTATGTGATGTCTGCAGGCCAGCCACAGCATGCGTTTGTTCATTTTCTGTTCTAGAAGAACACAGGCACCATTTCTACGACCTGTATTCAATGCTGTGGTGTCGAAACATGTATTTTATTTTGTCTGAGATATCCCAATCCAAACAAGCTTGGTGGACGGCATTTGCAGTTAATTCTCCTGTGCTTGCAGTGATTTTTGGAACACCAAGAAGTTGATCAATGCCATCTCCTGAAATCAGTATAGGGAGTCGTTCAACAACTTCTCGTCCTGTTATTGTTCTATTAGTTTTCCGTCCCAATGAATGGTTAAAAGAACATCAGCTTTAAACTCTAAATTTTTTTCGAAATTTTTCTCTTGATCTTCCTATAGATGAATAACTGACATTGAATTCTTCTGCATTTTTTTCAAGACCTTCAATCGTTGGTATCATCACTAATGATGCACTTCTAATGCTCATTTTTGTTGCATCAAGCAATGTATCATCAAGCAATGTATCATCAAGCAATGTATCATCAAGCAATGTATCATCAAGCAATGTATCATCAAGCAATGTATCATCAAGCAATGTATCATCAAGCAATGTATCATCAAGCAATGTATCATCAAGCAATGTATCATCAAGCAATGTATCATCAAGCAATGTATCATCAAGCAATGTATCATCAAGCAATGTATCATCAAGCAATGTATCATCAAGCAATGTATCATCAAGCAATGTATCATCAAGCAATGTATCATCAAGCAATGTATCATCAAGCAATTTTTGTTTCTTTCGTACAGTCTGTTTTGAGGTGGATGGTTCACTAGGATCAACCGTAAACTCTTCATCAGATGTTGTATTTTGTCTTTCAGCACCAGAACTGCTAGTTGTCACTGAGAACTACAGTTTCTTCAAATTTCGACATTTCTCTTGCTTTTCTTATGTTTAATTGTTTTTCCTTTTTCTTCGCATACTTTTCTTTCTTTGCAAACTCTATCAATCCCATCCATTTTTCCTTTTCGCCCCCTGTTCTCGCTGGAGTTTTAGAAATAGCTTATCTTCAATATCAATTAGCTTCATAGCATCTGCATGTGCTACATCAAACAGGCTATCTAATTCTTGGTTCCATTTGGTTTGCTTATCTAATAGATTTTTTTATTGTTTCGCCTTATTCTCTCTAATCCTTGCCATTCTTTGAACAGTCTCAATTTTGTCAACAACGTGCGACTTCTTTCTAGTTGGAATTCGTGCTCCTCCCCATACTGCCAACACATCATTTGCAGTAGACAAGCAGGCTTCTCGAATTGTTTGTTTTTTTTGTTTCTGTAAGCCATAAACAAAACCATAGTTTCTGGCTTTGATGGAAGAGCTGTTGTTTTAAGTGTATCTGACGGTTCCATGACGAGAGTCGACAACAAAACCTACACTCACGACAGTCAGACGACTACTGAATTATAGCTGTACAGACAGTACAACGTACAAGTGCCGGCTGCCCTCAATATTCGGTCACAACAAAGTGTAAATGGTTACAAGTGTGTTGTGTTTACTCAGCACTGTTAGCTCTATGTGCATTAACGCACTTATCACACGGAACAGATATTATAAGAAAAACGTCACAGTTCAAAACTCAATTTCCTGAAAGTAAACAGAAAAGTAAGTTTACATTACGGTAGTGACCCCTAAAATACATTAGAATCATCTGAAATTTTGTATACATTACGTTTTTACCAAATTAAACATAATTAGAGGGAGCGACTTTCCACACCCTGTATTTATATATATAAAATTAGCCCCTCCTGAAAAGATTCTGGCTACGCCCCTGTAACACACACACACGAAACCAAACAGCAACAGACCGGCTGGTCCCTACGAGGTTGGGTTTAAAAAAGGAAAGACTTTAGAAGAGGAATTTTTAAAGCAAAGAGGAGAGAATCCAAATGCAATTTCTACAATACTTAATGCGTTTTTATGCTTCTAATTCTCTGGGGATTTAAGACAAGATAAGCATCTAGCATCTCTTTTTGAAAAGACTCAACCGAATTACTTTGAACTACGTCAGCTGCCAATCCATTCCACGAATTAACTATGCGATTGAAGAAAAATTGCTTAGCTCCATTTAGAATTAAAATATTTTCCCTCTAATTTCAGACCATTACCGCCAGTTGTATCTGCATTTGTGGAGGTGAAATATTTCTCAGCGTCGGCGTTATCATAAACTTTTAATCACCTGCATTAAATCTTGAATCCGCCGTTTTACATGCAAGAATAAATTAAATGGTTCTAAACGGGCGGGGCATGATTTGTTTCTAAGCCTGGGAATCATCATCCTGTTATAAATATGGGGACCAGAACTGAATGCAGTATTCCAGGTGGAGACATACTAAGTAATTATAGAGCTAGTATTTTTTTTAGCTTGTATTCAATTGATTTACCAATAAATCCTAAAATTCTACCGTATTTGCTTTTCTAACCACTTTGATACATTGCTTACTCGGTTTAAGAGTAAGCAATATCTTTGACTGTTTCTACAGATATGCAACGTTTTAAGTTTATCTATACTGAAGTTCATTTGCCAACTTTCCTACCCACTCGAGTAACTTATTAATGCCTTCTTGAATTTGCAAACGTTCCGCCGCTGATTTTGTTCGTTCCCCCGAGTTAGTACCATCCGCAAATTTTGAAATTATACTGTTAGTTCGTATGTCGAACAGTCGATGTCACTAATATAAATAATAAAAAGAACTGATCCCTGAAGCACGCCGCTAGTTACACTTCTCCAGTTAAACACTAGCATCAGTGACCACTCTCTTTACGTCCGCTTAGCCAATTTTTTTTTCAATTCATTTGAGAGCATTACCATCCATTCCGTGAGGCTAAAGTTTAGTTTATAACCTCACATGGGGCACTTTATCAATTGCCTTTTGAAAATAGAAATATATAACCCACTGTTTAACTCCGGATAGATAGATAGATAAATAGATAGATATACTCATCCGATTTAAACAAACTTCCTCTCATTTTAAGGACAATATAAAGGGTTTACTATGATTTCTGTTTTATTTAGTTATCCTTGGGATTGTGGTTTTGTTGCCCCGCTGAAAAAGGTGGCCACTGTACACACACACAATCGTTTTTCTTTTTCCTTGTGGGTTTGCAGCATTTATTCATTTCACGTGTTTTATTGTGAAATTCATCCCATATATATATATATATATATATATATATATATATATATATATATATATATATATATATTATATAATTTTTAAGTTTGTTAAAACGTATTTTATGTAGTTAATCAGAGGGTGGTTATTTAATTCTAAGTTAACAAGGAGGATACCATCTCCTCCTTAATTCGAGCCCTGACAATACGAAAGTAAAAAAAAAGTTGCTAAAATCATGTTAATGAATAGCCAAATCGTAATTTTACGGTCAACTTTGGGATCATTTCCCGATTTCATTGCGCCCAATGATTGGTCACCAAATACAGTAGTCCGGATTCGAATCTAGTTGACAGAGTTCGCAGACAAAATATTCAAGATGTCAATCAACTTCGAGAGTGCATTTTAACAGCATTGAATGAGCTTGATCAAGACCATTTCTACAGTAGTTCACCAGTGGGGCACGAGGCTACAATTGGTTATTGATAATAATGGAGGGCACATGAATACTTGCTGCATTAATCAGTCATAGGACAATCCCTATGTAGTGTGTACGGTGTAGGGAAATTACGATTTTGTACAACTTGTTTAATGTTCTGCTAAGTCTCTAATTACCTTCTTTGTGAACTTTAATTTCTTAACTACTATTGCCCCAGTTGAACTTGTAAAATGACCACATATCCGATTTAAATAAACTACCTCTCATTTTCAGAACACTATAAAGAGTTTAGTATGATTTTTGTCTCATTTAGTTATCCTTGGAATTGTGGTTTTGTTGGCCCAGTGAAAAAGGTAACCACCTTCTTGGGGGACTCACTATATTAGCTCTCTCTTTGGCATGAACAAATCATAAATTTTTGACGTATGGGAAGCAATTTTTTTTTAAGGTGTTTTTGTTATCTGCGTAAAAATTTTCTGTAAAGAGCTTTGCCAAAGGCTTTACTAAATTCTACGATTAAATAAATATTAGTAATATCCTCCTCTTCATTCACAGTACATGAATAATAAGAATACATTAAAAAAGCTAAATATCGTGTTGTAATTCAAATGCAAATATTTCAAGAATATTTTCAGAAGAAAACATTTTTAACATTTCACAACACGTACATAACTATTTCAAATAAACTTAAATGCAACTACAAATGAATTTGCTAAAAACTACAGTAATGCAGTAATGAAACCACTGCTCACCTGATGAAGTTTGAGGAGAATGAACTGTCCCGGTTTTAGCAACCTGTTAAGACGAAGTGAATATCTTGGAGGATATGATGATAGAGTATTAACTGGGATAAGGAGCTGTTTAGAGAGCGAACAAAACAACACTCCTCTGAAACAGATGCGAGAATGATTTCCATCGATGTTGTGAACAGTTTTTTCCGCATTGATATGGCAATTAAATTCTTCTATGCCCCGCTCCATCGTGTCCAGAAACTCTTTTGCCTGTTTGTTGCAAGGAGTGACATAAAGAAAATCGTCAACGCAACGAAGCAAAATCCTACCTTCTCCACAAAACTGTAGCAAATACTTCTCGCACATTGCTCCATAATAAAGTTCACAGAGAGCAGAAGAAAGGGAGCCTCCCTGGGCTATTCCTCGAGTTATTAGAAGACGCTGACACGATCCTACCTTAATGACTTGTCCGACTACCAATTTAGTGATATTTTTAATAGTTTCATTGACATTTACTTGCAGTGGATATCCTACCTTGGTTAATGGCTGAGTGTATTCTACATTGGTTTGGAGAAGATGATTGTGATTATCAACTGGAATGAAGTGAATGCATGAATTCTGTTTTCCTGACGATCTCACAGATGCAAAGCGACCAAATGAAACCATGTTGGGAAGCTTTCCTTCTGTTTCCAACAACAATTTGAGAAGCACACCATGTTTTATAGAACCAAACGCATCTCTCACATCAACTTTTACAACAAAAACAGGACAATTACCGTCTTGGCCAAGAGATTTATTATACTTTATCCATGAGGACTGAAAGTCTGGATGTGATTTGACGCTTTGAATATCTTTGAAAAAGTTACTCTTTATGTGGTTAATTAGAACCTTTGCCTTTAACAACTCTGTTGGATTAAGTCCACCTTTCTTAACAGGCAAAATAGGCCTTAAGCCATTAGGTTTGGGAATAAATCTAAGAGAGGCTGGGTCGACCCCATCTGGTGCGGAGGAGCTGCGATGGACTTCTGCCATTTTAATGGCTTGTTTACGAGTCAGTTTACGGATAGTCTGAGATTTTAGAAGATCACAATAAGCTGCATCATGAAGGCTTTGATAGTCTTTCTTTCTAAAGAAAAATAATTGGTATTTCCTATGATTACTCTCCGTGATGTAAAAAAAGGCCTTTAGAATTTGAATCACAAGATTTTTCAGAAGCCATATCCAAAGTTTTGCTACAATTTTAGATTTCAGAGAGAAGCAATTCAAATGTTTGGTCCATCTGGAAATTTAAAAAAAAAAGAAGCCATTTTAGTGACAAATCATTACTACTTATTTTTATGTCTTTAATTTTAATTAATTAAAATAAGTACACCTACACAGAATAATTAAGCATTCGATTAGTTAATAACTCATGTACTTAACAAGTGAACATATTTGGCAAGGGCTTTCATCAACCTCAAAAGGTTTAATCTGAAACAGTACTGCCACTTTAAAATTTTATATAGCTATATACTGCTTGTCGCCCCTCCTCTCGAGTTGGCCTGGTGAAGTAGTGAGTTGGATTCTTGCGCTCTCCACCTCACATAGCCAGGTACGCCCGGCTCATCGGGGATTGTTCTGAGCCAGGCGTCTAGTCTTCTTTTGAAGATTTCCACTGCAACTCCCTTCGTGTTTCTTAGGTCTTTGGGCAACTGATTAAACAGTTTTGGTCCTCTCACTACAAAACTATTTTCTTTCAGGGTTAAGGATGTTCCCTGTCTCGCCTTCAATTTGGGAATACGACACAGTCTACCGCTTCTACTTTCCATCGTTGTTTGTTATGGGATTTATGGGAGTTATGGGATTCAGAGTAAGATTAGGGACTAGTTTCTCCATTATTTTCCAAGTGTAAATAATGGTGTATCTCTCTCTTCTCCTTTCCAGTGAATATAGGTCTAGTTCTCGTAACCTTTCCCAGTAATTTAGTTCTTTGCACCCATTGATCTTGGCTGTGAAGCTTCTTTGGATCCCCTCCAGCTGTCTAATGTCTTCTTTTTTATATGGGGAAGTTAGGACCGAGCAGTATTCTAATTTGGGTATGATCAGGGTTTTCAGTAGAGGAATCATTACATTCCTATCCCTTCGTTTAAAGGTTCTCAATATCTGACCCGTTATTCTCTTTGCTCTGTTTACTGCTATCTTATTTTGTGTTTCAAATTTCGCATCATCTGTCATTACAACCCCTAAATCTTTTGCTCTGGAATTTCTCTGAATTTCCTGTCCATTTGGGGTATAATATTCCATGCACTTTAGGTCTTCTCTTTTTCCGTACCGTAATAGCTGAAATTTCTCGGTGTTAAACTTCATATTGTTGTCTTCAGTCCACTTGTAGATTTTGTTTATGTCGGTTTGTAAAGATCCTATGTCTTCTGGGTTTCTTATTTTTCTACTGATCTTTGTGTCATCCGCAAAGGATGTTACTGTGCTGTCTCTGGTAACGTCCTCATCTATGTCAGTTAGCATGATTATGAATAGTAGTGGAGCTAATACTGTTCCTTGTGGTACTGAGCTGAGGACCTCTGATGAAGATACTCCTTGTACTGTAACGACTTGCCTCCGCTCACTAAGGAAATTATATATCCATTTCCCTACTTTTCCTGTTATTCCCATATATTTCAGTTTATGTATTATGATTCCGTGGTCACACTTGTCGAACGCTTTAGCAAAGTCTGTGTATAGTACATCATAGTTTTCATTACTTTCAAGTGAATCAATAATGTTGTTGTAGTGTTCCATTAGTTGTGATAGGCATGATCTGCCTGATCGAAACCCGTGTTGGTTATCATTGAATTTTTTCTGAGTTTCCAAAAAGTCATAGATTTTCTGTCTAACTATTCTTTCAAATATTTTAGTGAGATGAGATGTAAGCGACACTGGCCTATAGTTTTTGGCCTGGGATCGATCTCCTCCTTTATATATTGGGACTATGTTCGCGCTCTTCAGGATGCCCGGTATTTCTCCCGTGTCTAATGATCGTCTCCATATCCAGTATAGGGGCTCAGCGATTGCATTCTTGCAGTTTTTGATCAGTGTGGCATTCCATTTATCCGGTCCTGCCGCTGAGTGTGTTTTTAGTTTCCCTATGGCTTGTGTAATATCATCCGTCGTGAAGTCGAAATCCGTTATACTTTCCCCTTGTGGTTCTTCTTCAAAGAACGCGTTTCTATCGCAAATCAATTTGTCAGTTTTTGGGATACTGAAAGATGATTCATACTGAGCTTTTAATATTTCAGATACTTCTGTTAGATCATCAGATAAATCACTGTTCTCATTTTTTAAAGGTCCGATAGTCGCTTGGTTTTTCGACTTTCTTTTTGCGAAATTATAGAAGTACTTTGAGTTAACCTTTATCGCTTCTATAGCGTCATCATCATCTTTTTCTGTATGCTTCTCGATTTGTTCCTGTATGACGACATCGATACTTTGTAGTTTATCATTTAATATTTTTCTGATGTTATCATCTTTACAATTACTTAATTTTGCAGTCACTCTTTTTCTCTTTCGGAACAATGCCCTCTTTTGTCTTTCGAACCTGCTTCTCTTTCCTCTTTGTTGTATCTTTGGGACATGTTTTTCCACAATTTCTAACGTCTTCTCCTCTAACGTCATTAGCATCTCTTCCGTTGTCTTGGCCTCGAAAATGGTTTTCCAATCTATTACTTCCATGCTGGATGTCACATCTTCCCAGTTTATAGCTTTGGAGTGAAAATTAAAAATTTCGAATTTGCTTCGTTCTGTTGTGCGTGTTCTTTCCTTTCCTGTTGCCTTTATATTAGTTGTTATTTCAATGATATTGTGGTCTGATATCATGGTTGGGGAGATTTCTACATTATCAATTAGATTACTGTTGCTTGTGAATACCAAATCTAGGCAGTTGTTTTTTCTTGTTTTCTGTTATTTCTTGCGTTAACATAAATTCATCAGCTAAAGCTAGTAGCATTTTTACCCGCTCCTGGTCTTCTCGTGTGCCCCACTTGTCCTGGTGGATACATATATTTTTTCCTATCCTTTTATATTTCATGAGTGGGAAATTAAAATCACCACAGAGAAAAATATTTGGGGTTGGAGAGTGTAGATCTTTTACTAAGTTTCTTACCTCTGTAATGGAATCTGAAAATTTTGAGGTTGGCGTGTTTGGGGGTCTGCACATTACAATTAGTACCATATTTAATTTTTCAATTTTTGCTGCTACACATTCTACGTAGTTGTTTGAGGTACTTATAACCATTTCTGCTATGTGCCTTTCGCGTGTGTAAATAGCACATCCTCATTTACGTCTCACTGTTCTGTCGGCTCGGAGGATGTTATAGTTGTCAATTTGTATTTCTTTTTTGTCAATACAGGACTCACAATTTTCACAGTTCGCCTGGCAGTCCTTTAGATGAGTTTCCGTGAGGCATGCAAAGTCTGCTCCGGCTTCTTGCAGGAGTCCTTTCAGGTATGCAACTTTGTTCGTGGACTGGTTTGATTTAAGGCCCTGTATGTTGGCTAGGATTATTTTTATTTTTTCTCTTTCTTTTTCGCATACAGGTGGTTCCGCTTTGTTTTCCGATGGGGGTGCCGGTTTCGTTGCCTTGTGGTCCTCCGAGAATTTACCTCTTTTTATCTTTGTCGGTACCTGTTGTCCCGATAACGCATGAAGTGTCTTTGTTCGTACCTTCTGTCCGGCTCTCGGATTTCTATATTTATATTTGTCAGCTGGTTTTGTAATTGCTGGAGAGTATTTAGCAGCTGAAATGTGTTGGCTGCGTCTAAAAAATTTCCACTCTTCTTTGATGTTCGTTTTTTCTGTTCCCTCGGTGCGTTCCTTTGAGGGTGGTGGTATCGGCATTTTTTTCCGTATTTGCAACTCCCATATCTCTCATAAGTGTTGCAGACCGTAAGATGGTGGAACATGCATTTCTTATCAAACTTGCAATATCCACTTGTGCAATGCATTTTGCATAATGTGGGATGTGCATATATGCATTGCCCATCCCGATATCTGCAGTTTCCTTTCGCGTAGTATTTGCATACGATATTTTCTACGCTTCTGCTTTCTTTCTTATTATTTACCAAGTTCTTAGTTTTGGCATTATCATTATTTTTCTTTGGCTGTTTATTTTCTACGTTTATAGTTATTATCTTTTTATCATTTCGCTCGTTGGACCGTTTGTCTACTTCGCCACTTTTACTTATTTCTTTCCTTTCATCTGTCTTCCTTCCGTATTACGTTGTTTATATCGTTATTTGTTATTAAATTGTTGTTCGTTATTATGCTGTTAATCGTTATTTCGTCTTCTCTCTCATCCACCCTGTTTTTCGTTGGGACCATTTCGGACACATGCGTCCCCATTATTTCATTCTTTTTTGTAACTTTCGAGTCTGCTATCTCCATTTCTTTAAAGACCGCGAAAGAATTTACAGTCTGTGTACATGCGCCACATAGAAATTTGATCCCCACGACTTGTTTCGCGTTCGAGACGAGTTATTTCCCGATCATTCCAATTCATGCAGTTAAAGTCGTTTAATCTTTGGCAGAAATCACACCTAATCGCTAGGCTTTCCGTTGTTACTAAATTGCACAAATTACAGATTAAGTGAGAATTTGGACCCATATCCATGATATTCCTTAATTAGCTTAAGTAAATATATATATATATATATATATATATATATATGCCCGGTTAGGTCAACTGAATACCCTGTTAGGTTAATGGTACGCCCTTAACGATTGGTTAGGTTAAGTCGTGATATTTTCGTTAGTTTTAACGAAAATATCACGACAAAACCTAACCAATCGTCAAGGGCGTACAGTTGACCTAACCGGGCATTCAATGAACCTAACCGGATATTCAATAATTTTACCATAGGTTTCGATATATATATATATACTGTATACGTAATGACGTATGGCTGGAACACACACACACACACACCTTTTATTATTATCGATATTCATTATCATGCTTACAGACACAAACAATGAAGTCTACAGAAGGCACACGAACAAAATATACAAATGATAAGACATGAAATTTAATACCGAGAAATTTCAACTCTTAAGATATGAAAGAAGTTGGGAACTAAAACAGTAGACAGCATATTATGGCCCCAGATAGAGAGGAAATTCAGAAAAGCAAGAAATCAATAGATTTAGGGGTTATAATAATTTTAGATAGTTAATTATAAAATTGGAACTCAAATTACTATGGAAATAATGGCAGTAGTGAACTCATCCATTGCCATCGATTTGTACGACTGGCTAGAGAATGTTTTGTACCTACATGCAGTTCTGTAGCCAGGACTTCCCAAGGGGAAGGGGGTGTCGAAATTATAGAAAGACGGGCGTTTTGGTGCAACGACCTAGTCACTGCGGAGGGGGTTCAGAGTAGTTAAGTTTAGAGTAGTTTGTGAAGTTTAAAACAAAAAAATAATATGCAAGTGTTTACTTACTAAATAATGTTATATATTATCACAACATAAGTTATAACTATGGTTACAAAAGTGAACCTTTCGTGTCAAGGGGGGAGGGGGTCGTTCGACCCCCCTCGACGCCACCTGGCTACGAGCCTGACATATGACAAACCTTTTGTATATCTGGCAATACTATTCTACCATTCGAAAATACTTTACGCATGTATAAATTGTATTATAATCGCACAAAGACACCTCAGTGCACTCAGTTGTAAAAAGGAGGCCGTGTGAAAGTAAGTGAACCATTTACGTATCGTCATAAATTCGTTGAACGAAGGTGCTTTGCTTATGTATTTCATAGTGTATAACGTAGCATTTCTAGTATGAACGTAGTGATATTATTTTAAAGGTGTGTCCACACCAACGCAACATTTTTGGCAACATTTTGGATAACAGCTGTCAACACTGTTAGCAATAAAGGTGAAAAAATCATACATATCCACACATCAGTATAGTTGACAACACGATGTCGGAGAGTGATGATGTAGTTATAGCAGCAACCGCGGCAGTTATATTATTGTGTAGACTCTGTAGAGAAAGGCACTGCCACCGTCGCCGATTTTGGGTGTGTTCGACTTTACAGAGTAGAAAAAAATACAGTGGGGGTGACCCGTTTCTTTCGTCTTTTTCGCCTCTCTCTGAAACTGCGCATTCATGAATTTCATCTTCTTTTCAACTTCTGCTCTTCCCACTTTCCATGCGTCATTCTTCTTAATTTTGTCTTTATAGTCAATGTTTTTGGGATCCCACAATATTGGGTGGGAGTAATAAAAATCAATCAGAAGTATAGCACTTTCTTTACTCCATCCCATTATCTGAACACTGGTGAACGCACAAAAACGAAATAAGGGTGACAACGTTTGGAGCTAGGGCACAGCCTCTCACTTCCGACTGTGTGAGAAAACTGAACTGAAATGTTGACAACTGTAGTCCACACCACTGTTACCAACATGTTGTCACCCAATGTTCCCAACATTCCTTTGAAGTTTACTGTTCATCAGTGGGAAAGATATTTTTGTTGGCAGCAATGTTGCCAATATTTTTGTGAAATTTGTTCACAACTTTGTTGACAGCATTGTTGCCATCACATGTTGCCAATAATTTTGCGTTGGTGTGGATAGGCGTTAATGTGATTAATCACCTTTGTAATTAGTTTCCTTTGCATTTCAGTCATCATTTTGGTGCGGATAACGTAAAGAGCATCGGGTATCATGCCTAGACTTAAGGAGCTCTCGAATGACCTATGGAGGACTATTATCAACGCTCATACATCTGAGGAGGTGTACAGGAAGATATCGGCGAAATATGGAATTATTTACAAATAGAGAGACAAAGACGACAACCTTGCCTCGTGCCCAAGAACGGTCCGGCCACCAAAGATCTCTCAGGATGATGGAGAGACTCGTTCGTTGTTAGCAGTAATCCGAGAGTGGAATCTAAAAATAAATTGCACTCCACAAATTATAAAAGCTCTACAAATTTGCAGTTCAAGATATTTTTATTAAAAGTTTACGACAACGAAGATGGCGACAAAAATGTCATAAGATAGTTCGCTTCGACCGTCATTCAATGAACAAAAAGGGTGAACATGGAATGAAAGTTCAAAATCTGTTCTTCACACTATCAACGGAATTTAGAGAAAACACGTGATTTGAAACAGGAATTCCACGAAAACTGCGCAGTGTGGTAATCAACTTCAACAATAAAATAATAATATTGTTGTATAAAAAGCGGAATGCCTATCTGAGATTGAGAGAGAAATAAATTTGGAAATACTGTACCTCTTTATACAAATCGAAAACAATTTCAAGGTTACGGAAGATATAACCGAATAATCACTGCATCTGAATTCAATCCTGATTTCATACAAAAGGAAACGAACCCACGCAAGCATTTACAATGGGTAAAATTACATTACACGATACCGATTTATTGTTCTGGCATATACATATGTTCGGAAGGGATCACACGTTGGATCATCATCATATAGCCTACATAAAAACTAATTTTGAAATTCAGTGGACGAAAAGTATCAAATTTCTGAATACCTTTTTATTAAATTTTACACTTCGTTATTTCGAATTATTTCGAATTGAATAAACCTAAATTTTGTACGTAAAGAGTGAAAAAGGTTTACAACATGCGTGGAAAGAATTTTAAAGTTTTAAAAAACTTACTTGCAATGTGAAATTTTAACGTCAAACATGACATAATCCAAAAAGAATATGTCCATCCTTCCCATCATTAGGAGAGTTTTGATAGTCTTCTGAAAACTTTTCATATTATGAACTGATCCAAACACGTCAAAAGGAACCACATGTCTGAGAATAGATAGTAAAAACCGGTAAACTTGCTTCCATTCCAAAGCTTTATTAAATACATCGTTTTTGTTTAACGTGGTTTTATCTACGAACTCTGTCTTTGAGAGATTCTTTTCAGTATTATTACGAGATTGACTGCCGGTTGGTAGTACTTCAACATCATCAATTAAATCAATTAAAAACTCATTGGTAAATATACATCTATCAGCTGAGAACTGATTATATGAACCCAGGCTTTCATCTGATGCAATAATAATTCGCGATGGACATTCCTTTTCAAGAAAATATTTAATCTTGATTTTACGCCAATTGCAAATTAATTTTCTTAAAAGAAGGACCAAGTCTTTTTGATCATGGATTAACTCTGTAGTTAATTTTGGTAAATAGACTCCGGTTCTAATCTTTCGTATATCTTCAACAAGCGTTTCAACTTCATCTGAAAGAAAAACTACAGTGAAGCTAACAGCAGTTATAACCAGACACACTCAGATTCAGCTAAAAAAAAAAATGCCACAAGCGAAAAAGTATACTAAATGCTAACCTGAAGTAATTTGTTGTAACACGTGTGTTTCTGGTAACACTTCCCAAAATACTTTACTATACAAGATTTCAAAAAAATTTATTTTCAGTTTCTTATCGTATCCAAGTTTGTCTGATTTATCTTTGTTAATAAACTGACTGGTTTTTATTTTATTTCTCTTCTTGCGGTTCTTCTTGCTTTTATTTACGTGCGGTTCAACTTCAATAGCAATTTCTGAACTTGGTGAATTTTCTATGAAAGCTTCATTCATTGATCTCGCTTTTTCGCTCAGGGAACTCTCTTCAGTATAAGAAATATCACGCGTTTTCTCATCATCATCATCAATAGCGACATTTTGTGACCGTCCTTCGGAAGAAATTTTTCTTCTTTTGGGTGATACATCACAAAATAAGCTTTTTCTCTTCATATTTCAGTGACCTTGTAAAGTTATAGGTTGTAAATTCCCTTTCTACATTATACAGTAAATAAAAATCTGGATAATTACATAATTACGGCAATATGAATATTCATTATTTAATCCTGACATCTATATTTTACCTAAAATCTAAATTTTTAAATATTTAAGGAAATCTCTAGTTTTCGATAGAAAAACTTAGAGAAAAGCAAAGCAGGAACTCAAACACCGAAAAAGCTCAATTCGAAGTTACTGAACGAAAAGCAGTTTCGTTCAATATTTAGTGCAATTATAATATGAAGATTTTGTTTCTGAAAAAAATTAGTAAAGAATTAACAAGAATAAAATATCCGATTCAACCACAATTCTATCCTACATGTATGGCATTTTATCTAGTTTAACTGAGGATATTTGTATTTTTTTAATTAAATTAATTAAATATATATGGGCTACGTCGTAGCCAATGTAAGCATGAAAGCGACATTGGGTCTGGGTAGTATGATAGTTGGATGGGAAACCGTTCTCCGCGTCCAGATTATGTAGCAACCAATGGTTCGGGTACCACGTAAAGCTGTAGGTCCCCTCTGTCGTTGCGAAGGTTAGCCCCCTCCCACCCCCCCAAAAAATTAGTGTATAGGCTATATATATATATATATATATATATATATATATATATATATACACACACTCCGACCCGCTAATTCGACCAAAATTTGCCTGATATTTCGACACGCAGAAAAATAGCCGAAATACCGAGTGTCGAGTAAGCGAGGCGTCAGTCTGCCCCGCCAGACCTCCGTTTTCTCGGCAGAACTCTTCGCGATTAAGGAGGCCCTCGACATAGTTCGCGCTCACTCTGCCAACTCTCTCGTCATTTATTCAGATTCCCAAAGCGCACTTCTCTCCCTAGAGAGAGTTAACACCCCTCATCCGCTCCTCTGTACCATCCAGCAAATCTTCCATTTTTTAACAGCCTTCCGACACAAGACATCGCCGCCTGCTGGGTCCCGGCACATGTCGGCATCCAGGGTAACGAGGCGGCGGACCGCACGGCAAAGTCGGCCTGCTTACTGCCAGCCTCCTCCCGGCCCCTCCCTTTCACCGACTTCTTCCCGACTCTCCGCTCCCACTTCCGTTCCATCTGGCAACGGGAATGGGACCAGGCCACACAAAACAAACTTCACAAGATCAAACCGCAAGTAGGACACTGGGCCTCCTCCTTCCACGGGTCCCGGCATAAAGAAGTGATTATAGCCCGTCTCCGCATAGTACACACACGCATTACTCATGGTCACTTCATGGCTAAATCGCCAGCCCAGCTATGCCCTACCTGCCATACTCCCATCACTGTCGTGCATCTCCTGGTCAAATGTCCATACTTGTCCGCGCTTCGTTGTAGATGTTTCTCTCACTTGGCCGAAATCCCCATACCCGAGCGTCTACAATTCATGCTCGCTGAGGGCCCCCATTTTTCGGGGGAAGCGATTTCCCGTTTCCTCACTTATTCCCACCCAGAGGCGTACCAATACTTTTTGCCGCTCGGGGCGAAAATGCCACCCCCCCCAAACAATTTTCAATTTTAAAAACAATTCCTTTACAAAAATACACTTCTAAACAAAACTTTTATTGGAAGAAAAACTTAAATAAAGCAACTTCAGTTTTAACAATACTACATAATGTACCGTACATAATACACTACATAATTTTAACAATAACTATATAATGTATAATGCCTAGTTAAATTTTCGGACTTTCATAACAGAAAATTCATGAATGATTTTTTCTATGTCCATTGTCTCTGCAACTTCGCGTTCAATTGAAATAATCGCCAAATTGCTCAGTCTAGATTGACTTATAGTTGACCTGAGGTAAGTTTTTATAAGTTTCAGTTTCGAGAAACTTCGTTCGCAACTTGCCACGGACATGCATGTAGTTAGACAGATCCGGAGGGCAATTGTTATATGAGGCAAAGATTCCACTAGATCCCATTTAACGATCCACTGAAGTAGTTTTAACATATCCTAGTTCTTTGGATCATCGTCGACGCTTGTGCTTTCGAAACTGAGCAAATGTCTGCGCAAACGCTTTATTTCTTCCAGTAGACTTCCTGGATTAATGTCATTGTAGATGGAAGAAAAATTATTGACCTTGGTATTAATTTCTTCATCTTTGGACTGATTCAAAAGGTACGAAGGAGACAGAAATTCAAAGCGATCATTCATGTTTTTAAGACAAACTGTGCGTTTTTCAATTTCTGCTAATAAACGATCCATGATTTCAAAAAATTCTCTGCGTACATCCTCTTGCACGGTCAATCCAGCATCACGAGCTTGCTCTCCAGGCATTCTTCTCCGTCTCCTGACTCTGCGGTCTATACTGATATCCATTTCATTACAGAACTCTTCGGCGGCATCTGCAGCGTTTGATACTACTGCCTCTCGTTCATTAGTTAAAAACACGGATAAAGAGTTCATTTTTAATGCACACTGTTCCAAAGCAAGTCCCTTTCTTTGAAAATATAGCTGAGCATCATTGATTTCTTTCAGCACTGGATCCCAGAAAAATAAGTACACAATGAATATGTATGACATGATGGAGGTCAACAGAGCTTCAGCATCGCCCTTTGTGTCCAGATTTTCGGAGACCCCTTCACTCAGTTCTTCCAAGGCACTAACAACGTGAGTCAAGTTCTTCTTAAGACTAGAAACAGCATCATACTTAGCACTCCACCGCGTATCAGAGACTCGCTTGACAGTGATTTTGGAATGTTTTGTTAAGACATCCCAACGATGAGTAGAGGAAGAAAAGTAGACGAAAATTCGTTCAATTGTTCCAAAGAAAGTTACAACATTAGGACTCAGTCCCGCGGCATGAACTCCAGCCAAGTTCAGCGAGTGGTTATTGCAAGGAATGAAAACAGTGTGTTTGCTAACATCAAGAATTCTGCGTTGAACTCCAAGATGAATACCTGTCATCGTAGCAGCATTGTCATACCCTTGACCATAACAATTCTGGATATCCAGCCCATCCTCACGGAGCTCAGTGACAATGAGATCAGTAACTGCCTCAGCAGTCTTCCCCTCTAATTTAATAAAATCAACGAAGGATTCCTTCACCTCTACATTACCATCTTTAATCGACACATAGCGAATTACCTGAAACATCTGATCAATATGCGATATATCTGGTGTACTATCGAAAATTATTGCAAAGTACTTTGCACTAGACACATTATCAATTATACATTTTCGAACATTACAGCCAATTAGTGTGATGAACTCATTTTGAATGTTAGGTGACAAATACGTAGTGGATATCTTGTCAGTCATTCGTATTTTTGTAAGATGTTCCCTAATTACTGGGTCATATTTGCCCATTAGTTTTATTAACTCCAAAAAGTTTCCAGAACTGCCAGCTAGCCCAGCTTCTTCATTTAAGTTCTCTCGGTGCCCTCGGAATGCAAGATCTTGTTTTGCCAAGAACATGATGCAGTCATAAATTCGTCTCAGCATTTCTTTCCACTTAGCAGTAGCATGTTTTATTTGCAACTGATGTGCATTATCTATTGTAGCATTCAACTGAAGGCGCATAGACAACTCTTTCCATTGTTCAAAGCATCGGGTATGATATGGACTGTTTTCATGTTCAGGTACTCTTGGATTCAGTTTCCTCCAGGCAAAAAATCCTTCTTCTTTTTCAAATGCACTGGAGATGTTGTTGAAGAGACGACAGCAAAAGCAATGCAAGCTACATTTTGAAGGTGAGAAGATTAGCCATGACCTTTCAATTTTTTCGCCATTTTCCAAAGTTTTGAAATACCAAACTTTTGACATTGACCTATTGTTTGAATCAGCTGGAAAGGGTCCATTCATGTTTTTCAAATGTGATGGTCCACGTTTAATGAGCTCGATTCTCAAATTGTCCGTCATTGGAACGGGCCAGTTGTCAGAATCGTTAAACAGACTCTGTGGGTGATGGGTGACTTTGTGATGTAGATGAGGGTTGATCCTGATTATTTGGGGGTTCACTTGAAGTTGCCGCTTGAACATCTATCTCAAGATATATCATATTGCGGTTGATCTCCTTGCTTCCCAGAAGGCACTGAAGGTGTGTCTGAGAATCACATTAACTGATGAAATCGCTTAGCAGCACGCTTGCCTTCCTCTTTTTTTTCGCGAAGATTCTTGTATGCAGCACCACTCAGTCTCTGTCGTTTGTTCATGTTTGCTAATTCAGTAGGGTATCTGCAAAATAAAACAACCATTAATTATTAACATCATCAAAGCTCAAAGAATGCAAAGCCTAACCTAAATAATATAGGGAAAGTCTGAAAAATAGGGCTGGCAACCTTTCCGATGTGAAAATTTAATGCAACTATTTGTGGAAATAGTGGCATTGAGGTGGCATATATAGCATTTAATGATTTTTCATCAAAACCATGGATATTTTGTACACAAATAACGCGCGACAATGAGGAGATATAATTTTTTGGAGGGTTGCATTTTAAAACATAAAAACCCAAAATTTTGCATACTGCGCCCGCCTGACAGTAATTTTCCGCCCCTCTGGAAGTGCCGCTCGGGGCGGTCGCCCCTCTCGCCCCTCCCTTGATACGCCACTGTTCCCACCTGCTTCAACGGGTCTGAGACCCGCCCCCAAATACCCACTACCCAGTAACTGAATATTACATCTTCCTCCCCCCTGGTCTATCATCCCCAACTCAGTAACACCACTCACCCACTGCCTCGCTGAGATATGTACCACATTAGGTACGAATCGGCGGTAAAATAAAGGGAAAAAATATATATATACACAGGGTGTCCCAGAATTAACTATCTATTTCAATGAAATCGGACAAATTTTTTTAAAACACACTTTTATTTATGTTTATCATGTTTAATATGTGTTAAAAATGTATAAATTTCTAAATTTTTTTCATAATTTTTTCATTATCTGGTCCAATGAAAGACCGTCTGAAGTCATAGAATGGCAAAGAGACTCTCCAAAAGTTAACGTGTGGCTTGGAATGACCAAATCCAAAATTTATGGCCCATTCTTCTTTGCGGAAGCAACTGTAACAGGTACCGTCTACCTTGATATGCTTCAGCAGTTTCTCGAACCACAGCTTCTTGATGATGGCATTCTTGATAATGTTGTGTTTCAACAAGATGGAGCACCATAAATTTTGGATTTGGTCATTCCAAGCCACACGTTAACTTTTGGAGAGTCTCTTTGCCTTTCTATGACTTCAGACGCTTTCATTGGACCAGATAATGAAAAAATTACGAAAATAAAATTATGAAAAAAATTTAGAAATTTATACATTTTTAACACATATTAAACATGATAAACATAAATAAAAGTGTGTTTTTAAAAAATTTGTCCGATTTCATTGAAATAGATAGTTAATTCTAGGACACCCTGTATATATATATTTTTTCCCTTTATTTTACCGCCGATTCGTACCTAGTGTGGTACATATCTCAGCGAGGCAGTGGGTGAGTGGTGTTACTGAGTTGGGGATGATAGACCAGGGGGGAAGAAGATGTAATATTCAGTTACTGGGTAGTGGGTATTTGGGGGCGGGTCTCAGACCCGTTGAAGCAGGTGGGAATAAGTGAGGAAACGGGAAATCGCTTCCCCCGAAAAATGGGGGCCCTCAGCGAGCATGAATTGTAGACGCTCGGGTATGGGAATTTCGGCCAAGTGAGAGAAACATCTACAACGAAGCGCGGACAAGTATGGACATTTGACCAGGAGATGCACGACAGTGATGGGAGTATGGCAGGTAGGGCATAGCTGGGCTGGCGATTTAGCCATAAAGTGACCATGAGTAATGCGTGTGTGTACTATGCGGAGACGGGCTATAATCACTTCTTTATGCCGGGACCCGTGGAAGGAGGAGGCCCAGTGTCCTACTTGCGGTTTGATCTTGTGAAGTTTGTTTTGTGTGGCCTGGTCCCATTCCCGTTGCCAGATGGAACGGAAGTGGGAGCGGAGAGTCGGGAAGAAGTCGGTGAAAGGGAGGGGCCGGGAGGAGGCTGGCAGTAAGCAGGCCGACTTTGCCGTGCGGTCCGCCTCCTCGTTACCCTGGATGCCGACATGTGCCGGGACCCAGCAGGCGGCGATGTCTTGTGTCGGAAGGCTGTTAAAAAATGGAAGATTTGCTGGATGGTACAGAGGAGCGGATGAGGGGGGTTAACTCTCTCTAGGGAGAGAAGTGCGCTTTGGGAATCTGAATAAATGACGAGAGAGCTGGCAGAGTGAGCGCGAACTATGTCGAGGGACTCCTTAATCGCGAAGAGTTCTGCCGAGAAAACGGAGGACTCGCGGGGCAGACTGACGCCTCGAGAAAGTGGCTGGGCCAGTATCATTGCTGAGGCGGCCGCACCAGTCTCCGAACGGGAACCATTTGTATAAATGGAGGCTGTGTCCGGATGTTGGGTTGCATGTTCACGGAAGAGTGACCTGTATACCGTAGCACTCGTGGTATTCTTCGGTAGGGCACTCAGGTCCCTGCAAAACTTGATAGGGGTGAGGAGCCAAGGGGGGTATATGTTGTATGAAATGGGGATAATTGAGGGGACGGGCATGTTAGAAAGGTCAAGGAAAGAGCGGACCTCTTTAGTGAAGTGCCAGCTCCGTCCCTGGGGTGGGAGTTCAGAAATCGCCGCGCATACAAGTGAAGAGGGTAGTCTCGATGCACGGAGGTATGTCCTCATGAGGAGCAGACCCCGTCGGAGGGCGAGAGGGAGGTAATTGCAATCCACTTGAAGGCTGGAGGCTGGGGAAGAGCGGAAAGCACCTGTGGCGAGGCGAAGGTCCCTATTAAGGGCCGGGTCCAAGATACGGAGGCAGGTGTTGGAGGCTGAACCGTATACTACACTGCCATAGTCCAGCTTCGACTGGACCATGGAAGTGTAAAGACGAAGGAGAGAGCGTCGGTCTGCGCCCCATGTGGTGTGGGAGAGATGATCTAGTAGAGCGAGGGGACGCTGGAGGGACTGCTTCAGTTGTTTGATATGAGGAGCCCAGTTGAGCCGTCGGTCTAGAATCATGCCCAAAAATCGCGTGGAGGGTACCACCTCAAGAGGATTGCCGTATAGCGTGACAGAAGGAACAGGAAGGGTTGCGGGTCTTCTGCTGAAGAGCATACACTTGGATTTCGGGGTGGAGAGGCGGAAACCCACCGACGTCGCCCACCTTTCCACCCGGTAGATGGCGAGCTGAATTTGCCGTTGAACTACGGACGGCTCCCGCCCTGCAAAATAGATCGCAAAGTCATCCGCGTAGATGGAAGAACGGATGTTGGGTGGAAGGCATTTTGAGACTGTGTTCATGACGATGGAAAAGCATAGAACACTGAGGATGCTTCCCTGTGGGACCCCGTCCATCTGCACGAAAGTGTCTGAGAGAACTGAGCCCACCCGAACTTTAAAGGTTCGGGAGGATAGGAAGCCTCTAATGAAGTTCGGCATGACTCCGACGAGCCCTAGACTTTGGAGCTGACTAAGGATTATTGTCCGATGAGTGGTGTCGTAGGCCTTCTGGATGTCAAAAAATATTGATAGGACGAACTGTCCACTGTCGAATGCATTCTGTATGTCACGGCTGAGAAGCAGGAGGGGATCAGTGGTGGATCGAAATTGTCTGAAGCCTGACTGGGTAGCCGGGAAGGAATTACTGTTTTCGAGGAAGAAAGATAGTCGCGTCGCGACCATTTTTTTCGAAAATTTTGCAGGCACAACACATTAGGGCGATTAGTCTGTAGTTTGTGGGATCGAGGGAATCTTTGCCGGGTTTGGGGATAGGGATTACGTAGGCCTCCCTCTACCGGGAGGGAAAGGCGCCCTCTCTCCATATGCGGTTGTATAGGTCTAGTAGGAAATTTTGTAAGGTAGGGTGGATGTGCTGGATCATGCTGTAGGGGATACCGTACGGGCCGGGACAAGGGGATCGTCGAGAGGCCAGTGCCGTCTGTAGTTCATGCATGGTGACCAGTCGGTTGTAGGAGCTGTCTATTAGGGTGGTCCACAAAATGGAAGTATTTTAAATTCTTCCTCCCAGGGTTTCATTAGGTTCCTTTTCCCAAAAAACTTCTCTGAGCAAAATTTGGGTTCAATCGGTTAATATTTAGAGGTGGCTCAACTACCCCCAGAAGTCCACATTCATGGCTTCTGGGTCCCCCCCATATATATGGGTATTATCCGCTTGTTGGCGGGGGTATCATGGCTGACCAGGCCACTCATTGTTGCCCAGCTAAGATTGTGGACTTGTTAGAATCAGGAAACCTCTTTCGGTGCTCATCCACCACACTTAAGAGAAACTGGAGTTGATCTTCTCCTTTCGTCAGAGTTCCGCTGAAGGTCTGAATGAGAGCTACTGCCCTTTCAGCATGATCATTAACTACTTTCATGTTTCCTATGATTCTTTTAGCTTCTTGGAAGTTTTCATTCTCCTCCCAGGTGCTGGGGTCATCATCAAGAAAACTAATATTGATCGGTAGGGCCTTAAGAAGCTTTAATGAGTTCTTTGTGGCAAGTTTCTAATTTCAGTGTTGCTTTGCATTCCTTGAGTTCTTCTCTTTGAGAAGTCTAATGACCCCTCCTTTTCCCTCATACACTGGACCATGATTCCCTTGGTGTCTGGTGCAACAGTTTGATCGAAGAGAGCAAGGGCCACCAGCTCTTCTGATAAGTACCATAGGTGGTTTTCAAATTTCTTGAGAGCTGCTTTGGCCACTTTCTGGTCATGATAGTCCTTTAACTTTTGGATAAGATCCAGATCATTCTTCGGAGCTTGTGATGGAATAGGAGCAGTGATCCAGCTTTTTAAGTAGATTAGGACTCCAAAAAGGGTAAGGGTTTTCAGGTCCTTCTTCTCTCGAGGAGTCAGAGTGATTTGATTTCGAAAAAGCCACATTTTGATGGCATAGATAACTTTAGCCATCCACCTTGCATAGTGCGTGCCAGCAGGACATTTGAATGTGTAACTTTCAATTTTTTCACCAAGAAAGATCAAAGAAAGTTCCAAAAACTCTCTATAGTCATCTCGAAAATTTCCAGTGGCCAGATGTTCTTTGGCAAAGGCAATTATTTCATTTCTGAAAGGATCAACTTGCTCCTTCATCTCATCATCATCCTGTGATGTAGAGAAGGTTTTTAAATCAATGTAGTCCCACATAGATTGGAACCTTTTGAACAAAAGTGGCTCAGGGGCAGAAGATGAGCCATGGACTGCTTCAAACACTCCTCCATACATGACTTCCATGCAATGATGCCTACAGGCAAAATAGAAGAGTGGTCGACCAAGTTTCTGTTCCAGAAGAACGCATGCTCCCCCGTTTGTTCCTGTATTTGATGCTGTAGTATCTGATAACATTCCGATTATTGACTTATCTATGTTCCATTCGGAAAGAAGATTATACACTGCAGCTGATTGAGCTTCCCCTGTTCGACTTGGTAGTTTGGGAACACCAAGCAGTTTTGAATCACCTGATTCAACTGAAGAGACAAGGACTCGGAGTCTGTCTACCTTTTCATTCTTGGCAAGTAGATTAGGGATCAACTTCCCATCCCAGTGGACAATCGAAATACTTGGACTAAAGCTAGCTTTAATGGCATGGGTTATTTGCCTTCGATACCTTTTGATTGAAGAACGAGAGATGTTCACCTCTGAAAGATCTTGACCAAGGCTAGATGCAGTTTCAGCTAATACAAAGCTGGCCCTCCTGTCACTGATGCCAGTCCTGTCCAGAGCAGCAGCCAATTCAGGAGATATGATATTCTTTGCTGCCTTGGTGGAGTTGGTCCGCTGGTAGATAGGGGATTAATAAGGTAATCTTCATCTTCTCTTTCTGACTCACATAAAGACTCAGAAGAACAACTTCCCTGATCTAGCATAACTTCCTGTGAAGCAGCATATTTTTCTTCTTTAGCTTTCCGCTTCCTATTTACCAATTTCATTTGCTTCTCAGCAGCTCTCTTTTCTGCCTTGTCAGTCACCATATCTGCAGAGACCATTGATCCCACTCGTCCCGCTTTCCTTTGTTGGATCAAGAACTGCCGGTCTTCTTCATTTTTGATTAAGGTAAAGGCATCAGCATGGGCGACATCAAATAGGTTCTCCATTTCTTCCTGAAAGGTTCTCTCTTTTTCTAACTGAGAGTTGCTTTTCCTCCCAGCATTCTTCTTAATCGCTTTCCACTCCAAGTGTAGAGCCTGAATTTTGTGAAGAATGTGGTCTTTCCTTTGAGTAGGGATTCTGGCTCTCTCCCAGAAGAGACGCAATTCTTCAAGAACAGCTTCTGAACTAGGTTTGATCTCCTTCTTCAAGACTTGATGATGGTGGAGGAACATGCGGAGGACCTGGCCACGGGAAGGCAGCTTGGCTCCAATGATTGTTTCCTCTGACTTTTTCATTAAGTAAAATGTACGTTTATTTGACATTGCAAAACCTGTAAATTTAATAAATCTATCTGAAAGAAAAATAATCATTAGTTAATGTATCTGTAAATAATGTTTCGTTTAATTATTCACTATATTAATAAAAGGCATAATGGTATACAAAAAACAGCTTTGAGCCACCCCTAAAAGTTATTCGATTTGCCTTAAATTTTACATGAAATATTTTTTAGCTAAAAGGAACCAGATTATAGCCTGGGAGGAAAGAAAATTGAACTTCGATTTTTTTACCCCATTCTGTGGACCACCCTACCTGAGTGTCTATGGACGGTGAAGAGCTATTTTTAGGGGCGGGTACAAGGGAGCTAACTGCAGAGGAAGAAATGGTGGCGAAAGTAGAAGCTAGATGGTTTGCCACTGATTTTGGCTCGTATAGGAGTCCGTCGTTAGTCCGGAGTACCGGGGGTCGGGAGGGGACATGTCGCCTCTCGACGCCCCGTACCTTCTTCCAGCCCTGGCCCGCTGCTTCTCCGTGCGATGGATGGGAAGTCGCGTACGGTAAAACCGTCGAGTAGCCGTCTTCTCGGCGCATACGGCTTCCGTACACTCTGGGGTCCACCAAGGTACCCGTCGGGCGCGGGGGTAGGTGGAGGATCGCGGGATGCTAGAGCACGCAGCCGCTACCACGTTTGATTCGAAGTATGCTATACACTCGTCGGAGGATGGGAAGTTGGCAGTCGTTCGGGTTGTATATGTATCGTCGTGGAAGCGGGACCAATTAGCTTTTGCAGTAATCCATTTCTCCAGTACCCGAACGGTCTGGTCGGGCCAATTGAGCGTGAGTTGAACTGGGAAATGGTCACTTCCATAATCCTCTTGGAGGACTTGCCATGAGAAATCTAGGAGGGCATCGGTCGAAACGAATGACAGGTCTATACAGGATGGAGTGCAGGTGGTGGCATGGTAGAATGTAGGAGAGCCATCATTGAGGCACTCAAAGGAGGGCTCGGTCATGATGTTGATCAGGGTCGGGGCCATATAGGTGGTGTGTGTGTCTCCCCACATGGGGTGGCGACTATTGAAATCGCCCAGTAATAGAAAGGGCCTGGGGAGTAGTTGTACCACCTCCACCAGGTCATCGCGGGAGACTTGAGTGTGTGGAAGGAGGTATATTGAACAGACGGTGTACTGTCTATCCAGTGAAAGCCGGGTAGCAATCACCTGTAACGGGGATCGGATAGGGAGATTGTAGAAGGGGACTGCGTAATGGATGAAAACGACAGTCCCCTTTCGAGTGCAGGTAGGAGAAGGGGTGGTGATAAAAGAATATCCAGTCGGGCAGGGCATGGGTCTGGTCCCCAGGATGAGTTCCTGGAGACACACACACACCAGACGGGAAGTGGCAATCAAGGAATGAAGGCCTTCGTAATTCGCGAATATTCCTCTGCAGTTCCAGTGTACTATTGTAGTTTTCGGGGGATCCATTATTTGATGATGGGGGATGGGTAAAGGTGTAGGTGCGAAGAGGTTGGAGTGTGAAGGTAGATTTGAGGTTCGCGAAGGCGAAGAATGGGTCAGGAGTATGGCTGGCTATCTGCCGTTCACCAGGGAAGGAATCGGTCGGCCAGTCGATCTCCGCGGAGACCGCGGGGTCGAGCCGGCCGAGCGAGACCGGAGGCGTGGATCACGACAGCTTGGAGATCGTCGTGGGCTCTGATGGTGCGAAATTTCTTGATGGGATTTTGTGTTCGGGCCATGGGGGCGCATTTTATTTCCCAAATTGGCACCTCCCCGCCTGTCTGGGGTCTCACGACGGACCCCAGGTGGCGATAGAGGGTGCCAGAAGGACCCGGCAGGTGGGAGGGAGGACGTGCTCAGAGTGGCTGACAGGGTGTGGACCGGGGATTTTAGAGGAGCAGGTACAGTGGGGGTGGGAGGAGATGAACCAGTGTGTTCTCGTGGAGGGGTAGAAAAAATTGCACCAGGAGGCAAGGGCAAGTCCATGAGTCTCACAGGCGCAGCCGAGTTCCCCTCACCGGGTAGCTGCGCCAGAGCCGCATCCACTGGATCGTCGGGGGAGAGGATGTTGTCCAGATTGGATCTCGTCGTTGGGGGTGGGTCATGTACTTCGGCAACTATTGTCCGAGTCTGCGGGGGTAGATTGCTGGGACTTCTGCGGTGGGGTGGTTTGGTCCTCATAGACGAAGTGGGCGGTGTGAAGGTCCGATCCGTCTTCTTAGCACTAGGGGAAGAGGGAGAGACAAATTGAAAGTCCGGAGGGTCTGGCGACTCACTCCGACGTCTCCGCCTCGTCGGCTTACTCCGGGCGATAGGTTCGGGTGTATGCAGAGAGTGCTGGGTTCGAGGTAGGTGGGGCCTGGGTGTCCTGGTCCCAGACTCCTGTGGAATCTGTGGCAGGTGAGGTGCGTGGAGAGAAGGAATGGTGGGGGGACAGGAGGTCGTCAGCTCCTGCGAGAACTCCCCCTGGGAGGGATGGGGAGCACTGGTCGAGGGGGTTGTGAGCAGCAGGCCAGGGCGGCGTGCCGAGAGGACAGAGCCGAGGGCTTCGGCGTAAGATACCCCCGGTCTCACCTCCCTACTCCGCACCCTGTCTCGTGCCTCTCGGAAGCTAAGGAAATCCGCTACCTGCAGACCTCGGACCTCCTTCTCAAACCTGAAGAACAGGCATTCGCGGGATGAAGATGGGTGTGCACCTTCACAATTGGAGCATTTGGGTGTGTTGGGGCACTTGTCTGGGTGAGCGATTTGTCCGCAACGAACACACAATTGGTGCGGCTGCCGACAAACTGAGCTAACATGTCCAAAGTTGTATTTAAAACAATGGGTCGGGTCTGGGATGTATGGGCGGACAGAGAATTCGCATGACGTGCGGTCTCCCATACCCCATACAATACGGTCGGGAAGGACTAAGTTATTAAAGGTAAGAAGTAGACGCCGGGTGGGGGAGGGGGTACCTCCAGTGGTGGGCACCGTTAACCAAAAAGTTAACTTCGTTAACCGCTGATCCGTTAACCAAAAAGTTAACTTCGTTAACCGTTAATCCGTTAAACATGTAACGGAAGTTACCGATAAACCGTTAACGTTAACTTTTATTATAAAAAAAATGAAAAACACAATATATATATAATTTAATTTTCCCTCTTCTCGTTCTCCATTTTGTCCATGAGATGCATGTTATGTTACCCTTCATGGAAATTAGCATATCAAAGTTTTCATCAGACAGGGATGATCTCTTGGCCCTCAGGATGTCCTTGCCCATAGAGAACAAACGCTCCACTGCAGCACTGGAGGGGATGGCAGAGATACTAAAGAGTAAACAGCCTCTGGCGCCACACGCTCACATTTACTTCTCAACGCCATCTATTATCTCATAAAGAAACTAATTCACATTGGGACTTGAAAGTACCGGCAGGATCAACCGGGTAGAAAAATAATTATGGAGATTTTAAAGATGTGGTACCTAGAAGTACCGCCAGGACATAAAGGGTTAAGGTGAAAACGCTCCCATTGTAAGACATCAATTGACTTAATTTATGTCATCAAAGTGACATGAGAATTGAAATCTTACCTGATCAGTTTTATGATTCTTGAAATGTATCAAGGAGACTACTAATAAGGTACTCACAGACATATTATAAATATACATGACTTACTTGACAACGATTATTTTTAAATATTCACTAGCACAAACATGTTGCGCAAGAGACAGACTGCAAATGAAACGAATGTAGTTATTTGTTGTAAGTTACATATATATTATTGAAAGTGCCTTAAAATGCTCGTGATATTTCTTGAAAGTTGAAACATTCAACTCAAATGGCAAATCTTTCCGCCTGATTTTACAGTCGACCATGTTTTGCTCAAACCAATGCCATAAATAACTACCATATTTGGTAAGACACAAATTGTGGGGACGGAAACAAATATATCGCCTGATTTTGCACTGCGGAAATGGAAATTCGTTCATCACTATTAACAGTGGCGGATTAATTGCGCACCTGCTCAGCACTGAAAATAATAGAAACTTTTAAACGTTTATTTATGAATTTTTTGGGTTAACGGACTTGAGTTAACGGAAGTTAAATGGAACGGAAGTTAATTAGTCCGATAATGATTTTCAAAGTTAACTTAAAAGTTAAATCGTTAACGAAAAAGTTAACTTCGTTAATTAACGATTAACGGATTAACGGTTTGGTGCCCAGCTTTGGGTACCTCCCTGTCGGATGTGAAGCGATGGATCTTGGTGACACCCTGGGGTGCGAGATCCTCCAAGAGCTCGTTCACTGTAATTGACAATAGGCGTGTGGCATAAATAGTGCCCTGACTCTGGTTCAGGCGAGGGTGTGGTGAAACGGACACCGAGCATCCAGGGACCTCAGTGATGGAGAGTAGGGCTTTCGTCTCTGTGGCTGAGTGTGATTTTATGAGGGAGGAACCATCCCTCTGCGGTAGCACATCATAACGGCTGGAGTTGCTGCAGGCTCGGATCGCCTGAAACGTCCGTTCAGAGTTGGTCGGAAGGGATCCAGAGGTAGGCCGGATCTCTAGGAATTTTGGATACTTGGAAGGGATATGGAGGCAGTAGAGTCGAAGTGGACTGAGATATCCAACTGTCGATAGGATGGTCGTGTATGCCGACTTCCCCTTCCGCCGTGGGGCTCTCTCCGTGGGGGGGGACAGACGGCGGGTGATGGGGGGGGGGGGACAGACGGCGGGTGATGGGGGGGGGACAGACGGCGGGTGATGGGGGGGGGGACAGACGGCGGGTGATATGGGGGGGGGACAGACGGCGGGTGATATGGGGGGGGACAGACGGCGGGTGATATGGGGGGGGACAGACGGCGGGTGATGGGGGGGGGACAGACGGCGGGTGATGGGGGGGGACAGACGGCGGGTGAGGGGGGGGGGACAGACGGCGGGTGAGGGGGGGGGACAGACGGCGGGTGAGGGGGGGGGACAGACGGCGGGTGATTGGGGGGGGACAGACGGCGGGTGATGGGGGGGGGACAGACGGCGGGTGATGGGGGGGGGGGACAGACGGCGGGTGATGGGGGGGGACAGACGGCGGGTGATGGGGGGGGACAGACGGCGGGTGATGGGGGGGGACAGACGGCGGGTGATGGGGGGGGACAGACGGCGGGTGATGGGGGGGGGACAGACGGCGGGTGATGGGGGGGGGGCAGACGGCGGGTGATGGGGGGGGGGCAGACGGGGGCGGGGTGATGGGGGGGGGGGGCAGACGGCGGGTGATATGGGGGGGGGCAGACGGCGGGTGATGGGGGGGCAGACGGCGGGTGATGGGGGGGGGACAGACGGCGGGTGAGGGGGGGGGGCAGACGGCGGGTGAGGGGGGGCACAGACGGCGGGTGAGGGGGGGCACAGACGGCGGGTTTTGGAGGTAAATCTTGGGTGGAACTTGACTTGCCCGAAGGCAGCTGAGGCGGGCTGGGGCGAGACCCCTGATCCAGAGGGTGTACATCCAAGGGGATATTCAGGGTACAGCCAGATCGGCAACGGTAAAGGAGGATGCAAGTGATCAGTTACCAAAGGGGATTCAACCCCATCTGGATGCGGTCTTCCAGTGGTAGGGGACTCGAGGGCCTGGTTGCCCACCACCCGTGTTGATAGTAGTAGTAGTCCGAGTATTAGAAGCGGAAGTCGTTAACCGAGAAGCAGCAGCCAGCCATAGCAAACAAGGAGAATTTTCATCCCCCGCGCGCATCCAGCTACCATCGACTCCAACAAGGGAAAGGCGAATCATGGGCTCACTCGGTCCCACCGCCAATAGATGTCACGCAGGGGAGATACACCCATTCCCAGTCCCCGTGCCTACGAGGCGGCCACTCTCATCCAACGCGCGGTGAAAGATGGCAGGGACAGGGCTTGGGTTTGGTTTAAGAGCGACAAGGGTGAAGGACAACCACCTCCTTCACCCAAGGTCCAAGGAAAAAATCAAGTCAAGGTCCAAAAGCAAAGCCAAATGCGGGAAGGGAGGAAACAACAAAACTAGAAAGAGTTAGGGAAAGGAGGAGAGGGAAATGTAAGTAGGAGGGTAGGAGATCAGCCGGGTCCAATGGTCCACGAGGGCAGAGAAAGCCCTTGCATCGGAGGAAGATGCACTCCTCCATTGGCCACAGAGGCACGCGCCCTATAGCTCCGGACAAAGCGAAGGGATATACAGGGTGTCCATAAATGTTTACCCCTGAAAACAGTATGCTCTCATGTTTTAATGACGAATCTTACATCCGTTTTCTTTTTACAGGTGATCTCGTACACGCAGTGTGTTTCTGTGCTGGTGTGTTTCGTCTACCGCATTCGCCGCTAGGAGCGCTGTAGTACCTGTTCAGTTAAGATGGCGTCTGTGACAGAGAAGGCACGATGTGTTGTGTGGCTTGCAGAAACAAAATCTGTCAATGTTCAGCGAAGGTCCAGAACAAAGTATGGAAAGAATCCACCTGATGCGAAGTTAATTAAGTCGTGGATTAAAAAATTCTTGGAAACTGGAAACGTGGAAAAGGGAAAGAGTAGTGGTAGACCATCAGTTTCCGATGGGACGGTGGAAAACATTCAAACTGCTTTCACACGGTCACCAAGGAAATCGGTGAAACAAGCTTCATGCCAACTAAAGATACCGAAGTCTACGGTGCACAAGGTGTTACACAAACGTTTGAAGTTACACGCCTACAAGGTACAAATTGTTCAAGAACTGAAGCCTGATGACCGTCCAAAACGTGAACAATTCGCTATTGACATTTTGAACAGCATTGACGAGGATAATGACTTCTTGTTACGCGTCTGCTTTTCAGACAAGGCTACGTTTCATCTTATTGGTAGAGTCAACAGACACAATGTGCGTATTTGGGGATCGAAAACCCACGTGCCGTAAGGGAGCATATTCGGGGCAGTCCGAAGATCAATGTCTGGTGTGGACTAATGCATGACCAGATAATTGGTTCTTTCTTCGCCGAGAACACTGTTTCCGCAACTGTGTACCTGGATATGCTCACCAATTACGCCATCCCCCAGCCACAGGACAGGCAGCCAACTGTCATCTTCCAACAAGATGGGGCACTCACTCATTGGGCGCATGTTGTTCGTGAAACTCTCGACGCAACATTTCCAAATCGATGGATTGGCAGGGACGGGCCAATCCCATGGTCCCCAAGATCACCAGACATTACCCCGCTGGATTTCTTTCTCTGGGGTCATGTTAAAAATTTGGTTTATGCAACAGTTGTTCCAGATATCAGGACATTGCGAGAACGTATTACGGATGCAATTGCAACAGTTAACCCACAAATGTTGGAAAATGTGTGGCGTGAGTGTGAATACCGTTTAGACATTTTACGTGCCACTAGGGGTGCACATGTGGAAGCTTATTAAGTTCATTAACTATCTATCAAAACTTTGTTTGTTTATCTACTTATGATTAAAACTGTTGGAATACGAATGTTTATTTAAAAGTTATAGCATGCTTTAATCAGGGTAATCATTTATGGACACCCTGTATATATATATATATATATATATAATATATATATTATATATGTATATGTATATATATATATATATATACAGGGTGTTGAAAACTTTCTGTACAAATTGTAATGGGGGATAGGCAACACCAAGACAAACCCTTTTCGTCTATAAGTGTATGTCCGCTGACGTCACCATTCGGCGCGAGAGGGCGCCGCTGCAATTGGCTAAAAGGTGAAGTGGGCTAGACTCGCACTTGCCGCGGGCATTCTTAAATCGGACGTATTACGCGTAACATGTTTATTTAAAGAAGGCCTGTTTATTTAAATGTGCTGAAATTTGCGACCGGTAGCATCAATGCATGCCCGACAGCGTCGAAGCATTGACCGACGTACACGTCGAAAGATTCCTGGCATTTCGGGAACAGTTCCAGCGGCGACAGCGATTCTTGCTACGAGGTCTTCTTCTGAGTAAATGGGAGTCTCGTACACGAGGTTCTTCATGTGTCCCCACAGGAAGAAATCGAGGCATGTTAAATCGGGCGATCTCGGTGGCCAGGCTACGGGCCCACCCCGGCCTATCCATTGGTCCCCAAAAGTGGCGTTCAGATAATCCCGCACATCGTTGCTGGAGTGTGCTGGGGCCCCGTCGTGTTGAAACCACATTCGTCTACGAATAGCCACGGGAACATCTTCCAGCAGTTCCGGCAACGTTTCTTCAAGAAATATCCGATAAACCCGCCCGTCGAGTCGGGCAGGCAGCAGGTACGGCCCAATCAACTTGCCATGGACGATACCCGCCCAAACATTGACGGCGAACCGTTCTTGATGAGCATGCACCGTGTAGCATGTGGATTTGCGTGCGCCCACACGTGAGAATTGTGCATGTTAAACACACCCTCACGTGTGAAACAGGCCTCATCTGAGAACAGCACATAAGCCGGAAAATTAGGCTGCACCGCTGTCTGCTACAGAAACCAGCGTGCGAATTCCACACGAAGAGGGTAATCCCGAGGTTGTAATGCCTGGACTCTCTGACGATGAAACGAATGTAACTGCTGCTCGTGCAACACACTCCAGACCAGGTCGTGGTTCACACCGAGGATACGTGCAACACCTCGCGTGCTTGCGCTTGGATTGTCCTCAAATCGCCGTAGGATTTCTTCTTCCATGTCAGGAGTGCGCACGTTTCTCTCCCGACCAGTGTCATGCATGTTTGCATGGAATGTTCCAGTTTCTCGCAGTCGCCGATACAAATGCGCAAACGTTTGGTGGTTTGGCACATGTCTATTTGGGAAGCGCTGTCGGTACAACCTCACAACAGCTCTTCCGTTTCCATTGGCAGCCCCGTACACCATATGCATGTCAGCCATCTCAGCAGTCGTGAAGCGCTCCATGTTACGCGTACTACGTCCGATTTAAGAATGCCCGCGGCAAGCGCGAGTCTAGCCCACTTCACCTTTTAGCCAATTGCAGCGGCGCCATCTCGCGCCGAATGGTGACGTCAGCGGGACACACACTTATAGACGAAAAGGGTTTGTCTTGGTGTTGCCTATCCCCCATTACAATTTGTACAGAAAGTTTTCAAACACCCTGTATATATATATATATATATATATATATATATAATATATATTATATATATATATATTCTAATATTCAAGGAATAAGACCAAACCAATCACTCAAGGTTTTGTACCTGAAAGGATTTATGGACGAAACAAGGGTGGACATCGCATGCCTCACAGAAACTCATCTTAAGGATTGCCACGGAAATTGTGAAAACTGCGAACATTGTATTGGTAAGAGAGAGATAAATATAGAGGGCTTCAACTTACTAAGAGCGGATAGAACGACGAGACGAAATGGCTGTGCTATATATGTACAGGAAGGCCATATGACAGAGACGATATTAAGTAAATCAAACAGCTATGTGGAACTCCTAGCAGTGAAAATAGAAAAACTAAACGTGATAGTAATAGTCATCTATAGACCTCCAAGCAACTCAACCGAAAAATTCTCGGAGGCCATTGATGACATCAGAAAGCTAATAAAGGCCATGAACCCCCCATCCCCCAATATAATGATCTGCGGAGACTAACTTCCCATTTATAAAATACAAAAAGGTGGATAGGAATATACATATATATTCAACAGGACAAGAGGGGCACAAGAGAAGACCAGGAGCAAGCAAAAATGTTGATGGCTCTCACAAATGAGTTTATGCTGACACAGGAGATAACAGAAAATACCAGAAAAAAATAACTGCCTGGATCTGGTATTCACGAACAACACGAATTTGATTGCTGATATAAAAATAACCCCAACCATTATCTCAGACCACAACTTAATCGAGATATCAACAAATATGACGACAGCATTAAAAGATAACACACATATTGAGGAAAGAAGTAAACTCGGCCTTTAACTTAAACTCCAAGACTATAAATTGGGAAGCAATCACATCGCACATGGCCCAAATAGAATGGAGAACAATTTTCGAGAATAAAACAACTGAAAAAACGCAAACAACCTTGGAAGAAAAAACCCTGAGAATTTTAGAAAAATATGCTCCGAAATCACAGCCAAAAGGAAAGAGGAGCTGGCTAGAGAGGCAAAAGAGAAGATTATTCCGCAAAAGAAAGAGAGTGGAGGCGAAGTTAGGCAACTGCGGAGATAATTACAGGAATGCTAATTAAAAGAAAACTGGAGGGTATCGATAGGGAAATACAAGCCCTGATTAAGGACCATACAGAGAGGGAAGAGGAAAAGGCGGTAGAAGCAATAAAGGAAAATCCAAAATACTTCTATAGCTATGCAAAAAGGAAAACAAAAACGCGCGCCGCTATTGGGCCCTTAAGGACGAGAAATAATGAACTAACCGACGATCCAAAAGAAATATCTGATACATTGAGAGCTCAATATGAATCAGTTTTCAGTACCCCAAAAAGTGACAAAGCGATACCTGACATAAATGCATTCTTTGAAGAGGAATTGCAAGGAGAATATATAAGACTGATTTTACACCAGATGTAGCGAGAGGTATAGGACAAATGAAACCACATTCAGCTGGTCCGGACAATTGGAACGCATTATTGATTAAAAACTGCAAAAATGAAATAGCTACACCTCTATACTGGATATGGAGAAGATCCCTAGACACGGGGGAAATACCGAGCATCTTGAAAAGAGCAAACAAACATTGTCCCTATTTATAAAAGAGGGGACAGATCTCAAGCAAAGAACTAGAGACCAGTGTCATTGACGTCCCACATCACCAAAGTATTTGAAAGAATAGTTAGAAAGAAAATTTATTATTTCCTGGAGACACGGGAAAGACAACGAAAATCAGCATGGATTCCGATCAAGTAGATCATGCCTATCAACTAATAGAACACTACAATATCCTAGATGCATTGGAAGGCAATGACAACTACGATGTTATATACACAGATTTTGCTAAAGCTTTCCACAAATGTGACCATGGTATAATAGCACATAAAATGAAATATAAGGGAATAACAGGAAAAGTGGGAAAATGGATCTACAACTTCCTCAGAGAACGTCTGCAGGTCGTCAAAATTAAAGGTATATCATCATCAAAATCGGAAGTACGCAGCTCAGTACCACAAGGGACAGTACTGGCTCGACTCTTGTTCATTATCATGCTAACAGACATAGACAGCGGAGTAAACAGCAACAGTATAGTAACATCCTTTGCAGACGATACAAAGATCAGCAGAAAAATCAGCGATGTACATGACGTGGAGGACTTGCAGAGGGACACGAACAAAATATACAAATAGTCAGAAGGCAACAACATGTCATTTAACACCGAGAAATTTCAGCTCTTGAGATATGGTAGAACAGAAGAACTTAAACTGCATATTATGCTCCAGATAGACAGGAAATTCAGAGAAGCACGAAAGCGATCGATCTCGGGATAATCATGACAGGTGATGCGAAATTCGAAACACAATCAGGTAGCGATAAATAAAACAAAGAGTCGCCGGACAGGTACTAAGAACGTTCAAGAGAAGTGACAGGACAGTAATGATTCCCCTGCTAAATACACTGATTATACCAAAACTTGAATACTGCTCAGTTTTGACGTCCCCATATAAAAAGGAAGAAACTAATAAACTAGAAGACACGCAAAGGCATTTCACAGCCAAGATTGATGGCTGCAAAGAACTGAACTACTGGGAAACACTACGTAAACTAAATCTGTACTCCCTGGAAAGAAAGAGGGAGGTACACCATAATCTACATATGGAAAATGATCAAAAAATTGGTACCAAACCTAAACCCAATTACCATTCAAACAACACTGGAAAGTAGGAAAGGCAGAATGTGTAGTTCCCAAATTAAGGGCCCGACAAGGGACCTCCTCAACTCTGAAGGAAAATAGCTTGGTTATCAGGGGGCCAAGACTTTCCAACCAGCTTCCAAAGGACCTCAGAAACGTAACGGGGGTCAAAGTTGAAGTCTTCAAGAGAAGACTGGATGCCTGGGCTCAGGACGGTACCAGATGAGCCGGGCGTGCCTAGCTATGTACGATGGAGAGCACAAGAAGGCAACTCGCTCCTCCACCAAGCCAGACCTAGAGGCGGGGCCACCAGCTTGACCTCCGTGTGAAGAGAGACCAACGCACGAAACAACATAAGGTAAGGTGTATATATATATATATATTTATTATAATTTACATGGTATGTACTCGATAATTTTGGGCCATTTTCTATATATTTCAGTGTACATTGCTTGTAAGAAAAGACCATTTGTATTGTAAGTTACTCAAAATTGTAAATGAATATCCGTTTATAAATACTAATTTTAAGAAATAATGTTAGCTTGCAACTGAATACAACTTTCAAATTTTTTTCAACCTCCCTAAAAGTTACATTGCCAAAACTTTTTGAAAAGTTTTAAAATATGTTTTTGATTAGAAAATAAGTTTCTTTTACTATATTCATATTCTTTAATCATAATTTAGTTTTCGACCATTCGCATCAGTTAACTTCGAGATACTAAATATTTTACTTATATTGGTATTACATACGAGTGACTTTTTAGTTTTCTGGTTTTAAAATTATTTTGGGTATTCAGACAGAAGTATATAACGCTGTAATTGTTATAAGTTACGTTATTTTGATTATAATATAAAAAAGTTAGGCGAGACCTTTTGAAAGACGATTTTTGACAAAGGAACGATTTCTCGAATGAAACCGTTTTTCTAAGCCTGTTTGGTCTTGCACTAACAAAATCGAAGAAACAAAATAATTTACGCTAATCTATCCAAGTTTGATCTTATCCAACCTAACTTTACCTTTCCTATATTTACAAAGATTGACATTAGAACTTTGCTGGACAGTAAAATTCGAAAAAAAATCTTTGTCGACACCATTTTGAGAAAATTCGTCTAATTTTCATTCGTTCGTTGAAAGTGTAATATTCAGAGAGAAAATATTTTAATACCTTAAATCAGGTTCCAAAATCTTTAAAAAAGTACGTGATTGTAGGTCACTACATAATTTGAACGGAGAGAAGGAAGGTTCCCCATCCAACGAGTGAATACATTCAATGTCGCTTACCCTCACAATGCATATAGAACATGGAACAACTATGCCAGGACATCAATATCCCCGCCTATATTTGTGACCTTTACTTTTGATGCAATTATCCGATTCTTGCTCGCGACACAATGACTTGTAATGATACACATGTACATGAAGTTTCATCAGTTTGTGTTCAGGGACTCAAAAGTTATAGGAGTCCTCCAATTGACTCTTGACCTCTTTATAACCTTTATCTTGGATGCAATGACCCGATTCTTCCTCGCAACACATCTTAGGATAATCCAGATGTGTGTGGCTTCATAAATTTGTTGAACGATTCAAAAGTTAAAGCACGGACATGAAAGTGTGACGGAGAGATAAACGGACGGACAAGTGCAATCCAGTATGGCCCCTCCTAATTTTTTTAGTTGGGGACAAATTTCGAGAACTTAGTTCATGAAATTACCTTTTCTTTAAAAAAGTAATTCCATTTGCATCGAGTCTTCATTCTAGTTTTACTGACTTTAATGAAATCTTCAAGTCAATTATTACTTATTTACTTCTCAGTAAAATTTCCTAAAAGAATTATTTTTTGGATAGAAATAAAAAACTATGTCGGAATGACATGTCCTCCTCCTCTATTTGTGACTTTGTCTTTTGGCACAAAAATCCAATTCTTGCTGAACATCGTCTTATGATCATTTATGAGTATGAAGTTTCATCAATTTAAGTTGGGTGGACCTACATTTAACTCGTGACCTCTGTTTGTGATCACCTCTGATACAAGAATCCGGGTGTTGGTCATGACACATCGTCTTTTGACGATTTATGCGTCTGGTGTGGTTTCATTAATTTATGTTGCATATTCAAAAGCTATAACTCACGACACGAAAAAGCTCCATTTCACCTTCGATGGAACGACCCGATTCTTACTCATGTCTGTCTGTCTGTCTGTGTCTGTCTGTCTCTTCCAATATACACAAGATATTTCCTTAAATCGTACGAAACCATATCTTCACTTTTGTAGGGGGGAAAGTACGTACTAACTGCAGATCAAACAGCAAAAGATTTAAAAATAATTAGAATGCTTTTGCAATTTAAAACATATTTCTTAAAAGTTAACAACGACAACGTTAGAACTAAGATAGTTCGCTTCGTCCTTCAGTTGATGAACAAAAATTTCAGGCTACACGATATTTCTTAATTCTATACGAGGTGAACTCTTCGGTACGTTTTCTCAAGAAAAGGGCTTAGATTATGACATTTATGAAGAGTCGAGGGTTCAGTCCGTACAGTGAGGAAGTGGAGAAAATGAACAGAAAATATGTCCTGGTAGATGCTTCACTCCTCTGAACCTTGAGATGACCGCATAACTTGACTCTCATACATCTCTAGTTATTATGCGAGTTTGTTTACGGCCTCTACAGCATTGATTCTTGGCACAAAATAATAAAATTTCTTCACAGTGGGATAAATCGAATAACTCGGGTGTTCACGGCATATCTGGGGATTTGCAGGGTGATAGCGAAACAATAAGGTTTGGATTTGATTGACACTTTCAGAATATCTAAGATCGCATGACGGAAGAAATCTACATCTTTTCCCCATCAAAGAACACCCAGAGAGAAGCACCTTAACTTCTGACGTTCGAGGTCCGAACCCGGCAATTTACCATTAGGCTACCCTGGAAGGTTGATTCACTTCTATCTCTTCTAATTAGCCATGAGGAACGTACGGCTTTACCTTGTTTTCTACGAGTATTTTTCTGTCAGTTCAACTCAATTGTGGTAAAGAAACATTTGCTTTGCTAAAGGCGATGGGAGCTAATATTCCTTGATAACGTTTGCAAGTGGCATCATAAGCGTCGCACCTACCCCACTCGGTATTCACATCTCTTAAATAATGGGTCCTATCAAAGGCCTGAAAAGAAAAAAGTTAAGGGTGGCTACAATCGAAACTAGAAAGCTGTCAAGATGGTGTGTGTGTGTGTGTGTGTGTGTGTGTACACACATCTAGTGTAACCTAGCCTAGCCTACACTATACCCACTTTTATAACAAACAACATTCAGGATGTATTTTATTGGCTATATACTTTTCTGTACAGTATTTTTAAAATATACATAAAAGCTGAAAATAGTTATTAAGCATATACTGTACCTTGTAGATCTATGTTTAAATAAAAGTATTTTATATGTTTATTTTATATATTTGAATAAACTATACAGACAATATTGTTCTTATAACATGAATAATTTATTGAAAGTATAAATTTAATTTCAATGCAAACTTTTTTTATTGCATATAGCAAAAAAAAAAAAATTCCCCCTGCCCCAAAATACTAGCTGTGCATGTATATCCTAAAAATAGTCTCGCGCGGTTGCACGCGTGCACGCACGAAACCCGACATTATATGATAATTCTTTCATTAAATGTAAAATTGAGATGGTATGTCTTAAAATTCACACTTTTCTGCTGACCATAAACACTGAAAAAATGGAAGTCCTATGAAAATGCGAGATAACCAAATTTAAATTGCGAGAATAATCTTCAATTTTTCAAATAAATTGCATAATTTTTCACAAAATTAAAACCTAAAAATGGTACATTTAGAACCTAATTTAGTAGGAATAATAATCATTAAAATGAATTTTTAATAATTATTTAATACGTAATATAGTTCACCTGAACTTTCGCGCGGCTCAAAATATATAAATAAATAAATTAAAATAAAGGGAGTAATAACTGAATGGCAAACCTTATTCTATCTACCACCACCACCGCCGCCACCTCCCTAAAGTATAAAGCCTAGCCCCCACAGGTCAGTTCTTCCTTCGGAATACCTAATGATAAGGTTAAGGTTCAAATGATAAGGTTAAGGTTCAAATGATAAGGTTAAGGTTCAAATGATAAGGTTAAGGTTCAAATGATAAGGTTAAGGTTCAAATGATAAGGTTAAGGTTCAAATGATAAGGTTAAGGTTCAAATGATAAGGTTAAGGTTCAAATGATAAGGTTAAGGTTCAAATGATAAGGTTAAGGTTCAAATGATAAGGTTAAGGTTCAAATGATAAGGTTAAGGTTCAAATGATAAGGTTAAGGTTCAAATGATAAGGTTAAGGTTCAAATGATAAGGTTAAGGTTCAAATGATAAGGTTAAGGTTCAAATGATAAGGTTAAGGTTCAAATGATAAGGTTAATAAAGGTCAGACGAGGATTAGTGAACTATATTCCTTGATTATAAACCAAATATCAAAATATCCAAAATAAAACTGGTCTCGCGTGGATATTTAATCGTTATTTCATAACCATGTTAAATTATACCAAAAGTACATTATAAAGCCCTATTTAATAGCCAAGGTAAATTATACCAAGGGTAGATTTTGCGTAGGTTATGAAATAACGGTTAAACTGAGATTAAATCTCCAATATAAATTCATTATTTAAAAAATTGTAACCTCAAAAGTGATCCCTTGGGGAAGTAAACTTGGAAGGTGAAAGTTTGGTGGTCCTTCCTGGGGTTAAGTTGAGTAGCCACCTACTCTGCTGTTGAAAAGAGAATGCATGGAATACTTAAAGGCTAAGGATATAGGCCGATTACAAAATCCATGCGAAACTTTAAAAGGTTAATGTTGTTTGATGTACACACGACAAAAACGAGATGTAATCGACATATAAAAGCATTATTGAACTTTAACACATTATATTACAAATTTCTAGGCCTCAAACTAACCGCCATTTTTCTCGATACATCGTTCAGTACGATTTTCCATACCCGAGAATATTCTCGAGTTGCTGCCGAGTGATTTTATGAATTGCGTTTGTCAACACTTTTAACATGACCCCATAAAAAGTAGTCTACTGGGGACAGGTCAGGTGAACGAGGTGGCCAAGCAATTGGTCCACTTCTACCTATCCACTTGGCTGGGAAAACTTCGTTCAACAACTGTCGAACATTCACAGTGGGAGGGAGCACCTTCTTGCTGAAAAAAGGTGCTATCTGAAAGATTTAATAGTCTTAGTTCAGGAATAAGACATTCTGCAACATTGCAAAGTAACGTTCACCAATGACTGTTGGTTCTTCAAAAACGCACCAGACTTTTTTGCGACTCTCTTTTTTTATGTTGCCAGAGAAATAGGAAAGCTATGATTTAGAGAAGGCTTATATTTAAAAATAATATTTTTCCTCCAAATGCGACAATTGTGTCGGATGAACTTATGGCCAGGATCACAAATGCAATTCATGAAGTCATTCAACAGCAACTAGATAATATTTTCAGATCTTGGTAAAATCGGATTGAACGATGTATCGAAAAAAATGGCGGTTATGTTGAAGCTTAGAAATTTGAAATGTTGTGTTTTAAAGACTTCAATAATTATGCTTTCATATGCCATTTACAGCATTTCTATCATGTGCACATCGAAAGTTATTAAAGTTGCACAAAGACTGCATTCAACTGCATAATGAAAATATTTTACTATTCTATACCGCCAATGTATTTTAAACAAGATCAACCTCAATAAAATAAATAAATTAATTTATAAAATTAAATAATTAAATAGTAATACTGAATTGTAACTTACAAATAATAATAATAATAAATGTATTTCAGGCAGGAAGGAGGGGCCAAGGGCGAATGCCCGCAAACCCCCAATAGAGGAACGGGAGAGCCAAAATCAAGGTCCAGGGTTTTCAACCAAATCAACCAAAATTAAGTCAACTACCACTGACTACAACCCTCCGTCTCCTATCGCGACAGGAGATAGGGGACAGGAGATAGGGGACAGGAGATAGGGGCCAAGCGAGAATGCCCGCAAAAACGGTCCCCCTCACCCCTATAGAGAAAGAGAGCCAAAATCAAGGCCCAGGGTTTTCGAGATCCTGGACACACTGTTTGAAAGACTGAAAGTCATAGACAGGGAGAAAGATGGATTGAGGAAGAGTGCTCCAGAGCTCAGTGGTTGAGTAGATGAAAGATTGAAAATACCGATTAACCCTTGCGTCAGAGTTGGACAGAAAAGGAAGGAGAATGTGTCTCAAGCGAGGCATTGCGTGCTCTCCTTAAGGTGGTGGTATGCAGTTAGAAAGTTCAGAATATCAGTGTCCGTTACAATAGCGGTAATAGAGAGAAAGTGAGGCAATATTGCGGCAAAGAGAGAGGAATTGAAGACAATCAGTATGAGACAGGGAATTGATGAAACAAAGTCTTTGATTCCACCCGGTCAAATACGGCTTTGTGGGTTGAACCACCCGACACACGCGAGAAGCATACTCCATACATGGGCGGACAAGATCCCTGTACAGAGACACCAACTGTGTGGGGGTGAAGAAACTGCGGAGCGGGTGCAACACGCCTTACCTCTCGGAAGCCGTTTTGTAAAAAAGAGTATATCATGCAGGGGTGCTCAGACTTCGGAGACCTTAGGGCAAAATTTGCTAACTATTATCTTTGGCGGGCACAAACACCAAAATTTTCCCCTAATTTATGAACTAAAAATAATGATTATGATTAGCTTTAAAATGCCTTTCAACATTATATTTTTTGGCAACAGCTAGAGTAGATTGGCATATTAAGCATATACATTTAGAATTTATGTTTGAGAAAAAGTAAATATCTTCCCATTCACTTTGAAAATTATACGTCCTTATAGTCTTATCACTGGTTCGTGTCGCCATTATGAAGCCCTGTCAATAAAAATAAAATTAAATAATGTAATTTTTAAAAAAAATATTTTGCGATCTAGCCACTAATATCAGAGGCTGAACTTTTACCACTTGAAACTTCAAAATCGGACACGCTGCCGGTCGAAATAATGCTAAACTTTTAATACTAAATGTGAAAACGTCAAATTACGTAATAAACGACTAAAAAATAGACACATTTCATGTTCGCATCCACACACAAGGTCACGCGGACAGGTCAAACGCGGAACTAAATATCGATCCGCCCACTCATCTTTATAAAATCAATAAAAATTCGAAAAGACACAGAAAGCCTAGCGAGTCGTTTCTAAAATGCCTTCTGATTGGTTGTATTTTCACGAAACACCCAATCAGCCAACTCGATTCATTATATCCGTTGAAATAGAATCGTCGCTTTAAGCGACACAGAAATTGGCGGAGCAAAGCAATGGTTTCAGACATGTTTTAAACATGTATGTGAGCGCTCTGCTCGCATGTAAAAATTCATTTCTAGTAATTTTTATATTGCCAGTTAAGATTTCATTTAGGCCGGCTATTCCAAAATAAACCAGCGGGCACATTCAAATCCATGGCGGGCACACGTGTGCCCGCGGGCACGGGTGTGAGCACCCCTGGACTATATGTGATCTTTCTAGGAAAGATCACGAGAAAGGGAAACGCCATGTTCAGAGAAGAGGAAAGATTGCGTTGTTTATTGGTGAAGGTAAGGGGATAGTCGTGCGGAAGACTGTGACGAGTTTCTGAGGCACTGAAAGCCTCAGAAAGCCTCTGGCTCGATGCCAGAAAGAGCGTGAAGAATTAGCAAAAATGTGAAAACATTAAATTCTAAGTGAAGGAATGTTTAGAGTCGTTTGGGGGCGTTTTCGTGGTCATTCGCCCTTGGCTCCTCCTTCCCGCATAAAATTTCTTTTTTTTCCTGAAATAATTCCTCTCTGCAATTCTGAGAGAGAGTCAGGTGCATGCACTGAATTTGCCTTTCTATATTCAACATATTAATGTAATTTACTTTATGAGATTCAATTCTGCAACTTATTACTACTGATAGACTAGTTTGGGTAACCTACAAAAAACTAACTCAATTTGACATAAATAAATTAAAAGAGGAGAATCAACGGAAGGATCGACTATTTTACCTGAGGAGTGATGAACCCCAAAGGACCAAAAAATATTTAAACTTTGATAAAAGAATCGGAACTCTTTCTTCGAGTACGATAATATAACAGACTATTTCACATTTTTGTGAATGCCTGACACTGAACACTACTGACCAAAACATAATTGAAGCTAAATAAATTAACTTTGGCAAACATTTTGGCGATCTCTCGTTTATAAACGCATCTCGTATTAAGTCTTAAAGAATGATACGGGTCACTGCTAGAAACTAAAGTTGCAGAGCTTCGTGATGAGAGACCAAGGTGACAAACAATTTTAAAATATTAACGGATAACGGATACTCCAGTATTTAAGGATTCTCACAACCTTCCTTAAGATCCCACTCAATTACATTAAAGTGACAAAAAATAAAAAGCGTCAATTTAGACTCGCATCAAAGAAGAAAATGAGCAAAACCCGAGCTAAGGTTTGGTAATTGGAAGAAAAAAAATAAAGAAATGTACGAGAACAATTACCAAAAAGAAATTAATAATTGGTGAAAACTTGTTCCTGCATTTCAAAGTTTTGTTTCCTGGAAAGCATCTTAAATAAAATCTGGCAACCATACGCGAAGTTAAAGTCCATTATTAACTCTACTATGACGTAACAAACTCAAAAGAAGAAATATAACGATACACCAACGTAAAATCTGTTCAAACTTAACTTTTACATCTGGAAATATCTGAACTCGTATCAGTTATAAAAATAAATACTAAAATTAACCTGGAACAAGAAAAAGTTCTCGTTCTCGTCTTTTATATATATATATATATATATATATATATATATATATATATATATATATATATATATATATATATATATATATATATATATATATATATATATATATATACCCACGTGCCTTTATATCATGATCATCCTGGAATCGTACAAGAAGTATTTCATAATCTAATTACAATATGAATATATTAGATAGTAAGGAAAAATAAAAGGTGCGATTCTGTATGAGAAACAAGTTAAATGCAATGTCTGAAATATATGGGATAGTAGCCCAGGACTACGAAATAATAAAAATATACAAGTATACAATAATAAATTTAGTTGACCATTACAACAGCTCTGATACAAAGGACATCATCCTTCAAGTAATCACATCCTGGAGTGGGATTTAAGATATGGTCGAGGGAAATGAATTCCTTGAAGCCATATCCTTTGATGCTCCTCTCTGACTTTGGTCTCTTGAAAGCATCCATTGTATCCATGATTACCATATCCTCCACAAAATGGTGCCGTGTTGGCCCTTCTTTGCAATTGAGGATGGAGAGTGTTATTTTGCCTTGGAATGGCCAAGTAAGAAAGTCGTCATTTTCGCTTTGCATCATGTGAATATACAAGGTGAGGAAGGTTTCGTTCTTCACTATATTTACATTGGTTCTCAAACAGAACTTATAACCGAATTGAGACGAATAAAAAGGAGGGCTGTGAAATATTTTGTTTGTTTTTACCATATGGTCACGTGCATCTGAAAATTTAGGAATTCTCCATACGTATGTACCATTACAAAATTTTCCATTAATTTCAAATAGAAACGTGCGGAAACAATTTTCCATAAACTCCATTTTTTTGACGAGTCTATCAACTCTGATCACCTCTCTCATTATTCTCTGATCCAAATCGAGACACTTCTCACTAAGGATTCGAAGTAAATTTTCCTGATCAATAGAAGAGAAGGTTTCTGCATCACATTTTCCTGGTTTTAAATCATTTTCTGCATTTTTCATTTCAACTTTTTTCTTTGTTTTTATCGCAGATTGCTGGGACGCTCTCATTTCATTATCCAAATCCCATTCTTGTTTCTCATCAAGAGGCGGACAAAGATTAAAGTTATTATTACCAAGAGAGAATCCCTGGCAACCCACCGCACCTACGAGTATACTCTCGAGTGTTCTTTCTGGATGAGATGGACTATATTGCACTTCGGTGATGGAAGACTGAGAAATTTGACTTCGTAAACTCGGCTGACGGCTAAAATTCCCAGAAGCAAGTTGTCCTAAATTTCTAGCGAGATCTAGTACTAATGTGTTGGTTTTTTTGCAAGCTGTAGAGAGCAACTGAAAACAAACACTAGGGGTTAATGAACATATCGGACACCATAAGCGTAATATCTAGCCTACGCTTTCTTAACACATTTAATGAACACGAAAGTAAGCCAGAATGTACTAATTGTATACAAATAAAAATTAAACGATTCTACGTACATTTTAACATGCTAAGGATAAAAAAGTACAGAGAAAATGCAAACTGATAGAAAACAATAAATAAAAAATTCGTAAGACTTCCACTACAAAAAAAAAAAGATTTTAAAATCTCTTGAATGTAACATCAGAGAGAGAGAAACGGGTCAAACAACAAACTAACTACAAAAACGACTGTCACTAAACACAGCATATGAAAACTCTGCTACATGCCAAAACCTGAAAAAACTAAACATACTGTATCAACAATAAAGAAGTTTCCATGCAAAACATCAAATTTTCAGGATTACCCAGATTTAGTTATTTTGTTATGTTATAATGTTTCAGACCAACAAAGACCCTAGGATCCACTCATGGCTGGTCTACCTAACTGTGTTCGTAATTGTGTATTGTGCATGTCCTCCGTGGTGGCACAGGGGACCTACAATTTTACGTGGGTTCCGAACCACAAGGCCTTATTTTTACTACCTTAAACTATACCCAATCTATCAACATATGCGTCTAATCAATTTTTGAACATGTTTATAGACGTGCTACTAATTACTTCTACCAGCAAACTATTCCACCTATTTACTATTCTATGCGTAAAAAAGGTTTTGGCAACTGCTGTCTCGAACCTTCTACTTGTCAACTTACACCCGTTATTTCTAGTCCTATTATATGGAGATATTTTGAAAAAGCTATCTCTATCTACGTTATCGAACCCATTCATAATTTTGAAAACCTGGATTAGATCACCCTTTAGCCTCCTAGTCTCGAGTGTAGTCAATTTTAACTCCTTAAGCCTATCCTCGTACGACTTTGACCTAAGTGACGGAATCATCTTAGTTGCTCGTCTTTGAACTCTCGAGTTTGTCTTTATCTTTTCGCATATGCGGATTCCAAAATTGGATCGCGTACTCTAAATGGGGTCTAACTAATGAGTTATAAAGAGGAACTATAATATTGTGCGATTTGTACTCAAAATTTTGAGCCATAAAACCGAACACTTTGTTCGCTTTATTGACCGCTGCTGTACTTTGTTTCGCTATTTTTAAATCACCAGTGACTATAACTCCTAAATCTTTTTCCTGCTCTACACTTGCTAACTCCTTCCCTGACATACTATACGCAAAATTACAGTTACGCGAACCTACATGTAAAATTTTGCAATTATCGACGTTAAATCTCATTTGCCATGTGACTGACCAATCAACGATTTTATTCAGATCTTCCTGGATTTTACCTCTATCTTCGTCATTAATCGCCCTACCACCCAGCTTCGTGTTATCCACAAACTTTGAAACTGTACTGACTAGGCCGACATCTAAATCATTAATATATATAAGAAAAAGCAAGGGGCCCAATACAGAACCCTGAGGAACGCCGCTCGCTACATTAGCCCAACACGACTCCGCTCCGCTCCATCAACGACCACCCTCTGTTTCCTACCTCGCAACCACTCTATCCAATTTATTACTACACCCCTGATTCCATGAGCCTTAGTTTTTTTCAATGCGTCTTTTGTGCGGTACAGTGTCAAATGCTTTTGAAAATCTAAATACACTACAACAACCGCCCAATGACTATCGTAAACGTCAACCACGCTTTGAAAGAATTCTAAAAGATTAGTTAAGCAAGATTTGTTTCGCCTAAAACCGTGCTGCATATTTCTAACCAAGTTATGCAATTCTAAGTGTTCGACTATACAATCCCTAATTATTGATTCCAGTAGCTTACCTACAACAGACGTTAAACTGATTGACCTATAATTTCCCGCCACACCTTTATTGCCTTTCTTAAAGATAGGTGTTACGTTTGCTAACTTGAAATTATCTGGTACGCACCCTTCAGAAATAGACACATTAAAAATCTTTGTTAGCGGCACAACAATGCTATCTTTTAATTATTTTAGTTGTATGGGATATATGGAATCCAGTCCCGGTGATTTACGCATTTTCATTTTATCAATAGCACATTACCTCCCCTTCACTAACCACAATAATATCCAAAATATTACCATTATCAAAAGGTATTATGTCTATGACGGTAGGGATATTCGTTATATCTTCTATAGTAAAAGCTGATGTAAAAAATTCGTTTGGCAAGGTAGCCATTTCCTTGTTTTCAGAAACTAGCTCTCCATTAACATTTTTCAATGGCCCCAAGACACTTTTTACTGGATTTCTGTTGTTGACGTATTGAAAGAATCGCTTGGGGTTTTCTTTACCGTCACGAGCTATGGAGATTTCAAATTTGCACTTGGACTTTTTTATTACACTTTTCGCTTCATGTCTTACAGATATGTAGTTGTTTCGTAACCACAAATTGTCTATCGCACTTATGTAGCCTATAAGCCCTCTCTCTACTCTTTATAATGTCTCCTACTCTAGAAGTAAATCACAAGGGCTTGTTGTTTACTTTCGCACACTTAATTTTGTATGGTACACATTCCTCATTTATAGTCCTAAATACTGTTTCAAATGGTTCCCACATTAGTTTTGCGTTGCAGTTTCCCATTATGTTTTCTCAATTGATGTATAACAATTTATTTCGAAATTTACAAGTCTACGTGCTGGAAGTTAAGAATTTTAGTAGTGTTCGCTGGTTTCGAGTGACTTACTGAGAGGACAAACTACCATATTGTGATCGCTATTGCTTAACGGTTCTATTACTTGAAGATCAGTGATTAGCCTATCATCCGTAGTTATTACTAAATCTAAAATACTGTCCAACCTCGTAGGTTCCCCACCCTTTTGAAGAAAGCTATCCTCGAGAAAATTAACTAAACGATTACCTTCCGCGTCTCCCTGCATTGTATCATAATTCACATTGGCGCAATTAAAGTCACCCATAACTAAAGCCTGCTCACTACCTCTTATTCTCTTTAGTTCACGATATAACGCTTCGTCCGTATCAGCTGTTTGATTAGGGGGCCTATATATAACAAACAACAAATTTGAAATCGTCCAATTTAAGTTCTGCTATAGTCGAATCTATCGGTTCTGGAATTGTGTGCTTTACTTCTATAACATTCGCAATATTATCTTTGATATACAACATAACACCACCTCCTCGCCTACCTATTCTGTTTTTAACAAAAAGTCTATAACCTCTAATTTGATACTCCCCTACAAAGTCACGTGTTTCAGTGCTAAACCACGATTCATTTATCGCAATTAAATCATAGTCTTTACAAGCAATTAAAGAAAAAAATTAGCTTATTTTATTTCGTAGGCTACGAGCATTTAAGGATAGAACCTTCAAATTGTTTGTAATTGCGACACCTTCGCGAGCGCAGGGAAAATTTGAGGAAATTATGTTGGGACCATTCGAGTTACGGCAGCCTGAAAAGAGGAGAGAGTATTATGAAATAGTCTTCCTAAACGCGCAGCTCCAACGTCATTAAGATGAAGTCCATCTCCGAGGAACAAGTCCCTCCTGCCATAAAACTGTTCCAAAAATTCGCAAAATGCACTCCTTCCTGTTGGCAGAGAGACTTTAGGTTAATGTTGATATAGGTCGCCTTGCTGTAGAAATCGCTACGTTGGATAATTCGAGGAAGTATACCTGTTAAAACAATCTTATTAGTTTTTCTTTTAGTCGCTCTAGTAAGTCCCTGTACCTAGCCAGCAGCTCTTCCGATCTAGAATTTAAAACGTTATTAGTACAGACATGAATAACATACGTTGTGTCCTCAGTGGTTCCGTCTGTAAAATGGTCAACATTATTAGTTATATCCTCCACCCATGCACCAGGTTAGCAGTAATGGCGCCTACGACGAGGGTTTCTCCCATAGAATTCCTCGAGCTGCCCTCGAACAATGGAATCGCCAACGAGTTGGAAGAGTTGTACAATCTTTTAAGCAATGATGCTCCTCCTTTAAAGATTTGTCTCGCTTAAGAGTTCCTCTATTGTATAATTTACCTGTATTACACACTACAACAGTATATTTGAAGAGTTATAATTTTACATACCTGAACATGATATTCAACTGTATTTTCACTGTGCTGTTTCATGCTGTTTCGACTTGCTTTAAACTCACAGCCATGTTCAAGAAAGTTGCAAGGAACTTCTGCAAAAAGACACGACTGATTCCTATGTTCTGCCACACTTCCTCTGGCCATTTCTTTCCCACACAACTCGCAGGAAACACTGACTAAGGGACATTCTGCCAAATGGTTCTGAAATTGAATTAAGATACCAATACAAAATCAATACAGATTTACACATTTTCAATTGGGACCAATTAAATTTTAAAAAGCACCCCTTTCAAATAACATTAATTATAAAAAGAATGAAGTGGGAAATATGGACAAGATAAGAATGGTATGAAACCTATCTAGACAAACATTTTAATTAAGAAATGATAAGCCTATGCTCATTAACATAGGCTACACATATTGACTGACTGCTTTATAGCATTATAAGAGCTAGTGATTTAACATTTGTCATAAGTAACTACTTTCCAATTGAATTTAGAAAATAATATTTGGCATACTGTATGTAGGCCTATATCATACATAACATGCTATTGACAAATAATTTTTAAATTACAGTACACAAGTGAATCATGTACTGTAAAATGGGATGACTGAAGTTTTAAAATATGAAAATATCAACTTTTTGTATTAACTGATTTAAAGATCTCCTGTGGATACAGAGGTTGAGAATTCATCCCACACCTTTCTCATTGTTGTAAAAGGTGACTGTACAGGGACCTGCAAGGATGAGGTTATAACCCCCACCTCCCTGTATATAACAGGATTGGAGATTGAGCTGGGGTTCCATCTCTTAAAAAAAAAACTCTAGGTAATGCAAAAAGCCTTGGGCTTGGGCAGCTCACCCACCAATACTGCCCTCATAACGTATTTTCAGTACTGATCTTAAGCATTCCTACTGAGAATGGAAAATCCTATATACTATTGAGCTAAAATGGGTCTGTGTGCTGTCCGCTTTCTTCGGAACCGTGCACAGACTAAATGGCACATCGGAAAATTCTGCAACCACCACCAACTGAGAGCCCATGAGCTGCCAATGTGCTCTGTCAAGTTTCCTGGTCCTAGGTCACAATTACTGGGTCCGAAAGCCCCAGTACCGCAATAAAACTACAGAAAAGAACGCAGCCATGAAAATCTTGAACTTCACATTGTGACATATTGCTACCCACCCGGGGGTGATGGGGGAAGGGAGTCGGGGTGGGGAATGGGGGAGAGGGGTTGGGGTAATGGCATTTTTTTTATTTTGTAGCTGGATCACAGTGCTACCTGCTTGGAGGGCCAAGTTGTACAACGGTCGCGAGCAATAGCGAGCTACCGCTTGTGGGTTTTAAGATAATGTATAGCCTACATGTAAAGATATTGAATTTCCTCTCAAATGTAACTTCTATTTTGTAGTTATTAGGTACCTATTTTAATGCACAAAAATTCAGGACAGCACTCAAGCAACCCTTGCTGTAGTCATATCCCATTTTATGTTACATTATTAAATTTAGCAAATTTATATCTAAAAGAAGTTCCTTACCTGTTCTTCATTATAAGCATATGTTTCATTACAAGATTTACATTGAGTTAAGCGATACACACACTGATGGCAAAGGTGATCATCCAGTTCTTTTTGGAGAACAGTTACAGAGCATTCATTGGAACACAATACAGGCTTGAGAGAGTAAAGTATTAAAAGTTTTAATGGAACAAGATAACAAAAGATGTAAACTTTTAATTTTTTTAAAATGAATAAGCAGTTCACTAAACAATATGAAGCTATAAATATGCTTAAGCTACATACAAATACTAGTAAACAATTAGTTAAAAATCAAATGATACTACTGTACAAAAGTCTTAGGGTACTTCATCACACAAACACTATGGATTCATTAAAGTAATTTTACCAACTGTAAACCCCTCTCTGTTGAAATAAGGCACAAATTATGTATCTTACTGAAAGAATGTCTCAACAAACGAGATGTATTCATCCTTTAACACATCTTAGTCAAGGTTTATGAACATATACTGGAACTTTCTATATGGTTTTAATGTTGGTGAATCTATAGCAAAGTTCACAATTGGGGATTTTTTCCATACTTCATCATTATTGTTTTGGGAATATCTGAAAGCAAATTTTTAAATGTTTATAAAAGCAATTGCTTTACTCTAAGAAATATGGTATCAGGTTTTTCATGTATTATTTTCTTTTTAAATACATTAATTGTGGTATTGCAATATTTTTTGAGGGGGGGGGGGAGGCATTAGCCATAAAGGAAATAAAATCACCCTTTTATCACTTGACATTTTGGGTCTGACTATGGATAACTCAACACTGGCAATGACATTTAGGTGTACTTGCTTACATCTCTGCATGAAGGTAGCAGCTGGTAGCTTTAGATGTTTTTTGTGATTTAATCTTCATATAATATTTAATATCAGATTCCGATAGCTCTGATGGTCTTCCACATCTACTCTTATCAGCAGTCCCACTTTCATTATAATACTTTATCAAATTTTTAACATCTTTTTCTTGCAAAGATGTCAATTCAGCTAAGAATATATTTAAATCAGAATTTATGAATGTAATAATAATGAAATGGTTGACCACCAATAAACTCTTCCTAAATACCAGTAAAACAAATCTCATGATTTTTACTAATAAAAGAAATGTGTATCTTGATGAACTTAATGTGCAATGCTAGATAAGAATTTCTAAGAGAGTGATCATGTAAATTATATAGTGTAAAAGATTTCAAGGAGCATTGCTATAATGTTTAAACTTAGAAATGTAGTCCCTAAACAGGTTTTATTAACTTTTTATCATACTCTTGTTCTTCCTTATATAACATACTGTACCCTTGTTTGGGGAAACTCTGCTAACAATGCTTCAAACATTATCCTTGTCATCCAAAAAAGAGCAATAAGGTTATTATCTGATGCTGATTTCCTTGATCTCACTCTAGTGCATTATTGAAAGAGCTAAAACTACTGAAGCTCAATGATGTAATCAAACTGGCACATTTTATTTTTATTTACAAGTGTAAGAAATTATTAACTTACAATGGGGAAATAGATTTTGTAACTCAAGAAATCCACTCATATCAGACCAGAAATAGGTAAAAAATTACCCATTTTCATTGGATTGAAACAATGGAATGATTTAAATGCTGACATAGAAAATATTGTTGTAGGGTTTTGCCAATTCTCACCGAGTCTTTTTATTTTTAAATTCATGTATTTTTTTCTCTTTCCAGCCATCAGCTTTCGCAGCCTCTAGTTAACTGTGTTAATTAAACCAATCTAGTGAAGCATAGCAGATACTGTAATTAATGCAAAAGTGCTCAAATCAGTTTAATATGGTATCTTGTTAGAAATAGCTCTGGAACTAGTGTTAAAACCTAATCCAGTATTTAGCCCTGATAGTCCCTGTTGAACTCAAGAAAAGACGATCATAGTCCATTACTGAAGCCAGAAAGTATGGTTTGGAAGTTTAGCACTAAGGATTCGGAACTTAGTGTTCCTTTCAGGCAGACAATCCAGTACTGTGTATGCGAGTCCAAATTACTTGAAGCATTGCCAGTGTGCATCTTTTTCTTGCATTACTTATAAGCCAAAGGTATATGCGAATTCATGAAGTGCCTGTACATGTTGTCTTGTCCAAATAAATCAAGAAATAAACAAATGAGAAGAATTCCAGTGAATACAGTACTGTCAAAATCTAGGAAGTTAAGACCCTCTAAAGTTTAAGATAAAGTTATTTGGAATTCTAGTGTTTTGTACATAAATCATTTTCATGCTCATTATCATAACTAACCTATTAACTCCATTTAATTTAAGATTAAATTTTCTTATTGTCTAGAACCTCCATAATAAATTTTAAATTACTGCTAAGGTTTTTCTTCAAGTCTAGAAATTGGAGGTTTCAAGTTGTTCTATTAAATCAAGTTATAAATGAAACACTTAATTTTCTAGCTTGCATTCTATAAATCAATCAGTCACAGTACATGATGATAAGATCATTGTTAGCCTGAAGAAATATACTTAGTAGCCTAATAATAATACTCAAAAGTATCTTCCGAAACAATTGGGCCTAAATTAAATGGGGCACAGTAACCCATTAAGACCCAGTGTCAGTTCAAGCTTAACATTCTCAGGCAAAAGTAAAAGCTTTAAAATCATTTCTTCAAGAGTTTATTTCCAGTGAAGCCAATGAGTAAACATTTTTCACATTTGTTCATCACAGGGAATAAGACTAGATAAAAAGTTATACAGTGGAATAAGGTTCACTAAATTTGGTAATATTTTCAAGTCAAGGGAAAATTCTTGAATTAGTTTTCAGTAGCATAGGTCTTGCCTGTACTGTGCTTTTTATTCCTGTTCATTCATGTTTATCCTGAAGTCCTTTTTCTTGCACCCACTCAACATTCCAGCATATACTGTTTGCTTTCCATTGCTTGAATGTATTGTGGTGGTTCTGCTCTTCCAGCTTGACATTTTTGGAAATGGTCCTTCCTCACTTGATGTCTAGTGCACTGCTTCATCTCCTGCCTTCCAGTCTACATTTACTTAGTGGCTGGCCAGTAGAATTGGATTCCTATCATAGAAAGAACTGTTTCCAGAGTTAAATCCAGGTGACCAGGGTTGGCACCCAAAAACCCAACCCAAAACCCACTGGAATTTTCAGTGGGTTTTGGGTTTTTTGTTCCAAGATGTTTATTTTAAAATAATTGAAATTTTTCTGATTGCTACATTGTTCAATTGTAGCTAATTAGAATGATTTGGCATGTTGATTATTTCAAGTAAGCTGACATATAAAACAATTCTTAAATTATGCAATGTGTAAATAAAGATTATGAAAAATTGAAAAGTTATTAAAAAGGATTTGCACCCATTGTGAACACTATGGGCAATTATTGGATCATTTGACACATTGCTCCAACCATCTTGAATTAAAGTTACAGTAGAATTGACTAAGTCTTTTTTCATTGAATCCAGTACCTACTTCATTATTCACTTTGATTAGTGAGTCATCAGATAATTTTTTTCTGCTTGGAGGACAATAGCCTGGTCTTAAATTTTGGACCCATTTAATAAATTCTTTATTCTCTACAACTATAAATGGAATATTTGCTGAAAAGAAAAATCTGGCCATTTGCAAATCTAGTTGTTCTTTTTTATCTACAGTTGTTCTAACCGCATATGGCATTATCTGACCTTGTGTTTTCTTGGCTGGAGTAGAATGAAAAAATGGTATGGAAGATTCAGAAGTGGTTGAAGTGAATGAAGTCTCACTACTGTGAATTGTAGTTTATCATGAATCAGGCTTTCATATGATTTGCTTGAAGAGGGTCTACTCTCAAAACTGCTGTCTCTATGTGTACTGTGTAGGAGGAAGAGCTGCTGATTGTAGCTGTATTTGTAAGCTCATCCACTTCATCATCACAAGCCTGTACCCATTTTTTATTGCATCAATCTAAATCAGGGGTCACCAACCTGGGCAGTACTGCCCACTAGTGGGCTCACATTAAAGGTAATTAAACATTTATTTCATTATTTATTTTATCGATTATGTTGATTTATTCTTTTTTATCTAAGGTGAGCAATAGGCTTTTTTAATTTTCAAAAAATCGTAAAAGTGAGTGGTGAACAAAAAAAAGGGTTGGTGACCCCTGATCTAAATGATGTTTCACTCGTTCTATTTTTTTCAAAAATATACATCTGCAGTATTTGCACCAAACTCTATTTGGTTGGTCACTCAACATTTCTACTTCATCCCATTCAGCAGCTTTAAGTCTGCCACCAGTATGTGCAGGTCTAACTTTCTCTAGATGATGTTTCACTCTCAATTTTTTGAGTGATACTTTCTTTGCAATAATTGCACAGTACTCTAGTAGGCTGATCACTTAATAAAGTCACCTCATCCCATTTGCTAGCTTTAGATCTTCCACCTCTATAACTGAGTTTGGCATCTTAAAAATTTTAATTTGAGTTAGGTCTAAATAAAGCTGAAATATGCTGTTAGGAAATAAAGGAAAGATCTAAAATTAAAATTGAGAAAATTCTAATATGTCATTATCATCTCTCATATCTGAACTTCGTGAAATAAAGATGTCTTTTTAATATATATTGTAGATTAGATAAATAAATTAATAAAAATAATAGATATATTAGGCACTAACAATTATCAAACCTTTCTAAAAAAAATTCAACCCATCAAAAACCCAAAAACCCAGTTGGGTTTGGGTTTTTTTGTGAAGAACCTGGGTTTTTGCCAACCCTACAAGTGAGTAGTCCAATTTTCCCACAACAATGTGAATGTAAATTCATTTGAAACCAAGATGAAATCTCAATTAATAATAGCATACTAATAAAAAGCTAAGATTAATGTACAACACTATTGTTTATTCATTTCTCATGTGTAATCTAGGATTAAAAACATATTACTTGTGATTGTTCAGTTCTTATTTCTCACGTATAATATTGATTTCTTTGTGTGGTATTAATACCTTCAATAATGACCTTGCATTTGTTATGTTGATAGTGATAATTTAAGATTAATACGAGGGACACTCAATATATTTTGCCCCCTCCTTTGGATACTGTTATCAGAGTGTTTTATTTCATGAAAACCTGTGCGCTTAGAAATGCGTCATACCTTCAATTAGAAATTTTTTTTTGTAAAACTTGTCAGTAAAACACTGGACACAATATTTCAGAGTAAAAATGGTAGTTAATTCCTAGTTTGGAGGCATCCTCTTGATATGCAATGCATATGTATAAATATTATACAGTATCATTGGATAGGCAAGAGTGTGTGGGGGTGGAAATTTTATAATTTTGTGTATTTTATAAATAAAATAATATATAGTGATATATTTTTGGCACCCATCATCTGTATCAGGGGTAAATCTAAGCTTTTAGGTTTCTATTTCCAACTTATAACGTGTAGCATTTCATTCTTTGTGCTAAAATAGTAACATTTTTTACATTGTAAAGGAAAGGTGTGTGTCTGTGTTTTAAAAAGTTTGACAACATAATTCATGCCAAAGTTGTAATTTTGGTATAATTGAACTTGCTTTACAATTTTATGATAATTTTAAGGGTTTACTGGAATTTTGTATTGCGCATAAATTAATTTTAAATACAGTGAACCCTTGTTAATCCAAATGTTATGTGGGCAGCTGGTGACTCACAGTGTTGGTGCTTTATGCAATAATATTGGCTTGATCTTTGAGATAAAGACTCAAAATTAGTTAATAATTAATTATTTACAGTACATAATTACAGTGCATATTACTGTATTTCACTGCCCCTCACTGCCTCCACACTACCTTCAGGAGTCAGGAGCCCTTTGGATTTAAAGGTAAGCACTTATTTAAATAATAAACTATTTTTAATTCTATTAATCAACTATTATTGTTTTACAGGTTATTTTAATGCATTATTTCCTATTACATGGGTATAGTTTGGTTTATTTACATGTGTTAGGCCATGTTCTATTTTTCCCCCCAATAATCCATAGTTTGCACTAATCCAAATGACCCTTCCCCCCAATTAATTTGGATTAATGAGGGTTCACTGTAGTTTTAAATGCCCAGTGTAGAAAAACACGTAAAGTGGACTTGAATGCAAGACTGTTTAGATGCAATTTTAAGAAAAAGTGTCAAAAAAAATATAAAAAAATACATTCTTCTTTCAAAAGATCACTAATGCCCGGGTTAAGTTCGGTTCTTTTTCCACCTCACAATGTTCATAAATAAATTATTTCCAATCCAATGGTGTAACTTCTATGCATGTGCAATAAAAATTTCAAGGATGCATCTAAACTAGCAATTTACCAAACTGGCTTTTACCAATATTTAAAAGTTTGCTTTCAGACATTTTCAAAACACTGATGAATTATGGAAATAAATGCCTAATGTTCAATTCTGCTACAGATTCAACAATATAAAACCAGATAGAAACTTCCAGTATACTTTTATAAACCTTGAATGAGATTCATTAAGGCATAATTATATGTCATGCATAATTTGTCTCTTATTTGAATAAAAGATAGCTTATAATTAGTAAAGTTACTTTAGTGAATTTGTAATGTTATTTGTATGATGAAGAGCTATTACCAAAGACTTTTGCACAGCAGTATTATACCATATGTCCCACAAAAAAGTACACCCAACTTTAGATTGTACTAACTCCTCCAAAAATTGATATATTTTAGATCTGTTTGTTTGATTTAATATAGCAAATTATTGTTTGTTAACGTTCAAAATTTATTCATGTTTAAACGATTTAGTGTTTAAGCATCTGCTTTTAACTGAAGGGTACAACAAAATGGATTGCGCAAAATTGGTCAATGAAAAAATAATGTGTTTGCTATCGATGTAATGAAAAGACAAATACATAATAATAGATACTTTAACATAATTTTAATAAGATACAAAGCAGATTTTTCTTTATTCCTTATTGCAAAAGTTATGCTTAGTTTCGTTTTCTTTCAACATGACTGCCATTCCTATCGATACAAATCTGGAGTCGAGCTCTCATCTTCCCCATCACTCTTTTGATAAGATCCGGATTGTCTTTTAACAAGTTGATTTCAGCTGTGATGCGAGTCCTCAAATCATCTAAATTGATAAGTTGTGATGCAAATACTCTATTTTTCAAATGACCCCATAAAAAGTAATCACACGGGGTCAAGTCAGGGCTGAATGCTGAATGTTCTCGTCTGTTCTTGCCATCTTCGGATGGCCTGAACGTCCTTTGTTCAAATTGAGGACCATTCCTTCTTCTTTGTATTTCCGAACATTCTTCAAAATTGTATGTTTAGTTGGAGAAGCTCTATCGGGAAATTGCAGTTCGAAGGTATTCTGAACTTGTTTTAAGCTTTTAGTTTGCAGATAAGTTGTGACCATGAGAACGCACTGCCTTCGTGTAAACTGCTTGATAAGGGTTTCAAAGTTATTTATAAATTTAGTAATTCAGATTCTTCATTTATATTGTGGGGGTTGTGAAGTTTCTCACAACCCCCCCGTGATTTTCAAATTCCCCATTTTTTGGGGGTTATGGAGTTTTTCATAAAAAAGCTTCACCCTAGTTTTCAAGTCCTATCTGGGTCCCCTCTCACAAGTTTTTCTTTCCCCACAGGAGTAGTTAGGAAACCATTAATGGTAATTAGGATTAAGGTTATGAAACCTGAATAGACCCTTAATACAGACCTCCTGTCAGAAGCCAAGGAAGTGTGGAAAGCCTTTAAAAGGTAGGAGTTTTTGTAATCCTTGGCTAGAGTTCATTTGTATTTCACCATCATTATCATGGTTTAATTATTATTATTAAGGGTAGACATACATATAGGTTGTTGAAACTGACTGAGTATAGATGTTTGCCACCTTGTCATGTAACTAGCTAGAGAATCAATTATCATTATTATAGGTCACCAGTCATATTATTCCAGAGTTAGGTTTTTGCCCATGCTTGTTTGGCAATGATTATAGGTTGATTAACTCATGTGAGATAGGTTTGCCATAATTGCCAATGTTTGTGGTTAATTGCCTGTTATGTTGTTATTATTGTGATTAATGGTGCTAGATGCATGTAACTAATAATCTTGTGTTGTCTAGGCAACCTGTTTGGGATTCAACTCACGTGGTCCGGATTCATCAGGCTTGGATTGTGGGTCCCATCCAGTGGGAGCTACGCAGTTTGTGTCAACCACTGTTGGCCACTGGATCTGCCCTGAAATCAGGCCTGTGACCCTAACCCTACTAACTAGCCAGCCAATAAAGGAATTGGAACTCAGGTCATAAAAGGGGGGGTCAAGTTTGGAGGGTAGTTAAGCTGGGACAAGGGTTAACATTCTGTGCAAGTCATTTCCGGTACTTTTCTCCCACTTGTTTCTATCCTTTCTGCCAAATCTCACTAAGGGTTATTGGGGCTCCAGGTGTTTTGTCAAGTGCGGTGCATTGCCAGTCCTTTTGTTATGTTTATGCTGTCACACTGAATAGTTGTTTATTTCAGATATAATAAAGAGAAAAACCCAAGTAGTTTACTTCTATTAGGTCTACCTTTGAATTCTAGCCCTTTCTTGGACCCTGAGCGGTTGGGTCTCTTACTCAGTGGAGAGTCAGATTGAGACACCTGCACTAGGGGAAGTCCTTTACAGTTAATGTGCGAGTCGGACCTGAATAACCTGGAAATAAACCACTGACCAGAGAGGCCTTCCTAGATACCAGAGGAGATTACATCTTTGCCCAGTCTCTTGACTGTTCCGAACCCAGAAACGTAAAAGGTGCTGGGTGGTTGGAAACACAGATACTCGGGGACTACGGCCTACGCCGCCACCGTAGCATACTTTTTGGCATCCCCAGCGGGATTAGTTGAGAGATTGGTTGAAGATAGTAAAGTTTAAAAAGGGGAACAGGGGAGAATGTCGAACCCAGAGATGACCCAGAGTATTGAGGTTGCTGAGGAAGTTAGTGGACAGCTTGGTGAGGGGGTAGTGGCATCCGCCACCCAATCCCCACTGAGAGATATTGAGGATCAACTCGTGAATTACCGGTCTACTACTGCGGGTACAACTTCTGACCAGGATGTGTATGCTCTCAGAAGAGTGGCATTGACAGTAGCCACCTGGTTAGAACAAGTGAGCAGCCCTGAACAGCCCAGGTTTCGAATAGACGATGGAGCCAATGGCCCTGCTATGAACTGGGGAGAAGAGAGAATGATGGGTCCCTCCCAGGAGAGTGATTCATTTGGGACAGAAGCCGAAGACCTGAACCGACTACCAGGAGCCCAAAGGTGGGCCAAATCACCCCCTACCTTTCAGGCTTCAGAAAGCCAGCCCAGACCAACAGTCAACCGGAGACCTCCTATGAAGTTTCACCGAGAGCTTGGGGAGACAAATGGGGAGGATGAACCAGGGACATTTACCGCAAGAAAGGGGCCCCACCCACCCAGCCAACATTGGCAACAGAGCAGCTCCTGGAACGCCTTGCTAAAGCTCTAGAGAAACTAGATGGGCGCCGCTTTCCTCAACCATTGCCATTTGATATATCAGATGGGAGAACATTCGAAGAATTTAGGAAGGAGTTTGAGGATTATGCTGACAATACAGTAGCAGGAGGACACAACTACTGGAAAGCGGCATTGCGAGAGTGTCTTATGGGAAAGATGAGAGGGGGTTTTGATTTAATTGACCGACCAGGGATGCCATACGGAGTTGTCAGGAAGAGACTGCAGACTTACTACAGAGAACTCCATTCTACCGTGACAAGAGACAAGCGAGAGGCATTTACTAATGCTCAATTACGACCCAGTGAGACCTTATACCAGTATGCAACCAGGTTAGAAACTGTGTGGATGGCTGCAATGCCCGAAGTAGAAGTGGATAATTGCCGAGAACTGATTTCAAAATTTCTTAGCACTGTTCCAGATGCATTTTCCGTGAAGATTGAAGTTGCCCTGGCCACGGCACGATTGACGCGTGGAGCTGGGACCCAGTTGAATTGGCCAGCAGTGAGAGAATTGGCAGCTAGTGAGAGGGAACCTTCAGGGAAATCTTTAGCCTTATCTAGACCTCTCCCCAGCCTGCAGGAGGCCTGGAACATAGGAATGTCCCCTTTGGTACTCCAACCACCACCAGGTGGCCAGAATACAAGGTCAGTTAGTGATCAAGGTCAGCCCCAAAGGAACCCAAACCAACAAAATCACCAGTCTCACCCTCAGTTGCGGGCCTGGCAGCAGGGTTCAGGACCAGCCAGCCATCTAACCACCCCTCCACCACCACCATCTGATCGTCCCTGGGTGAACTGTAATTACTGTGGAAGGAGAGGTCACCTGGAACGGGATTGTCGTCGGCGTTTAGGAGTGTGTTTGCGGTGTGGTGAGCGGGATCATTGGGTGTCACGATGCCCTTACCCACCTAATGGGTATGGTCATAGCCAGCGATCACGCCAGCAGAGTAGGCCCAGTTCAAGAGCACCGAGTCCTACCATCTCAAGGGAACCAGTTCCTGGGCCTAACCAGACCAGCCCACGAGGGACTGAGCCGAATCAAGAACTGCGCCCTTTAAACCAGTAAGCTCTGAGGCCAGAGGGGAACCCCCAGAGCTCCTAGCAGGACGAATAGTGCCCCTAACTAGTGGCCCAATACCAGAACAAGAATTTATGGGTGAAGTACAGATGGGGGGAGATCCAGTGTGTGTCAACCCAGTTTTGCCTGTGAGAATGAATGCGAGTGCAGTTCCTTTTGTCCCCCAGAGATATGAGGCAACAGAGATTTTCCCATCTTTTGGTGGGAGGAATGAATCATTGATTGTAAATCCTGGTACTGATTGTCCTGATAGGTCCCCCGTTAGTTGCGAGCCTGCTAGTAATAACCTAGGGTATCCAGGTCCATTTGGTCTGGATGAGAGTGTAAATATTCCTGAAGAGTCTGATAGGGAGCAACCCCCTGACCAGAATAATGAACCCGAAGCTGATGCTCCCGAAACGTATTTGATAAATAGTAATGTCTTTGACACTGATGGGTTGGATGAGGAGATGACTGGACAGTTAGCGCCTCAATCTTTACTGAAGGTGGATATACGGTTTGAACATTCGGAGAACTACTTGGCAGTACTTGATTCCGGAGCTACAGTTGGAATCTTGGATCACTCAGTGGTAGAGGAACTGGAGTTAACTCCAGAGATGCAGAGCTGTAACTTGAGGATTCGAGGGATTGGAGTGAACAACCATATTAAACCACTGGGGGTGATTACGCTGGGGTTATCGATTCATGGAGTGGAAATGGAGCCTGTTCTGTTTGCAGTGGTAAAAAGGTTGAAGTTCCCAGTTGTATTGGGAATGAATTTTCTTGTTGAAAACAGTCTCCGAGTTAATGTGAAAAGGAAAAGGATAACACGAGCTTATAAAGATGGGCATATGGAGGAAATTTACTTGAGGAGTGAGAATGCGCCATGTAGAAGGGTGATCCGGAATGTTTCCTGTTATGCATCAGCCGATGTGAAATTAAGTACCTGCAAATATCACAGAGTTCCTGTACAGTTTCCTTGCTTGAATGAAATCGAAGGTGAAGGAAGACTGGAGTACTGTTTTGAGGATGATGATGGAGATTCCCGACTCCAGGGGAAAGTGTATGGTCACCCTGGGTTAGTGGATGGATTGGCTGGGATGACAGAAGTGTTGGTAATGAAGTTGACCCCAGAAGCCCAGAGAATCAAGGCGGGTGACCGGATAGGGACTATAAGATCAATAGTCTATGAAGAAGAACTGGACTTTACAGTAGCTGAAAGTGAGAGAATTGAGGCGTTCATGACTGGAGCCCAAGCTGAACAACCAGGCTGGACCGAAGAACGCCTACGGACTGAAATAACCATGTCACCCGAGTTGAAGTTCGAAGAGAGGGAGAAGGTCTTACAAATGTTGGCGCGCCGGGAGAAAGTGTTGAGTCAAGGGGATGATGATGTAGGTTTTGTGAATTGTGTACCACACCGGATAGAGTTGTATAACGATACCCCTATCCGACAACGACCCCGTAGATTCCCAGAACCAGTCGCAGAAGCGGTGGAAGCCCAGTGCCAGGAATTACTGTTGCTTGATATCATAGAACCTAGCATTTCCCCATGGAGTTCACCTGTTGTCCCTATCCGGAAGAAGGATGGCTCAATTAGAATGTGTGTGGACTATCGAAAATTGAATGAAGTGACCATACCAGACCGATTTCCAATGCCCAACTTAACGGATGCAGTTTTTAGTCTTCATGGAACCTGTTACTTCACTTCCCTGGACATGGTCCGAGGTTATTATCAAATGCCAATTGCCGAAGAGAGCCAAGAGAGCACTGCTTTTTCAACCACCAGAGGGCATTGGCAGTTTAAGCGACTGAGTTTTGGATTAAAGAATGCTCCTGCTAGTTTCCAACGGATGGTACAAGAAGTGTTACATGGTTTTCCAAGAAGTAGAGTTATCATCTACATTGATGATATCCTAATAATGGGCGAGTCGTTCGAAGAACATCTTCAACTGGTAGATAAAGTCCTGTATACTCTGGAGAAGTCTGGCATAAAGGTCAAACCTGTGAAATGTCAATGGTTCCAACCTGAGGTTGCATTTTTGGGACACTTGGTTGGGAGAGAAGGTTTGCGGAAATCCCCTGAATATATGCAGAAAGTGCACGAGTTCCCAAAACCAGAAACTGTTCGACAGATGAGGGAATTTCTGGGTTTAGTGAATTTCCAGAGAAAGTTTGTACCAGATTGTTCAGTGATAACCAGTTCTTTGTCTCATTTAACTGGCGGTAGATCAAGAGAAAAATTGAAATGGACACTGGAGATGGACAAGGCTTTTACAACAGTGAAAGAGGCCTTGGTTAAGGAAGTGCAACTGTCCTATCCAGATTACAGACCTGAAGCTGAAAAATTGGAACTGTATGTGGATGCTTCCGGGGTTGGCGCTGGTGCTTGTTTGGGACAACAACAGAATGGTGATTTTAAGGTGATTGCTTATGCATCAATGACCTTTTCCAAGGCCCAGAGAATGTACTCAGTTATAGAACGGGAGTTGGCAGCCCTAAGATGGGGTGTGAAGACATTTCGCCCATTTCTATATGGTGTGCCTTTTGTACTGTATACAGACCATCAACCATTAGAATACCTGAGCAACATGAAGATTGTTGATAGTAGATTGGCCCGAACTTATGAAGATCTCGCTGACTTTGAGTTTGAAATTCGGTATCGCCCTGGGACTGAGAATGGAGCTGCAGATGCATTGTCACGAATACCACCTGCTGGGAGTGACCAACCGGAGATGACAGAACCCCTCACTAATCGCTTACCACCTGGACTGCGAGTACTCATGAAAGTTGATGGAGGTGGTGATTCGTTGTTTATTAGCCTAGTACAAGTGTTGCAGGATCATCATTACGAGCATGGGCCACCTTGGAATCCTCCACAACACCCATTGGAATTACGGAGAGAGCTGATGGATGAATTGATCACCTTTCCCAAGAGGTATCGCTTGTCAAATAATGCCCGCCGCATAAAAGACCTGAAGATGATGAGACAACCTGGAGTGTTGGTAACTCCAGAAGTACTGTTAGCCGCAAGCCATTGTTATTCCTTGAGGGTTTGGGTTCACTATGGTGTAAAGCCAGTTGTGTACGTTATGGATGTGACTGTCCCTGATACCCCAGAAAGAAGGGTCCATTTGCAGTGTATATCTGGAGTACATTACAATCCACTGATAGCACACAAGTGGTTTGCTGAGCCAGCAGAGTTGACGGTGGAACAGGTGGACACTATGGAGCAGGAAACTGGCCAGGAGGTAGCGGGAAAAAGTGATATCGAGCAGTGTGAAGGGAATTTGTTACTGCAGAATCCAGATCGGGAAGCCAGGGGTGAAAGGGTCACTTGTGGACACCAGGGAGGACCCGTTGCTTGGACTTGGGTACAGTTGGGTGCAGTCAATTACTGTGCTATGTTGGATTCAGGAGCAGAGATTAGCTTAGTATCCGAGTCAGTGGTCAAGAGTTTAAAAGCGAGAGAAGAGGAAGAAGTATCAGTACAGCCTTGCCAGATAATCTTGACTGGGATTGGTGTGAAATTGGTACCCTGTCAAGGACTAGTAAAATTGACTATTCAGGGTAGAGATGAAAAGATCCAACTACCTTTTGCAGTAGCCCCAGAGAATAGTCTCCCGTACTGTTTCTTGTTAGGTTCAAACTATCTAATTATGGCTGACATTGAAATGAAGTTTGATGTAGCTGCATGGTCATATGGAGACCCAGAGTTAGTGGAATGTTTTGGAGTGGAGGCGCTAGAGGAGGCACATGTATGGAGGAAGAGGTACCAGACATCGAAGCAGAGGAGCCAGAGTTGGGTTCAGTATTTGAGGAAGGCAAGAAGTGGATAGTGAACCGAGAGTTGCTTGACTCAGAATCAGTGATTCTAATGCAAAAACGGAACCGATTGTTGCGACAGGTGCATGGGCTATTGGCCCAGTCAAAGCCCCTACCAGAGGGAAAACCTGCCTTGAGGCCGTTTAAGCGGAACTGGCGGGAATTACAGTTAAGGAGTGGGGTGATAGTACATCAAAGTAGGACTGGGTATATTAGCTGTGTAGTACCTTCCACATTGCTCGTGGATATGGCCCTCAGTTTCCACATGGAAATGGCACATATTGGGCGTAATAAGTTGGTGGAAGCGTTGCGACTGTTTGTGTGGCACCCGGATTTGTATAAAGTAGCTAGTGACATCTGTATTACCTGTGAAACCTGTCAGTTGTATAAAGTAGCTAGTCAGCCTATCATCCCACCAACCTTGAAGATAAAAACTGAACATCCTTTTGAATTAGTGGCTGCTGATATTGTGGTTTTCCCACGCACCCAGCTAGGGTACCTTGGTTGTCTGGTGATGGTTGACCATTTTAGCAAGTGGGTTGTGGCTCGCCCATTAAGAACAAAAAGGTCATCTACCATTATCCAGTTGATGGAGCATGATATATTCCCCAACTTGTTAAGAATTCCTCGGAGGCTCCTGACAGACAATGGACCTGAATTCCGTTCGGAGGAGTTCCAAGAGTTCCTTGATCGCTATGGGATTATGCATGTTTATACTAGTCCACTTAAGCCTGCTAGCAATGGTGCTGTTGAACGTGTAAATAGAACAATTGGAGAGTTCTTGAGGAGCTTGGGACAAACAGGAGTGGAATGGGATACAAATCTGGTAACAGCTGTGATTACCTATAACAATACCTTCCATGCTGAAATAAAGACCACCCCTGCGGACTGTCTCTTGGAACAACGTCACCAGAATATTGCTACTGTAGTTGTTCCCCCTCAATTGCGAGAAATATGGAAGGAGGGCCATCCACGGTTTGCACCCTTCCAGGTTGGCCAGAAAGTAGTCAAGAAGATCATTACCAGTGACCGGAGCACCTCACGGAAGTTCTCCCCCAAGTATACTGGGCCTTACAAGGTTAGTCAAGTACACAGTAATGGAGTATCCTATGAATTGACCACATCAACTGTTGAGGGCACCCCCCGAGTTATAAAAGCTCATCATACCCATTTGAAGGCCTGGCATGAACCCCCAAAATATCTACAGAAGCATAGGAGGGAACAGGAATTGCAGAAAGTACCTGAGATGCCTGAGACCTGGATCCCGGACTTACCATCAAGTGCCGCACGCATACCCTTTCCCTGGCATAGGGGTGGCACCACTTTAGATGATGGCCCTGAATATTCCTTTGAGGGCTTTGGTACCCCTGAAGTGGAATCCCGGGTAGCTTTCATGGGGAACTCCAGTGTTGGGACCAGTGCTTCGGATACAGATGAGGAACACTCTTCTTCAGAGAAATATCACCGGTTGAATACACTCCTGAATGCGCGACAAAGTATTACCTGGAGAGACCCTTTGGTAGAGTATTGGGAGTATGATGGGACTAGTAATTTTAGTGCTGAGACAACTGCTGGAATGGAAGGGTGTCCGCCAGTGGAGCTAAACTGTGGAGATGTGCCTCCAATTACTCAGCATTCGGGGGAGACAGATTTTCAGACACCCGTTGAGGAGATTCAGGCCGGGGCATTTCCAGTGGGGGAGCAAGTTTTTCGAACTATGCAGGAGTCAGAAGGTAATGATATACCTTCACTTGGTTATGAGAATTCTCCGATTTTGGTAGGGTCATTAGAATCAATTTTCAACAGTACTCCCATGAGTGAGTCTTGCCTCATGAGTCCCCAAACCATACCCCCCTTTCAAGAAAATCAGTTGTGGGGTGCTGGTTCTGAAAATGAGTCTGGGCAAACTGAGGTCCAGGGTAATGTGACAGATTCGCATGAATATCTGGACACACTGGAAGATGATGCTCCATTGGATGGATTAAAATTGGCCCAGCAATCATTGAGACTTGTACAACAGTCGCTAGATGTAGCTAATGATGCATTGAGTACTCTGGAGAATTCGTTCCTTGGGTTCACTGATTCCATGCCCGGCTCACCTCAAGTCCCTCAATCTCAGTCTTGCCATGTTAGTTTTAGCCCTGTGCAGTCAGGATTCACCACATGTCAGGAGATACTAAATGAGTATAGACAGAAGGTTCGTGCCTGGACTAGCCATCATCGTCATTTCCAAGCTGAGACCAAGACTTCACGATCAGAGAAACTTAACTTACCCCAGTCAGGGCTCAACCGGCCATTCACACGCTCCTGTGGCAATCCTGCAGAATTACCAAATGTACAACCACAGACCCTTGAGTACAGAATCAGAGGCAACCGAGTAAACTGAAGTGAAGTATTGTGGGTAAATCTGTTATAAAATACACTCTAAGATAACTAGATTTGGGGTTTTTCTTTCCTGTGAGAGGATACCCAATGTACTCGGCACTCGAAAGGGATGTAAGAATGGATTATTCATTGATTTCTGCTTTATTTTTGGGTGTATAACCAGGGGAGGGGTAGTTAGTGAACCTTTTGTTCTGAAGGGGTCAATAATTAAGTGTTCTAGGGGAGTAAGCAGCCTGGAGAAACTTCTGAGGGAAAGATATGGGATGATGCATGCTACTGACTTGCGACTAATTGACATTCCAGTCGTTTGAAAAAAAAAAAAAAAAAAAAAAGAACAAGGGGGTTAGAGTGAAGATTTGGCCCATTCTTTTCTTTCATTTGATTTCCTTTGACCGGAATACAGTGGCACTTCTAGCCTTGATTTGGTTTCCTTCTTTTCTTCTTCACTGTTCCTACTGATACTCTGGTTTAAAAAAAAAAAAAAAAAAAAAAACCCTCCCAACTTGAATTCCCAGAGGATTTGAGTGAATACACCTGGCTGAAGTGGTGGAGGAACAAAGGGGTTACTAGCCAGATTTCCCCCATGGTATAGTGTGGGAAGAACACTACAGTCAAATTTATGGGTCCTGGTCTCTTGATCCAGGGTCAAGGGAAATAGAGGCAGTGAAGTGAATCAAGCAAGAAAAACCCAGTGAATGTTGTGACCCAAAAAAGGGGGTTGGAGGATTTCTGGGTAGAAACTGTAGGGTGTGCCAGAAGCAAGGAGGTGATACCCGTGAACAATGTGTAGATTAAGTGAAACAAAAGGGTGCTTACAAAAAAAAAAAAAAAAAAAAAACACTGCCAGTATTTACCATGTACATATTGGGAATTAATGTACAATGTTAGTGGTACCAAATGGATTACTGTAATAATGAGATTTGGGCATTTGGCTAAGTTGACCTAGTTATGAAAATGGTTTTTCCCTCTGTTATAATTGGCCAGTTTGAGTAAAGCAATTGTTATTAGATAAGTCTGTAATAATTTGTGGTACTAATGAGTTTTAATGTAAGTGTAGGTTAGCTCACTGGGAGGGTCAGCATGGTTTTGATACAATAACTTTTATAATGTATACTCCCAGGTTTAGATTGTCAAGCGATGCATTATCCTGTTAGGGACCATGAAGGAGGAAAGAATTGTGAGGGGGGGGGTTTCTTAGGGGGAAGGAATGTGGGGGTTGTGAAGTTTCTCACAACCCCCCCGTGATTTTCAAATTCCCCATTTTTTGGGGGTTATGGAGTTTTTCATAAAAAAGCTTCACCCTAGTTTTCAAGTCCTATCTGGGTCCCCTCTCACAAGTTTTTCTTTCCCCACAGGAGTAGTTAGGAAACCATTAATGGTAATTAGGATTAAGGTTATGAAACCTGAATAGACCCTTAATACAGACCTCCTGTCAGAAGCCAAGGAAGTGTGGAAAGCCTTTAAAAGGTAGGAGTTTTTGTAATCCTTGGCTAGAGTTCATTTGTATTTCACCATCATTATCATGGTTAATTATTATTATTAAGGGTAGACATACATATAGGTTGTTGAAACTGACTGAGTATAGATAGGTTTGCCACCTTGTCATGTAACTAGCTAGAGAATCAATTATCATTATTATAGGTCACCAGTCATATTATTCCAGAGTTAGGTTTTTGCCCATGCTTGTTTGGCAATGATTATAGGTTGATTAACTCATGTGAGATAGGTTTGCCATAATTGCCAATGTTTGTGGTTAATTGCCTGTTATGTTGTTATTATTGTGATTAATGGTGCTAGATGCATGTAACTAATAATCTTGTGTTGTCTAGGCAACCTGTTTGGGATTCAACTCACGTGGTCCGGATTCATCAGGCTTGGATTGTGGGTCCCATCCAGTGGGAGCTACGCAGTTTGTGTCAACCACTGTTGGCCACTGGATCTGCCCTGAAATCAGGCCTGTGACCCTAACCCTACTAACTAGCCAGCCAATAAAGGAATTGGAACTCAGGTCATAAAAGGGGGGGGTCAAGTTTGGAGGGTAGTTAAGCTGGGACAAGGGTTAACATTCTGTGGAAGTCATTTCCGGTACTTTTCTCCCACTTGTTTCTATCCTTTCTGCCAAATCTCACTAAGGGTTATTGGGGCTCCAGGTGTTTTGTCAAGTGCGGTGCATTGCCAGTCCTTTTGTTATGTTTATGCTGTCACACTGAATAGTTGTTTATTTCAGATATAATAAAGAGAAAAACCCAAGTAGTTTACTTCTATTAGGTCTACCTTTGAATTCTAGCCCTTTCTTGGACCCTGAGCGGTTGGGTCTCTTACTCAGTGGAGAGTCAGATTGAGACACCTGCACTAGGGGAAGTCCTTTACAGTTAATGTGCGAGTCGGACCTGAATAACCTGGAAATAAACCACTGACCAGAGAGGCCTTCCTAGATACCAGAGGAGATTACATCTTTGCCCAGTCTCTTGACTGTTCCGAACCCAGAAACGTAAAAGGTGCTGGGTGGTTGGAAACACAGATACTCGGGGACTACGGCCTACGCCGCCACCGTAGCAATATGTATGACTTGTATCTTAGATACAAAAGTTCGAATTATTTAAAAAAAATATTTGCAATATCCTTCAACGTAAAAAGTAGCACATTGGTTAAAGCAAGAGGAGCTATCTAGCTGGGAGAAATGATCATTCGGCGCAACCCATTTTGCTGTACCCTTCAGTTAAAAGCAGATGCTTAAACACAATCGTTTAAACATGAATAAATTTTGAATGTTAACAAAGAATAATTTGCTATATTAAATCAAACAAACAGATCCAAAATATCTCAATTTTTGGAGGAGTTAGTACAATCTAAAGTTGGGTGTACTTTTTTGTGGGACATATGGTATATATATTATATATATATTATATATTATATATATTATACATACATACATACATTATATATATATAACGTATATATATATATATATATAATATATATATAAATACATATATATATATATACATATATATATATACAGTGGAACCTCGACTTACGAACGCCTCTATTTACGACCAAATCGACATACGAACATACGCCCGGCGCTTCAATTGCGAGTGGATCTCTCGCATATTTGCTCCGTGATTTTTCGTTTATTGCTTTATCTCTCGCATATTTGCTCCGTGATTTTTTGTTTATTGCTTTATCTCTCGCATATTTGCTCCGTGATTTTTCGTTTATTGCTTTATCTCTCGCATATTTGCTCCGTGATTTTTCGTTTATTGCTTTAATAAGCCCTTCATTATGGCTCCCAAGAAAGTGAAGTGTGATAGTGGCAGTGAAAAAAGAAAACTTAAAATAAGCATTGAATTAAAGAGACAGAAAAGAGACAAAACCCCTGAAGGAGAGGTGCCGTGTTCTTATGGAAGGGGACTCTCCTTCCAAACAGTAACTTCCCTCCCCCTTCCTTTCCTCATCACCATCCACTCATGCCAGCGATTATCCTCCACAAAGGTACAGTAAAATTATACAGCTTATTAAATTTAGTATAATTTTTTTCTCTTATATTTTCTCTTTATAAACTCTTACAAAGCATTAAAAGTACAATTATCTGGGGCGCTGGAACGGATTAATTAAATTTACATTAATTTCAATGGAAAAAATGGATTCGATTTACGACCAATTCGAGGTGCGAACAGGGTCTCAGAACGAATTAAATTCGTAAGTCGAGGTTCCACTGTATATATATATAATATATATACAGGGTGTTTCAGGAGGAAAGGTCAATACTTTGGGAGGTGATAGTATTGGTCATTGTGAGGAAAAAAGTTCATATGAACATGTGTCTAATTCTGAATGGTTATGGAGATAGAGCTGTTTGAATCTGATGCATGCGCAGCTCTTCCTCCCCCTTCCCTCCCCTATAACCTTGAACCATGTAAGCTGTAATGTAAGCATGTAACATAAGCCAATCAACAGCTGACTGTTGTGCGTGACATTGTTTGGTGTTTGAAGCAGTGTTAAAAATGCCACACACCTTCACACATGCCAAATATGCAGATATGTTGTATGTCTACAGTTTTTGCGATGGAAGTGCAACAGCTGCTGTTGCAGAATACCGTCGACGGTTTCCAAACCACAGAATTCTGGATCAGAGAATGTTTACCAGAGTTTTCAACACATTGCATGAGATTGGTACACTTCCCAGCACTCATGTTTCATCTGAATGTGAAGGTCAACAAGATGTGGATGAAGTGGAAAACATTCTTCAGTTGGTAGAGTGTAGTTCTACTACTAGCTCACGAAGAATTTCTACACGTGTCGGTGTACCACACACAAGACTATGGAGAACATTACGTGAGGAAGGCTTGCATCCATACCATGTACAGCGTGTACACCTTCAACCAGGAGATGCTGCCATGCAACTGGAATTTTGTCATTGGGTAAATGCTAATCGCCGAATGCTTTGATTAATACTGTTCACCAATGAAGCTACTTTCACCTGTGATGGTATCAGCAACACTCATAACTCTCATCCGTGGTCAGACAAAAATCCAAATGCCACTGTGGAAACAAATTTTCAACATCGCTTCTCTGCCAATGTGTGGTGCAGTATCATCGATGATCAGCTGATTGGCCCTGTTACTTTAGAGAATCGTCTTGCAGGACAAATTTACCTAGAATTTCTGCAAAATGAATTGCCAGGACTATTGGAGGATGTTTCTTTGGCTATACGCGCTGGTATGTACTTTCAGCATGACAGAGCTCCTCTACATTCTACCCATCTGGTGATGCAATACCTAAATCAAACTTTCCCTGGTTGATGAATCAGCCACGGTGGTCCCATTCAATGGCCACCAAGGTCTCCAGACCTCTCTCCATTGGATTATTGTTTGTGGGGGTGGATGAAAAGTCAAGTTTACAAAAGAAAGATGGATACACAAGACAAATTGCTTGCGCGCATTTTGGATGCTGCTGCCCGCATAAAGGAACATCAAGATCAACTCAGACAAACAACACGCGATCTTCGTACACGAGTTGCAAAGTGCATTGAGGTTGATGGTGGGATTTTCAAAAATGTATTGTAAACTGTAACAAGTTTGTCATTTCTGTATCTGATACCATTCAAAATGCCAATGTTTAAACATTAAATGTTAGAAATAGTAATTGGTTTCTCTTTCTTGATTACTATTAACAATGCTTTTGTATTTGTAGATTCAAACAGCTCTATCTCCGTAACCATTCAGAATTAGACATGTTCATATGAACTTTTTTTTCTCACAATGACCAATACTATCACCTCCCGAAGTATTGACCTTTCCTCCTGAAACACCCTGTATATATATATATATATAATATATATATAATATAATATAATATATATATATATATATAATATATTATATATATATATACACACACACACACACACATATATACACATATATATATATAGGGGTGCACCGGATATATCTGGCTGGATATTGCGAAATATCTAGTATCCAGCTGGATATGGGTCATATCCAGCCGGATATAGGCCAAGACAGAAAATTAACACCTGTATGAAAATCTGCCATAATATAACACATTGCAAATAATATTTTATATAAAAAAAAATGGAAAGCCCTCCAGGGCCCACCCCTAAACCAGTCCAGCAACACTTCTTATATTAAATCAACACAATACTGATGACAAGAATAAATAAAACATGTGTCCATCCTTAATGATTACAGTTCTATTAATATAATCAGAGCTTTTTATAAAAATGTCTAGGCGTTAAATTTTTTAAAAAGAGTAAAATATTGCTAGACCCCTGCACTTGCTTTCCATTCTTTTTTCTCCTTTATTTTCAAAACAATACAAAACATTACAAGCTTGACAAATGTAAAACAATACATTGAATACAATATAAAATGCCTGGAATGAAATCAATGAATGGCAGGCAGTATTGTGTAGGTCAGATGCCACCATTCAGCCTGGAGGTCTTCAGAATAAAAAAACAACAGTGATTTAGAACTTTTTTCCATTGTGGTGCAGAAACAAAAGCATTTCTCCTCTTTCAGGCAATATTCAGGATTGCCTTGCTTGATAGATGTTTCCATATTCGGAAAACATTCTCTCAGAAAATACAGAGGATGTGGGTGTGCAGAGAAGCTTTGAAACAATAGTTTTAAGGAGAGGAAATCAGTCCTCCTGCTTCCAAATTTGAACTGGACAGCATTTCCTATCTACAAGAGGTTCAGCCATGCATATCAGTCTAATTCCCCTGCAATCAGTAGAACAGGAGCAGTCTTTTTTTTTCAACCTTTCTTTTTGTAACTTCCCCAGATTGCTCTCCTTTTGTGATCTCCATAAAACAAGCTTCAAGAATGTCCTCTGTCTTTCCTCTTTCACATAGGAGAACTGGAATTTGAGCTTCTTTCGCTTCCACTTTCATTACCTTCACTTTCATTAGAATCATTACCACTTTCATCATTTTCAATACCTATGACTTCTTCAATCAGCCAGGATTTAGCCTGCTCTTTTTGATCTTGTTGAAAGAAAGATAACTTATACTGCGGATCTATTGCAGTCGCAGTCACATAAGCCCTGTTTTTCATTATGTTCAAAGACTTCCCATCATTACTCTCTGACAAGAAACATGCTCAAAGAGAAGTCAGGAGTTCTCTCTCTGTCATTTGAACACCTTGGTCATCATGGCCAATCTTTGAAAGAAATCTTTGTAAAATACAAATGCTTGGGATTATGGAAAACAAAGTTGATTTTTCTGAACTTATTTCCTGAGTTAGTTGGAAGAATGGTTTTAATATTTTAAGATTTCATATCAGTGTCCACTCAAAGGATGTGATGGTAGGTAATTCACTACAATCAGCCAAATACAGTTGCACTGGAATTTTTAATATATATAATCTTTCTAGCATCAAATATGCACTGTTCCAACGTGTTGGGACATCTTGAACCAATAGGAGAGGCTCAAGATTTTGCTGCACTTGAATGTGTTTGAAATTGTTACAGGCCAAAGGAGAATAATTAAAGCCAGTTGCAAGGTGGCAACTTTTTGCAAGGATATCAATTACACTCCTCTGAACCATAATTAAATCACTAATAACCAGTTGGAGTAAATGAATGCTGCAGTGTATTGAAGGTATTTCAGCCAGGTCACCACCAAGAGCCATATTACTAGCTCCATCCCTCACCAATAAATTCCTCTTATTTGCATCAAGATCCCAACTATCCCACATAGAGCGAAACTTTTCAGATATGTTCTTGCCAGTATGCAACCCTGAGAAATGAGAGGCATGTAGCACAGCATCGTATCTTTCAAAATCTTTACCTATCCAGTGACCCAATAATGATATAAAACTTTCTTGAGAGGTGGTGCATGTCCATATATCTGAAGAAAAGCTGACATGCTTTACTTCAGGCTTCTGAGCAATTTTAGACGAACTCATTATAAAGATGAGGAATTATAGTATCAGAGAAGTACCTTCTGCTGAGTAAGAGATATCTGGGTTGGAGGTAGGCCATTAGATCAATAAAACCATCATCTTCAACTAAAGTAAATGGCTGGTTGTCCAAAGCCATCATCATGCCAATTTTATGGTGAATCATCAGACCTGGAGTCATTGATGTCCCATAATTTTTTAGCTGAAAAGCTTTCCTCTATTGGGATCTACTTACTCATTTGGTCCATTTTCTTTTCTTTCAGAGTACTACCAGTAGAAGTTGATGGTCTAGCCCGTATTCTATCTATGCCTAAATTTCCTTTGATTCAGTCGCAGCTATTCTTTTTTTGTCATTTTCGTTTTTGGCTTCAGCATACTCTTTTGGGTGATTAATCTTCAAATGATTATGAAGAGGTGTTGTGCTAAAAGACTTTTGGCCACCTTTCTCCATCCCACGTTTGATAATCTTTTGGCAAATATTACACTTTGCAGTGATATCACTAGGATCATTTATTGTATACAGTGACCACACAACTTGTCATGATTAATATTTAATAGTTTAATATAATACAAGAACCTGAAAGAGAACAAAACAATTAAACATCTTAATATACTTAAATTATTATTTATCTTATAGGGGGGGGGGGGGGGGGGGGGGGCACTTGCCCCGAATGCAAAACAAAACATAGCAATATGAATATGAGTGTAAAAGTAATACAGTACCTAATAATATATATCCAGCTGGATAGATATAGCCATATCCAGCATATCTGGTATCCAGTCAGATATGAAAAATTCATATCCGGTGCACCCTATATATATATATATTTTTTTTTTAGGGTGGTTTTATAAATGATGTTGGAATATCTGTTATGCCAACATGGCATTTGGTGCCACTAGCTTAAAAAATGATACAGTAAAAAATATTTTGAGATCAGGATATATTTAAGACAACCTAAAAGCTATTTTGCTTTTTTTGATAAGACCTCCATCCATTTTATTGCTATTGGGACACATTTCAAAAAACTGGAGCTGCTATGTGAAAGGCATGCTGTCCATTTTGACAAATTAAATTATTAAAACATTGTAATAAGTGTTCCTTTCACACAGCAGGTCATTTAAAAAAAATGTGTATTGTACAAAAACAAAATATTGGAATTTCTCCATTGACAATTTACATGACCTATATTATTAGATAAATGCCAGATAATCATTGTTGCTTGGTTCACATGATGGCAGACTTCTTCGTTGGTGACAAGAAGACCTTCCAGTGATCTCCAATAACTTTTAGAAGGAACTGCTTCTACTCTTTACTGCAGGTGAGAGATGCATTGAACTCCTGGATGAGTGCAACACCACGTTCTACAAAGTCATTGATCACTTTCACCAACTGGACAGTAGCCTGGCTGCTCCTGTATGATTCATGGATTGGCCAAAGTGTTGGACCCTCCTCCAAGAAATCTTGAGGCAGTTCAAGTATTTCAAAAAACTTCAGAGTTGACATGGTGACAAAATCGTGTAATTCTTTCCCACATGCCTGGCCAACTGGAGAGATCCGTTTACAGGGCTCCTCAGACCCAATTTTGTTTTTCAGGGCATTTACCATAGATCTGCCTCTTCTCCAACACTGCCATTGAAGAAACTGTAGCCTACCAATGTTTCTGCTAGATACCAAAGATGGCAGCTGAATGCTGTGCTGACAGCCTTAGATATATCTTTATCAGCATAGCTAGTGCACAAAGGGGATTCAGATCATTTCTTGGAGCTTCACTTCTACTGAAGACAGACTCTAAAACCAGTATTTGACATAGATGGCCATGACAAAGAGGCTTACTTCCTGGAGGTGGCTCCACACTATATCACTGCGTGATGGCCTTAATGATGATCCCTGCTGTTGCTGGAGGGGAAACTCCTTGTGGAAGAGCCCCATTTTGATGGCACAGATAGCTCAAGTCATCCAACGAGCTTGATGTATTGCTCCTGGATATCGGAAATGGATCCTGCATGGAGGGACCTCTCCAAGGGAGATAATCATCAGCTCAAGGAGCTCACAGTAGTCACCCTGTGGCTGAAATTTGGACAGCTAATCAATAGCAAATGCAATGACCTGTCTTATATCCATTTATCACAGGGATTAGGTCTTCTTCATCCACTGCCAAGGAGTATGCTGTCTTATCGAGGTAAGGCCAGTAGTCCAAGAACTGACTGAAGAGCTGAATATTTGGAGATTTGGGGCTGGAGACATCATGAAGGCCATCTTTAGGAGTATCTCCAAGATGTATTGTCGACACGCCAAGTTCAATAAATTCCTCCCAAGCTCAGTTTCCAAATGAACACAAGCTCCTCCCTTTGAACCAGTGTTGGATGCAGTGGTGTCAAAGCAGAGCCTCTTCACTCATTCCCCACTCATTTATCATCTCCACAGTGGCACTCCCAATTACTTCCAATTTTCCCGATTGAAGATTTAGAACTGCCAGCAACTTCACCACATCTTGTCCAGATACAAGAATCAGGAGACAGTTCACTTTGTCCTGACCAGGACCAGAGTAATCATCCATGATTTTGCCATCCCAATGCAAGATCAGAGGAACTGCTGGAGTGAAGCTTTCCTTCATCTCATGAATAAACTTTTTCCAATGTTCCATCCACTCCTTGTGGATAGTGCTTCAACTGATCATCAGGTCTTTTACTTGATGACCAAATTGGCTCGTGGATGCTAATGCTGAAAATATATGCGCCATTTGCTGGTCAGTCACATTAGTCCAATCTAGTGCAGCTGCCACTTCAGGTGTCACCACACTTACAGTTCCACGAAGTCGAGCTCGTTTAGGAGTAGGTGTTTCTGATGGTGCAAACTCTTCCTCCACTTCTGACAAGATGCTCGATGAAGACAACTCAAGAACACAGCAACATCAGCTGCAGCAGCACTTGATGAAGCCACTTTGCCAGCCCACTTTGAAGCTTCCACTCTCCTCTTTCCAACATATTCTTCTTGCAGAGCGAGTTTTCTGTTGACTCCAGCCATCATGCCCCTCTGCCCTGTCTCCCATTGAGCTTCCAGAAATTGTCTGTCCTCTTCAATTTTCATCAGCTGCATGGCATCATGGTGGGCTATGTCGAAGAGGTTGTCTAACCCATCTTGAAATGTTGCCTGGTTGACAAGGTTCATGGCAGACTTTGTTGATATTCTTCTTGAGCACTTGCCACTCAGTATGAAGCTTCTTGATGTGTTTGACAACATATTTAGCAGCTTTTGTAGGCAATTGAGCTTTCATCCAAATTGGAAGCAAGAGATCAGCTGTCTTGGACACACTATCTTTAAGAGTCAATTTTTGCTGATTGTAGAAATGGAATAGAACAGCCAATACTTGTTAGCAAGATGGGAGCTTCAAAGTTCACCTGAGTAATACCAACCAACCAGATAGCACTGGCTGCACATGTCATCAACATCATAACTCCAGAGAAGTTGAAAGAAGCAGAAACTTGTTAAATACCCACATCGCTAGTAATGTTGCAATTTTTTAACGCTGTAAATATGATTTTTTTATGTTAATTTTTTTAAGTTTGATTTTTATTTTTGTTTTTTATAAACTTTTTTATTTTTATATAAATATTTAGTTTTTGTCTCAAGGACAACATAATAATGGGCTATTGTAGCAAAATTATATATATAGTATGAATTTCATTGATTCCTATTTAATTAATATCAATATATTTTATATTTGGAAAATTTCAAACAAGTTGAGCAAGTCCTAAATATCGTTTGATCATAAAAATATTCTTGCTCTAGTTTCTACCCCAAGTGGCACTAGATGATGGGTTGGCAAAGAAAAAAACGAATAGAATTCCACCTCTGAGATAAAACCACCCTAATATGTATGAAGTTATGAAGCTTGGCTATCACTTGTCTGGCCTTATTGAGAAATATACTGACTAAATTTCGGATGTACTTCTTTATTGCCATGATATATATTTATATAAACTTACCTGGTAAATGCATGCCTGAACATGATCTTCAATATATCTAAGATCAACCCGAGTTTTACATCCTAATGACACATTAGGACATTTGATTTTCAACTGCAATATTTCTCTCTCTATGCAAGTATCAGGGAACAAACCATTTTCAGTGAGAGGTTGCTTATCTATAGGACATTGCTTGTTACCACTACAAATAAAATAAATGAAGTTGAAATCAAGCAATTTATCATACAAGCAGAAGTGCAGTTTGCAACTAAAGATATGTCTGAAGTTCTGTTTCTTATTACAAAAATGCAAGGATAAAAATAAAAAAAGAAGATTAAGACATTCTCAATGAATCATAGTAGTACACAAAGACAATGATTAAGCTGTTGAATCTAGTTTCAGTGGTGCAAAATATTTCTCCCTCCTTATACACAAAAAATTTGGGAGAAAAATGAAAGATAGTAAACAAAAGCCAAGTACTGTATAGTAAAAAAAATACATACAGAATAATACAAAGCAAACAACTAGACCTAATACACTACCCCTACTTTAGTATAATCTAATATAGTAGATACCACTACTGTACTGTAGTGGTCTGCAGGTCTAGTGGAAGCTCTTAACACTATCAAATGCAAAATAATTTTATGACTAGGAAAACTAAATGTACTTTGTTCTTGCAAAAGAAAAACTGAACAATTATTTACACTACAGGTAATTACAGTTAATATGGTACAGTGAATTGATACAACTGACATAACACTTAACCAGATACCAGACAGTCCACTTCTGAAATACAAAAAAAAAAAAAGTGGATGCCAGACTGTCTGGCCAGACTTTACAATTTCACAAACTGGAACACAAAAATAATTAAAAAACAATCCAATTGATATTTTTAATGAACTTTAAAACAAATAGCAATCATGCCATTACCTAGCCAGAATCTCATACATTAGTCTCTCCAAATACTGTACATAGATTTATAGAAACTGGCCTGAAGAAAACACAAGTTAAAATAGTTCATTTGTTCCATATGCATATTTAGGCTGATTGTAAAATCATTAATGAACAGCAGTCAGTGTATCATAGCTCCTATCAATAGAAATTTTTATGAATGATTAGTTTCCTTTTCCATGAGGTAACATGTAAATTAGAATTCACACATTTATCTCAAAAAAATTAACCCACTGCATCTGTGAATTATCACACATTCAACCTCATTTATACCCAACTTGCCTACAAACACACAGGAAATATCCCAAAATCTGACTATAAAACTCAAAATGTAAAACACTAAGTTTTAAACTTCATATACAGTGGATGATTGTTATAATAAACTTGCTCATTCCCAAGCAAAAGTTTACTATTTCCGACTGTTTACTATACCCATCGTTAAATGTTAGAAGGGAAAAAGAAGGAAAATATTAAAAATGAACTTTATTTGTAATCTGAGCAAACATTAGTAAAAGAAAAATATTTATACACAAATAAAAAGGTTATTTACTCAACACTTTTTTAAATATTTCAGTAATTCAGATAGGTCTTTTGGAAAGCATAGTATTTTTTTTGGCTTTCCAATAACAGAGAGAGGTTGTTTCTCTGTACCAGTCATGTTAGTGCATGCTAAGATGGTTATTCTATCTTTTGGTTGTTCACTACCAAGTTTTAATTTCTGAGGCCTCAATGTAACCATGTGAGTCACGTAGCTTGTAGAAAAGCCCAGTCTCGTCTGCAGCATATGTCTCAAGTATGCTTGGTAACTTATTTTTAATCCATTGTTTGGAAGCTGTAAAATCTGCAGATTTTCTTTCACCATGTTCTACTGTAAATTTTAAATTAAATCTGTTCTTCCAGCGGGTAAACCAACCATCATTTGGTGTGAAATCTTTAATGTCCATTTTTTTCAGCCAATTCAGAAGCTTTATGTTTAATTAGCACACCAGTAGAAAGCACATTTGCGCACATTTCTCTTGAAACCAACGAAAGAGTGCATCTTCAAGAGTCACATTTTCTTTCTCACTTGCGTTTTTGTGAACCTTTAGCCTGCCCTTCACTAAAACTGGTTTCAAACTTTTCACAATTCTTCCAAACCTGGGTGGTCATTGATTTATGGATACTATATTTTCCAGCAATGGTGACTTTAGTCAGTCCGGGTTTTATACACTCTTCGATGATTTTACATTTTTGTTCAAATGTTAATGCTGCTCATTTCTTAGCCATTCATTCGTACTGGCAAAACAGGAACAAACAGAAGTGTGCATGTTACTCAAATGGCTGCCACACATGGACTGATTGCGAATGAGGCGTCTGATGACGTAAATGACATCACATTTCACTACTCTATAGCTATGAGTGATCACACCACTAGTGACATCATGCCACTTGTCCATTGTCCATTGACAATCATTAATAATTATCATGATAATTAGTTATAGAAAACTATGTCTATAGCAGTCAGGTTTACTATAACCATCAGAGTTTACTGTATGGTGAGGAACGTTACCCAGTCTTTGTTTACTGTACTCAAATGTTTACTATAAGCGTGTTTACTATAACCATTGTCCACTGTACTTTACTTTTGACCAATCTAACAATAAAAAATTCTAAATAAAATATAAGCTTACAAAAACCAAGTCCACAACTGTGAGACTAAAAAGCTCAACCCCTCAAAGCCCATCCAGTGAAATTGACTAATTTCCTTCATTCAATGAAGCAAATAAATGGTCCATGTGAGTTCTACATTAATAAAAGTAGCCTAATTAAATCTAAAAATTAGAGTCCCAAAACCTAAGCTAAAAATGAAAAAAGTAATCTTCAATTTTTTAAATAATTTGCACAAACTATGCATAACTTTTCTAAAAATGAAAAAGTTAAGTCAGATAAAATATTAAACTTCACCTAGGAAAAGTTTATGACAATGACGACAAACAAAACCTAAAAGATGGTTTATAATCTTAGTTTTATTTCATTCTTCATGCAGACCTTATGCAATATATATTACAGTAAACCCTCATCCAATGCAGGGGGTTAGGTTCCTCAAGAAAGGGATGTTAGGAAAATTCACATTGGACAAACTTCATACCTTATGGGATAAATGGGGATATGTGAATGTGGCTGCGTAAAGTCTCCCATTAATACTTAGATACGTAGATTTTTTATTCACGCAAATGAATTTCCCTACCTATATTGTATATGAAATAAGAACATAAAATCATAAACAATGATATTTACACATAATAAATAAAAATAAATTAAATGAAAATAGCACACATCTTTTCTTCACTCCTTTGAGTTGTGTGTATGGTAGACTTATTCACGTGATACTCAAGGCCAAGTGATGTTATGCTCAAACCACCATGCAACTTATCTAGAATCTTTATTTTTTTTTCAGCTAATGTCATAACCTTACAACTTTTCTTCTCATCACTATCACTTGCAGATGCTTTACATTTTGGTGCCATACTGCTGTCTATGGGTAATAGCAAAACAATGACAAAATACAACAAAAACAATCCAACACAACTTCACTGAACTTAATGTGGTAGCAGGACTTAGACACAGGGTGATGTGAGGGCCCGTAGGGTGTTTCACTCATACAGAGGAAAATATCAAAAGGTCAATATTTTTCTCCACTTTGCTTGTGCTTTTATTCCTTTTCATGTAAGAAAGATGTGCACCAACTTTGAAAATGATTAAGTGATATTTAGAGGTTGCACACATTTGAACCTTTTATAATAAACAATTTTCTTCAATGTTACGAAAAAATTCTCCCTTGGAACCACGGAAAATGAAAAACTCATAATAAAATTGAAAAATTCAAATCAATACACATTACAATACAATTTAATAATACAAAATTTTCTTCAGTGTTACAAAAGAATTCTCCCTTGGAAGCACGGAAAGTAAAAAACTCTAGTATTAAAATCAGAAAATCTGAATCAATTTTTGAATTTGTACAAGGACATTCCCACCTTGGTTCTTTTTGGCAATTCCCCTCTCCACTGTGTCATTTACGACTTTCAGCGCATTGACTGACTCTCTCAAGCCATCATTTTTGGTGTACTCCTCTACATTGTTGACATCCCCAACACCGAAGTTGTCGAAGAATGTCTTCATCCTTTGAGTGACGAAGTTGCTCAGATCCTTGCCTTCAAAAGTCAGGTTTTTCCATTTGAGTTCCTTCCTCAATGCAGGTTTGTTCAAGGCCTGGAACATCTTTTCTTTCTCATTTGGCGATATCCATTCATCAAGGAAAGCCAAGCCAACTAGAGTCTCTGAGAGATACCATAGATGCCTTTTGGCAACTCTCAAGGCAGCCTGGCCCAGGTCCTTGTTCAGATATGAAATCAACAGTTGAATCATGTCTAGGTCATTTTTCGGGGCCCACCTACTGACCACTGTCTCGTGCCAGAACCAGATATAAATGAAACACACAAAATGGGCCACATCATGCAATCCCTTCACTTCTCAATCAGTGAGTTCCAGTTGCTCCAGGAACAAAACCATTTTCAGCGCATAGATAGCTTTTGCCATCCACCTGGCTTGATGATGGGCTCCTGGAGTCCTGAAGGAGAACTCAGCTCCACCCCAGCCTCCAAGGAAAAGGAGCGACAGCTTGAGTAGTTCCTCATAATCTTCTCTTGGGTGACATGAACTTTCAATGACTCCATTAAGAACTCACCATCCTAATTCGTTCATCTTCCAAGTACCTAGTGGCTGGCTCTTCTTTATCAATTGTGGTTTTGAAACAATTTTTGTTAATAAAGTCCCAACGCTGCTGAAATCTTTGAAACAACAGGATTTCAGGACCACTTGTTGGCCCCAGGGACTTATGAAAGACCTCCTTCAAAATGAGCTAATAAATGTGGTGACAGCAAGGCAACCACAAGAGCAACTGACCAAGGAATTGTTCAATCCTCATACATGCCCCTTGCAGAAGTCCAGTATTGGATGCCATAGTATCAAACGAGAGGCCAATGATGCAGTCCTGAATTCCAAATCATTGCAGCTCCTGGACGATGGCTCGAGCCATTTGTTCACCAGTACCATCCTGGACAACAGGCACTCCAAGATGATGCTCGAACTCCTTCCCTGTTACCACAACAGCTACTCTGTCTTCCAAGCTTCTAGAGCTTCTGCCAGCAGCTTGCTGTCCCAGTGCAGAACTAAGAGGTTGAAGGTTGACTCCTCAAGTTGTTTGGCAATTTTCTCTCGATACTTGGCACATGCTCGATGAACAGTTGATGGCGAAATAATAATCTGCAATACATCTTGTCTGAGACTTTCAGCAGTTGCAATGAAGGAAGTGCTTGCTTGTCAAATAGAGAGTTGTTCTCTATCCCAAGTAGCCATGAGTGTTGGATCAAGTGTGTTCTTGGAACAACGAGGTGACTTAGAGGCCAATGGAGCAGCAAAATAATCATCTATTGTCACCATTGAGCTAGAGGATGTGCTATCCAGCTTCATTTTCTCGAAGATCTTTTCAGCTTCTTCAGCATGCTTTCATTTTCAAAGTTCAAGTTTCCGAGCTGCTGCTTCTTTCCATTTGACAGCCATGGTGTGTTTCCTATCCACCCCAGCCAATGAAGAACTCATTCTGTCCTCCCTCTGGGAGGACAAGAAAACCTTGTCCTCCTCTGGAACTGAACTCATGCTCATCACACCTTGACAAGCGATGTCAAAAATGTCAGCAAGGTCTCCCTTCCACACCTGATGCTTCATAATGGCTTTGTCCATCTCTCTCAACTTCTCCTCCTTCAAGTTTTGGTACTCTTTGTACAGCTTTGGTATAGCAGCTCTAATGTTCTCCTCTGTCTTCACGGGGATATTCGCCTTCTTCCAAACTTCTTGAAGCTTGATACTCATAGACTTGATGGCAAGGGGGATTGTTTCCTTCAGCTCCAGGTGATGGTACATAAAGCAGAGGATGACTTGCTCCTAAGAGCTCTTCAACTGGAGTCTTTTCAATCAGTCAGATCTTCTTTCTTTCCATTTTCAACACTTTTTGCACCTGTAAAAGAAAAGTAAACATTACAATATGTTGGAAGTTGGGACGTTCTTGAGATTTGGTTACAAAGGGCTAAGGTATCAGAGGTGACGTAAGTGTGCAACCTCTAAATGGTGTTCAATTTGCTTCAAATTTGATACATATGCTCTAGAGATCATAAGGTGTACAGGGAAGAGCAAAGTGTAGTGAAATTCACAACTTGATAAAAGTGGAACACCCTAGTGAGGGGTGATGCGAAAAGGAGGGAGATGCTGGAGTGTTGGAGAGTGTAGGAGAAAACACTAGAGTGCATATTGGCACACATACAGTACTACTGTATTAAAGCATGTTTGGTGGACTGTATATAATCAAATTTTCCACTTTTGGCAAATAATTGTTCACATTTATTTTTCTGTGTATAAGCAAATTCATGCTGGACAAACACACGTTGGACAAGGGTTTACTGTATTTTGTTTGATTATGAAAACTACAGTAGACTCTTGATTAACCGGAACCCTCAGGGAATAGGCAGTGCTGTTAGATCAAATGTTCCATTAGGTAGAGAGGTTAATAAAAATAATGTATTTATATACTTCTATTTTAATGAACATAGAATATTTGTATGCAGTACATAATAAACTTAAAATATACTGTAGAACATAATAAAATGTACAAAATAAAAGGTAGAACATAAATTGTAAAACAAAATTTATAATTCAGGAGGAAAATCACTGGGGCAAAGATTATTCATTTTTGAAATGGATGGAACATTTTCATTAATTTCAGTGGTAGCTTTCATAGTTGCTTTTTTGAATAGCTTGCAAATATCTCCGTTTGAAGCATGCCTGCTTTTTTGTAAGCATTGTGTTATGCAATACAAGAACATGCATAACTTCTTGTGCACTAAAGTTTACATTTCATTCCATAAATTTTATAACTGCATGTTTCCTTCAGCTTTAGTCCAAGAGAGTTTTTCTTCTTCTACAATTACACTGTCTTCTTCTTTGGAATCTGCACTTACAGGAATACCCCAATTTACGAAAGGGTTAGGTTCCTGAAAAACCCTTTGTAAATCAAAATTTCTTAAGTTAGGGAGGATTTTCCAATTGACTCCCATTATAAAAGTTGATATACATTCCAGCCCTCAAAACATCCCACCCATAACATAATAAAATAACACAACAGTTACATAAAATTATATATTTTAAGTAGAACATGTGTATAAATTTCCAGTTTTGTCTGTAGAGAAATTGCTTTCCTTGCTTTCTTAGGCACTGCACTAGCACTACCACCTTTAAGCACACATTTGCCAGTCATCACTTTTTCAGGTTCTATAGCAAAGCAGCACAAGGGAGTAAGGTATTCACATGTTTGAAACACTACAAAAAGATGCTGTATGAAATAAACATCAGCAAAATCTCCATACAGTACACACAATACATATAAAACAGACAAATTTTGTGAGAAATTAAATTGTGATTAAATGTGTAATATACTTATATTTTTACATGAATAGTGATTAGCATCTGCTCACTTTCAAAAATTTTTCAGAATTGCAGGGAAAGCTCTGTAAAACAAGGTTTGGTACAGAATTTTTTTTTTTCATAACTACATTTTCATAAATCGGGGTATGCCTGTACTTCATTTGACTTCTCTAGCATGACAACACTATCAATGATTTGTTGATCTGACCTGAGTGAAGGTGATGACAAAATGGCTACTGTAAACAAACTGAGAGCACTTGTTGCCAGGAGTTGCCAATTACTGCATTATTTTTGTAAAATGAAGTGTGCTGTTAGATTGGGTGCCAGTTAATCGAGAGTCTACTATATACAATTTTAAAAAATGCTAAGAGAGACAAGTTACTGCTAAATCCTACTATTTTCAGAATAGGCTTTCCAAAGTTCACATTCACTTCAAGGTTACTAAAACAGAAGAAATGTTATGGGAGATATCCATGAGACATCTAGACAGTACTACTGCCATTTGCTCCTCCATCCAATAGAACCAGACAAGCCAGATATCACCAAGTAGTCTGCCTCAAGGGGTTTGAGCAAACTCTTAAATATGTGCAAATTTTAAAACAAAGCTAAAGTACATGAAAATATACCTCTTAGATGGAAGCAAAACTGGACAATTAACTCATACCACAGATTAATAAAATGCTTACAAGTTTCCTATTTCAAGTTTAATGAATTTTGCTCATGAATACTTGTCCTAAACCTTATCAGCTACCTTTTGGAAGTAAAGAACATTACACTGCACTGATTTTCCTTACACTTAATTTAAAAACTCTCACTATTAAAACCAACTTCCTTAAGCCAATTAAAATATGGTTTACAAATAACTATAATAATTATGTTGGGAAGTCAAAAATTGTTCTCAGGAGCCCTCAAAGAGGCAGAAGCACTTTTTCAAATAGCTATTAAAATAGTATTTAATCATCAATGTTTTTTTTTACAATAGTATTGAACCTTTACTTACTTCATACAACTGAGGATGCAATCTCGACAAAACCTATGCCCACATTTGGTTTGTGTAGGGTTACGGAGAACTAAGAGGCAGATTGAACACTCATATTTTGGATCCAATTTATCAACAAATTCATAGTCATATCCTGAACTCTAAAAAGAGAAAAAAAAATTATTAAAATAGAAATCAATTATATCTGTTACTTAAACAACTTTTAACCCACTCTTTCATTCTTTAAAACCAACTACTTTTTTTCAGCATGACATGGACTGAATAGTGAAAGTGGACACTATATGATACAAAGAATCACATAGTATTAGACTATACAATCTCAAAACTAAAGAAAATTAATATACAGCAACTCCCCTGATATGTACAACCCTAATACGTATGAATTCATTAATGTACAAAAAAGAAATTGTCAAAATTGTGGCATTTACAGTTGTATATTCCTAAACAGACTAAAATCACCCCCAACCTATATAAAATTTAAGGCTGTACAGTCTTATACTAAAGTACATACTGTAGTCAGGGTTGGCAAAAACCCAGGTTTTTCACAAAAATCTTAACCCAACTGGGTTTTTGCTGGGTTGAAATTTTTTTTAGAAAGGTTCAATAATTATGTAGGCCTAATATATATTATTTTATTAATTTATTTATCTAATCTACAATATATATTAAAAAGACATCTTTATTTCACAGAAACTTCAGATATGAGATAATAATAATGACGTATTAGAATTTTCTCCATTTTAATTTTAGATCTTTCCTTTATTTCTTAACAGCAGATTTCAGCTTTATTTAGACCTAACTCAAATTTAAATTTTTAAGATGCCAAAGAGTTATAGAGGTGGAAGATCTAAAGCTAGCAAATGGGACGAGGTGACTTTATTAAGTGATCAGCCTACTAGAGTACTATGCAATTATTGCAAAGAAAGTATCACTCAAAAAATTGAGTGTGTGAAACATCTAGAGAAATGCAGTAAAAGAAAAATGGAATGTTTTGAAAATGAGGCAAGAGGTATGCCAAGACTCAAATTTGGAGCATCAGTTAAAACTGATTCACTTCCTCCAACTTTGGCTTCTGGCAAAGATGATCCAAAGATTATAAGTGAAAATGTGCCTGAAATGAGTGACACCAGTGCAGGTTCTTCATCATCCACATTCTGTCATTCATCACCAATAAAGCATAAAAGGAAAAGATCAATTACACCATTTATGGTAAGAACAACTGTGGACCAAAAGGAAGAATTAGATTTACAAGTTGCAAGGTTCTTTTTTTCAGCTAACATAGGTACCCTTCAACGTCTTAGAAAATAAAGAATTTATAAAATCAATCAAAGGTCTAAGATCAGGATATGAACCACCAAACAGGAAAAGGTTGGCATCTGATCTGTTAATAAAAGTTAATGATGAAGTAATCCATGAAATGAAGAATGACCTTAATCTTGATGATTGTACCATTACCCTTATTCAAGATGGCTGGAGTTCAGTAGGTAATGATCCTATTATTGTGCACAGTATTCATAATGGAAAAAAGAAGAGCCATATCTCATTTCAGCAGCAGATGCTGGAAGTACAAAAAAGACAGCAGAATATTGTGCACAGTTAGCTAGAGAAGCAATAACAAAAACTAAAGAAATATATGGCATTGATGTAAGTATAATTATTTTGTTGGTACATTTTATTTTAGTTATAAACAATGTAATTCTCTGCCTTGGTATACTCAAACACTCAGTTCCTTATGAGTTATAACATTTTATTTTCAGGTATTTGCTATATGCACTGATAAAAACAAAATGATAAGAATGAGAGAAATTCTTAAGGAGGACAACTACAGTCTTATTACTTATGGCTGTTCAGCACACCATCTAAACTTGGTAGAAAAAGATGTCTCCCCAAAATCAGTTCTCAAGCATGTTGTAGAAATTAACAAATATTTCTGAAACCATCACCAACCTCATGTAAGCTAAAAACAAATCCAATAAATTAGCTACTGTCAGCTTTACTTTTATGCATTAGCACTGTCACCAGTGTGAATCCTAATTCACGACTCATTAATAAGTTGTAGAGGCTATTTATTTATGCTGTCAAATCCAGCAATATCTGTAATAAAAATTTATATTTTAGGGTTGGTTCTACAGATCTACAGAAACTAAGGCTAACAAAGACCCTAAGATCCACTCTAAGGTTAGCCTGAGAGAAAGGAAAGAGTAGAGGGTTAAGAGAAGAGAAGAGAATATGGGGTTAAGTAAAGAGGAACACCTATCACTCATGGGTTAACATTCATTCAGAAAGAGAGAAAAAACTCACCATCATCATCCACCAGCCACTGCTGACAAGTCAGAAAAATAGTCGGAGAAAATAGGAGAGGGGTGAAAGATGAAAAGAAGTAAAATAAGAACGCTTACAAACCATGCAAACAGTCTTAACTCAATGTCATACCATGCAAACTACAAACATGCAAGAAAAGTGTGTTACAGACATGCAAAATAAGGAGATAAGGGGAAAAAAAAAAAAAAAAAAAAGGTAGGTAAAGTTAAACAAAAAGTGGGTTAGTTTACGCTACAAGCTACATCTACGTTCGTTAGGGTGGTCCACAAAATGGAAGTATTTTAAATTCTTCCTCTCAGGGTTTCATTAGGTTCCTTTTCCCAAAAAACTTCTGAGCAAAATTTGGGTTCAATCGGTTAATATTTAGAGGTGGCTCAACTACCCCCAGAAGTCCACATTCATGGCTTCTGGGTCCCCCCCATATATATGGGTATTATCCGCTTGTTGGTGGGGGTATCATGGCTGACCAGGCCACTCATTGTTGCCCAGCTAAGATTGTGGACTTGTTAGAATCAGGAAACCTCTTTCGGTGCTCATCCACCACACTTAAGAGAAACTGGAGTTGATCTTCTCCTTTCGTCAGAGTTCCACTGAAGGTCTGAATGAGAGCTACTGCCCTTTCAGCATGATCATTAACTACTTTGATGTTTCCTATGATTCTTTTAGCTTCTTGGAAGTTTTCATTCTCCTCCCAGGTGCTGGGGTCATCATCAAGAAAACTAATATTGATCGGTAGGGCCTTAAGAAGCTTTAATGAGTTCTTTGTGGCAAGAGTTTCTAATTTCAGTGTTGCTTTGCATTCCTTGAGTCTTCTTCTCTGAGAAGTCTAATGACCCCTCCTTTTCCCTCATACACTGGACCATGATTCCCTTGGTGTCTGGTGCAACAGTTTGATCGAAGAGAGCAAGGGCCACCAGCTCTTCTGATAAGTACTATAGGTGGTTTTCAAATTTCTTGAGAGCTGCTTTGGCCACTTTCTGGTCATGATAGTCCTTTAACTTTTGGATAAGAGCCAGATCATTCTTCGGAGCTTGTGATGGAATAGGAGCAGTGATCCAGCTTTTTAAGTAGATTAGGACTCCAAAAAGGGTAAGGGTTTTCAGGTCCTTCTTCTCTCGAGGAGTCAGGGTGATTTGATTTCAAAAAAGCCACATTTTGATGGCATAGATAACTTTAGCCATCCACCTTGCATAGTGCGTGCCAGCAGGACGTTTGAATGTGTAACTTTCAATTTTTTCACCAAGAAAGATCAAAGAAAGTTCCAAAAACTCTTTATAGTCATCTCGAAAATTTCCAGTGGCCAGATGTTCTTTGGCAAAGGCAATTATTTCATTTCTGAAAGGATCAACTTGCTCCTTCATCTCATCATCATCCTGTAATGTAGAGAAGGTTTTTAAATCAATGTAGTCCCACATAGATTGGAACCTTTTGAACAAAAGTGGCTCAGGGGCAGAAGATGAACCATGGACTGCTTCAAACACTCCTCCATACATGACTTCCATGCAATGATGCCTACAGGCAAAATAGAAGAGTGGTCGACCAAGTTTCTGTTCCAGAAGAACGCATGCTCCCCTGTTTGTTCCTGTATTTGATGCTGTAGTATCTGATAACATTCCGATTATTGACTTATCTATGTTCCATTCGGAAAGAAGATTATACACTGCAGCTGATTGAGCTTCCCCTGTTCCACTTGGTAGCCTAGTTTGGGAAGACCAAGCAGTTTTGAATCACCTGATTCAACTGAAGAGACAAGGACTGGGAGTCTGTCTACCTTTTCATTCTTGGCAAGTAGATTAGGGATCAACTTCCCATCCCAGTGGACAATCGAAATACTTGGACTAAAGCTAGCTTTAATGGCATGGGTTATTTGCCTTCGATGCCTCTCTCGGTGCCTTTTGATTGAAGAACGAGAGATGTTCACCTCTGAAAGATCTTGACCAAGGCTAGATGCAGTTTCAGCTAATACAAAGCTGGCCCTCCTGTCACTGATGCCAGTCCTGTCCAGAGCAGCAGCCAATTCAGGATATATATTCTTTGCTGCCTTTTTCTTTGGTGGAGTTGGTCCGCTGGTAGATAGGGGATTAATAAGGTAATCTTCATCTTCTCTTTCTGACTCACATAAAGACTCAGAAGAAGAACTTCCCTGATCTAGCATAACTTCCTGTGAAGCAGCATATTTTTCTTCTTCAGCTTTCCGCTTCCTATTTACCAATTTCATTTGCTTCTCAGCAGCTCTCTTTTCTGCCTTGTCAGTCACCATATCTACAGAGACCATTGATCCCACTCGTCCCGCTTTCCTTTGTTGGATCAAGAACTGCCAGTCTTCTTCATTTTTGATTAAGGTAAAGGAATCAGCATGGGCAACATCAAATAGATTCTCCATTTCTTCCTGAAAGGTTCTCTCTTTTTCTAACTGAGAGTTGCTTTTCCTCCCAGCATTCTTCTTAATCGCTTTCCACTCCAAGTGTAGAGCCCGAATTTTGTGAAGAATGTGGTCTTTCCTTTGAGTAGGGATTCGGGCTCTCTCCCAGAAGAGACGCAATTCTTCAAAAACAGCTTCTGAACTAGGTTTGATCTCCTTCTTCAAGACTTTATGATGGTGGAGGAACATGCGGAGGACCTGGCCACAGGAAGGCAGCTTGGCTCCAGTGATTGTTTCCTCTGACTTTTTCATTAAGTAAAATGTCGTGTATTTGACATTGCAAAACCTGTAAATTTAATAAATCTATCTGAAAGAAAAATAATTATTAGTTAATGTATCTGTAAATAACGTTTCTTTTAATTATTCACTATATTAATAAAGGGCATAATGGTATACAAATAATAGCTTTGAGCCACCCCTAAAAGTTATTCAATTTGCCTTAAATTTTACACGAAATATTTTTTAGCTAAAAGGAACCAGATTATAGCCTGGGAGGAAAGAAAATTGAACTTCGATTTTTTACCCCATTCTGTGGACCACCCTAACGTTCGTGTTAGTCTAATTTTTTCTTTTTCTTTTAATAATTTTATTGCTGGCATCACACACTGGCATGTCACAAGCTGGCATTTATCATCAACAGACTCATCCTCAACCACCAGAGCTCCTGTTGCTAATTATTTTTTTATTTTAAACAACGTTAATATTTTTAAAATGTCTGTCAAGATGGTTCTTAAACACATTAACGCTGGTAGAGTTCACGACTGATGCGGGAAGATTATTCCATTTATCAATTACTTTAAACATAAAGAAGTTTTTAGCGATATTAGTAATGAAACGTCTGCCACGCAACTTAAATCTGTTATTACGAGTATTGCTATTATCGAAAGTGAACAGTTTGTCAAAATTTACGTTATCGATGTTATTAACAATTTTGAAAACTTCAATAAGCTCCCCCCTTAATCTCCTAGTTTTGAGTGAATACAGGTCTAACTCTTTAATCCTATCTTCATAAGGCTTGTTGCGCAATGACAGAATTAGTTTCGTGGCATGACATTGAACCCTTTCTAGCCTATCAATATCCTCACGCACGTACGGGCACCAAAACTGAACTGCATATTCTAAATGAGGCATGACTAGGGACTTGTAAAGGGGCAATATAATATCCTTCGATTTAAGTTTGAAATTACGCGCTATGAAGCCTAACATCCTATTAGCTTTTGCGCAAGACTCCAGGCACTGGTTCCTAACCTTTAAATCCTTAGATACGCGTACGCCTAAATCTACTTCCTCATCAACACTAACTCCCTATCATCCATCGTGTACGTGTAATTATTGTTGCGAGAACCTATATGCAAAACTTTACACTTGTCTACGTTAAATTGCATCTGCCACTTATCTGTCCACTCCATAATCCTATTTACATCATCTTGGAGCCTATTACTATCGTCCTCATTAACAACCTTACCACCTATTTTAGTATCATCCACGAATTTTGACATGTTACTAGTCAATCCTACATCTATGTCATTAATGTAAATTACGAATAGCAGTGGGCCTAACACTGAACCCTGTGGGACACCACTACCTACATCTAATCACCCCGATTCACTACCATTAACTGCGACCCTCTGTCCCCTAGCATGAAGCCATTCTTCTAACCAGTTAGCTACCTGACCGTGTATACTGTGTGCTTTGACCTTCGCAATTAGTCTCCTATGAGGAACTGTATCGAATGCCTTTTTAAAATCTAAATAAATAACGTCAGCTGCTCTATGCCTATCGTATTCGCGCACTATTTCGTTATAAAATTCTAACAAATTAGTTAAACTGGTTAATGGAGAAAGGAGGTATGATGCCACAACTACCAAATGAAACCAGATGGAATACTCAGAATGCATAAAAACCTATTTGTCAAATTACTCTCTATATATAGAAGTAAGAAGAGAGCATATTGAAGACTGACCACAACATTGGAAAATTGATAGATAACTTATCTATACAGAGAGAGGCACTCAATTTACAGTCACAACTATTACTTGTTGGAAATGCTCTAGATAAGGTGTGTTTATATTATGCAGTTAAAATTACTTAACTTTAAATACCAATATTAATTTCAAGATATTTCTCACCAGCAGTCCATTACAGGTTCTACCAACACATTCTGCTCTCAAGGGTTTGGATGTGTTTTTGGAATCAGGATTTATTGAGAGTCAGAGGTAGACTACAGTTTTTTTGCCTTCCAGAAGAGAAAAGACACCCAATTTTGCTAACTTCTGGGGGGGCACTTTGTGGAACTTTTGATCCTGGATACACATCATAAGTTGTTGCATGTTAGAGTTAGAGGAGAAGTGATAATAGAGACCAGACAACAGTTTTGGATTCCCAAAATTAGACAAGTAGTAAAAAATGTCTTGCATAGATGTGTGGTTTGCAAGCGTTGGAGTGCAAAGCCTTATTATGAAAGGTGGCTCCACTTCCAAGAGAACGGTGTCTCTATACTGCCCCATTTGATGTAGTGGGAGTAGACTTCGCAGGTCCAGTCTATGTGTATGAGCAAGGGGAGCCTAACAAAGGTTATATACAGTATGTCTTTTCACATGTGCTACCATCAGAGCAATCCATTTGGAGTTGGTAAGCAACTTAAGTAGTGATGTATTTCTTTTGGCCTTTAAAAGGTTTGTGAACAGAAGGGGTTTCCCAAATAAAATCATATCAGATAATGCAAAGACCTTCAAAAGGGCTGCAAAGGAACTCCAAGAAGTTTGGTCCTTGCTAAAAGAGGAAGGATTCCAATCCTACTTTTCACACCATGAGGTACAGTGGGAGTTTATTGTTGAGAGAGCACCATGGTAGGGAGGATTTTGGGAAAGGCTAGTGAGAAGTGTAAAATGTCCATTAAAGAAACTTTTAGCTAATGCTCATTTGAGCAAAGAAGAATTCTGCACTGTTTTATATGAAGTAGAAGCAATAGTGAACAGTAGGCTTATCACTTTGTTTATAATAGTACCATATGCAGGATGCAGAGCCATTGACACCAAATCATTTTCTTTGTGGTAAACAATTAACATCAAGCCCCAGTTTGCCAGGAGACTTACAGCCTATCTAGAGCAGTCAAGAAGAGTTAACCAGAAGGTTCAAGTACCTTGAAGAGCTAAAAGATCAGTTGTGGAAGGGTGGCAGATGGAATACTGGCCAGAACTCAATTATTACCCATCAGGCAATGTAAAGGGCTCCAAGGCAAACTGTATCAAGGTGGGAGAAGTGGTAATGATTAGGGATGAAAGACCAAGGCAATGCTGGAAGCTTGGCATAATTAAAGAGTTGTTTGTTGGTAAAGACAATTTAGTTAGGTCTGCACTAGTGAAGACTTCAGGAGGAAAATTAGAGACACCTATACAAAAACACACTGCTTTGGAAATCAGCAAAAACAAGAAGAGTCAAGATGAAGCATTTGGGTTACAGCCTCATAGAGAAGGCTTGGCTAAACTTGCAGAAGGTAATAACAATGCCTCTTCAGTGAGGAGTGTTAGAAAATCTAGAAGAGAAAGAGCCATTGTTCTCCAAAGGTGATATGATGATTAAGCTGATTGATGCAGCATTGCTTATATATATTAAGTTAAGGTGTGTGTGTATATATATCCATCTCATAATTGTAAGGTTAGTGAAAAATTCACTTAATTTAGAATTAACATGTTTGGGTTCTTCTAGCATCATTTTTTTGGGGCCACTGGCACATCCTTTCTACTCGTTTGTTGAATGCAGCACTCACAAGATATGGTCTTATAGAATTTACTTTGAAGCGCTTCTGCCTCAAGGGTGTGCTGCTCCCACAAAGTTCACTCAGCACCTCCTGAGGCAGGGCCACAACGGGGTCACTACTTTTTTTCTCTTGCTCCTGCCATACAATTTGGTCCCCTATTGAATTTGTGGGGGCTGGTCTGGCAGAGGAATACTCTGGCACTGTGGGTTGGTCAGGTATGTTGGCTAAAAACATGTCCTAGTAGATACTTTTAAAAAATACTTGGACTGCACTTATATCTCTCAGGTACTGAGGCAAGGAGTTAAACAGGTGAGAACCCTGCCTTGAGATACTATTATAGTGAAGGGTTTCAATCCTTCTCAGACTGTTTGGTGGGAGGTGATGTTTTTGACACATTCTGCCAGTTCTTGTCAATGTGGGCACAATTGGTTCAGTATTGGGGACAACTAGAATCCCTTCTAGAATTTTCCAGACTGTATAGATTAGGATGTATCTCTCAAACCTCCTCTCTATGGAATAAAGGTCAAGGTCTCCGAGCCTATCCCAGTAGTTTAATTTGTTTTTACTCACCTGTTGCCCATCAGGTTGTTTAATGTATGAGGTAAAGGTTCTTTGTAGGCCCTCAATTTTTTGCAATTCATTCTGTTTGTGGGGAAACCATAATTGAGAGTAGTAGTCAATGCATGGAAGAACAAGTGATTTCCACAGGGTAAGCATGGTCATACTGTCCCCAGTTCTGAATGTCTTCAGTATTTATCATATTAATTGTTTGCATGATGAGGTTACTTTGTCAATGTGCCTGTTGAATGTTGCATCTTCAGATAATATAATCCCTAGATCCCTTACATGATCAGTTTGTACAATATCTTTTCCTGTGGGTCCAGAGTAATTGAATTGTTCTTTCAGGTATTTATTTGGTCCATACTTAATTAGTTCAAATTTGTCTTCGTTGAAGGCCATATTGTTTGCATCTGCCCATGCATATATAGTTTGTAGATCTTTTTGTAGCTCTACACAGTCTTCTTTTCTGTAATTGGTCTTAGTATTCTGGTATCATCCGCGAATGACAGGAGAGAGCTTCCTAGGTTACAATTTATAGTTTAGCATTATAATGAATAGAATTGGTCCCAGTACTATACCTTGCGGCACTCCACTAATCGCTTCTTGTTCTATAGATCTTGCTCTATTTACAACTATTTATTTTTTGTCAGAAAGGCATAGATCCATTTTCCTATTTTTCCACAAATACTGAGTTATTTTAGTTTATAGAATAATATACCATGGTCAACCTTGAGAGCTCTCTTGCAATTCAGTTTGGTTATTTAGATACAAGATTGTTGCATTGTGCAGGTTGTATTATTGCAAGGTTTAGAAAGACCATAAATAGTGATCCTTTTGTTTATTATCTTAATTTTATGCAATTGAGGCCTAAGGTAGGCCCACATCAAGTCAGCAACCCTAAGGTAGGACCTAATAGGACCTTCAAGTCCATAAATTTTAGTCTAGCTTACCTTGGGCTGTAGGTTGAACTGGTCCTTCAGAGCTTGGCCATTCAGGGTTCAGCTAGGATTCTGAACCCAATAAAATAAAAAAGGTAATTGTATACAATATCCCCCTCACCTTAGTTTCTAATAAAAATTATTGCAATACGTAGAAAATAATAAATAAAACTTTTCCTTTAAGTAAAAATTTTTTTGATCAATCATATTTATGGAGATATTTAATTAATAATATCCATTTGACTTGATGTTTTTCTGATTGGGCTATTTTTTCGCTACTCTGTGACTTAATTAGATGGTTGGTTTCTATTCTAGCTATTTTTTTTTTCCTAATTAGATTCAGTTTGGGTAATACCTCAGTTTGGTTGCATTTGTGATAGAATCATGACATGCTATTCATGTGGTTTCGACTTTGAGAACTTGATTCATCATGTGCCCTAGATGAAGACTAAAAAAGTGCATAACTTAACATATTACATTATCATTTGTATAATTTAGGTCTCGGAGGTAGAGCCCCTGTAAAGATCACGCATCACAAATTGATCAGCATAAGGTTCACTTTGTGATGAATGATCTTTATGGGGGCTCCACCCCCATACCCAAGAGACAAATTATACAAATGATAATATAATAACATGTTAAGTTATGCACTTTTTTAGTTAAAAATACATTTTTCTAGGTGAGGTTAGGTTAGTTTCAGAAAATAAAGTAATTACATGCTATAAATAAAGGTTTTACATCGATTGTGAAGTCAATTTCATAAAATTGAGGCGAGGGGGATGTTGTATACAATTACCATAAAAAATAAAAATATAGCTCATGACTTGGATAACCTGGATGGGCCCCAGTGACTTCATGATTTACAAATGTAATGTAATGCTTGGCACAAGCGCCTTAGTAGTACGAATTTATTCGCCCTGACTTATGTTATGATTGGCTAAATGTAGGCCAACACACTAACCTAGGTCTACTCTAGGCTGGTTAGTCTACTCACAAAACTAAGTGATACAAATTGATGTGATGAAACTGCATTTTCAGAAGGTGCATTCATGGCTCAGAGTTTGCCTCCCGGTTCTTTTCTCTTAAGAAACAAATTTCTACTAACTTAGACCTTAGCCTAAGAAAATATTAATCAAAATTTGGCTGAAACTTAAATCGGACTTCATCTATCCGCAGAACCGCTAGAGTAAGGTGAGTGATCTTCTTACTGAACATCCTAAACTTGGGTGGTTGATTCGATTTACTCTTTTTCAGCACCCTTATTTTTAACAACTAGCAATAATACAACTGAGAAAATGGACTGTGGCAAGTACCCATACAGCTTTTTTAATTGAATTGAATAACCTTTATTAATAATAAAATAAATACTCATACATTGGTCTTACAATTTACAATGACATAAATAATTGTGAAGCTGGACTATTTATTTTATTTGGCCCTTAAGTTTTAGGGTTTACTGGGCTCTCATTAAAAATAAGACAGATAGTTATTGTGGTGTGTAGTGACATAAATTCATTGTCGTTGATTACTATTGTCAATGGTGACACTCTGCCAACCTTTTTATTGTATTAATGCATTGTTGTTCTGTGACTAAAGTGTTCTTTTCTTTCTTTTCAGACCTTCTGTAGTAATGTAAATTGTAGTGTAGTTATATGTTGAATAAAGCCTAAGTAAGGTCATTGAGTACAATTCACCTTAACTTTCTATTACTACAGTTTATTCAACATATTAATTCGCATAGTTCGTTATGGACAAATTCTTACGGCCAGAACGCCTGGATGTTTCACCTCACTCACCAAACGCATCCAAGGAATGGAATCATTGGTTCAGGACCTTCAGTTGTTTTCTTGAAGCTGTCGCAAGTCATTCGCCAAACAATCTTAATACCTTGATTAACTTTGTATCTGCAACAGTGTACGACTACATCGCGGATTGCACAATGTACGAATCTGCCATCCAGGTACTCAAAGAAATCTACTGTATGTTAAATCGAAAAATAAAATCTTCGCCAGACATCTACTAACAACTCGACGACAACGTCAGGGAGAAACTTTGGATGGGTATCTCCAGGAACTCCGTCAACTTAGCAAGGACTGTGAATTCAGAGTTGTCTCAGCCGAGCAGAATCGAGATGACTATATTCGTGACTCTTTTATTAATGGGTTACTTTCGCCTATGATTCGCCAGCGTTTACTAGAAAACAAAAACCTTGATTTGCCGACTGCATTTGATCAAGCAAGAGCTTTGGATCTTGCTTAGCGAAATTCAGAATCTTACATTTAGGCGCCACTCTCTCAGAGCGCCTCTGCTCGCATTGATTTATCGGAATCTAACACAGATTCAACCGAGAATTCCTCGACATTTTTCCTCGGTTGCTGGCAAATGTTTCTTTTGTGGAGGATCCCGTCACAATCGACGTCAGCTCGAGATTCCATTTGTCTCAAATGCAACAAGTCTGGCCACTTTGCGAGAGTATGTAAATCTAGTTCTCGCGGCACGACACCCTCGTCAGCCAATGCGACGACCGGTCTTGAATACCAAGGACCTACTCTCGCTACGATAGTCGCAGGATTTCAGAATTGTCTCCAACGTTCAGTTTTAAAAGTACTTATTAACGGCAAGAAGGCTGCGGCTCTAATCGATACTGAGAGCACTGAATCTTTTGTGTCAAATCAACTCTTCCAGCAACTGGGATTAGACATCACTCCAGCCTCTGGTACAATCGCTATAGCTTCGTCTGACCTAACAACTCCTATACCGGGACACTATTGGGCTAGTGTACGTTTGCTGGGAAACTTGTATCCTAACACTAGGTTCACTGTTCTACCGAACCTATGTAGTGATGTGATACTGGGACGAGACTTCATGAGTCAACATAACAGCGTAACGGTTAATTTTGGAGGCCCTAGAGATGGTATCGATATAAACAATCCTTCAACTGTCTGTAAACTGACAGCAGCGTCAGTGGATCCGCCGTTCCGTAATCTAAGTTCAGACTGCAGATCTATTGCCACGAAATCTAGAAGATTTTGACTAGCTGACAGAGTTTTCATTCAAGGTGAAATCGACAGAATGCTCTCCGACGGCATCATTGAATCAAGTCTTCCTCCTTGGCGCGCCCAAGTACTCATTACAACAAACGAACGTCACAGAAAAAGACTAGATGTAGACTACAGTCAGACGATTAACAGATACACGCAACTTGATGCTTATCCTGTGCCTAGAATTGACGATACAAAGTGTTCAGCACTCTCGACCTCAAGAGTGCTTATCACTAAATCCCCATTCCGGACGTCAATAAGCTGTACACAGCCTTCGAAGCCAACGACAAACTATCAGTTCCGCCGCGTCCCATTTGGGGTGACAAATGGCCTTGCTTGTTTCCGGCGCACAATTGACAATTTCATTCAAGACCAGGGCCGTTTCCTGGCATAAGCTGACTAAGCGGCCGCTTAGGGCCCCGCTGCTACTAGGGGGCCCCTAGACAGGCTCCCAGGTTGTAGCTCATTGGGCAAGAATAGGAATATAGCTGAAGTTATTATTAATATTATTATTATTATTATTATTATTGCCGTATTAATTAAAGTTTTTGTATGAGACAAATGTGATAAAACGGAAACAAACGAAACGTTTTAAGTCGTCATGTGTAAATAACTCTTGTGAGATCTTATTTCTATATTATTTAACTTTATTCTTACTATATGCTTATACTTTCCTAAATGCTTAATTTTTCTAGTATTGTAAAACATTATTTCACTAATTTACTAATTATTAAGAGATTTTGTAACACTTTAAAACCTAGGATTATTTTCGTTATGTTTTCAAGTTTATTAATTCTTTTCTCATCTTTTTCAGATAATGTGAATTTTGTTGGTTAAAACCTAAATGGTCTGATTATTTGAATGTATTTGATTAACGTTACAATTATAACAATTATTATTATTATTATTATCATCATCATCATCATCATCATCATCATGTTAACCCACGAATGATAGGTGTTGCTCCTTACTTAACCCCTTATTCTCCTCTCTTCTCTTAACCCCCTACTCTCTCCTTTCTCTCGGGCTAGCCTTAGAGTGGATCTTAGGGTCTTTGTTAGCCTTAGCTTCTGTAGATCTGTAGATCATCATCATTATTATTATCATGATTATTATTATTTAGCAGATTAGTTGTGGTTAACTAGATGCAAAGGTGGGCAGGACCGAGTTCAAAGGACCGAATTCCAGGAACTCGGTCCTTTTTAAGGACCGTGAGCGGGAAAGTCGGTCCTTTTCTCAGCGAGGACCGAAATGAGGAGCGACGGTCCATTTTTAAGCAATTCCGGACGGTCTTTTTTAGTGTGTTTAGTGATTATTTGAAGTTCTAAAGAAGATGGATCGTTTCGTCCAGAAGACTCAGAAAGAGACTGAGACTGAACTGAAACTTGTTTCAACACCTGGAGGAGACGAAGAATCTACTGATGTTAGTGCTTCAACTTCAAGTCAAGCAACTGGAGCTCCTAGCGGAAGAACTGAACCCGGCAATCCCGGCAATTTTTCATTTTAATCAAATTTTTCACTTATATTATATATAAGGACCGAGGACCGAGTCGTTCCTGGATCCTATCTTCAGAAAGGACCGTGACCGGGATCGGGATCAAATTTGTCACTTATATTATATATAAGGACCGAGGACCGAGTCGTTCCTAGGTCCTATCTTCAGAAAGGACCGTGACCGGGATCGTCGGTCCAGTTTGAGGCAAGGACCGGGACCGTCGGTCCTTTTTGAGGCCCGGGTGCCCACCTTTGACTAGATGTGACTTCGTGCATCTTGGAAAATGAAACGACATTATCCATCAGGAGCTGAAAAACGGAAAAAGAAGAAAATAGAGGAGAAGCTTTCCAGTAGCACAGGTGAGATGTGCCACTTGTATATTCTTATGATTACAATTCAGGCAACTAGGTTAGGTAGACCATCAAGCTAGGCAAGTGCTCAGGAATCGTGTAGAGTAAGCTAGTCTGTAATATTTATAATATTTCGAAATGTGAAATTTAATGGATCACATCACCTCAAATTCTGTTCACACAGATCAATTATATATCAAACAAGATAAGAAAGAGTATTTTAGCAAAAATTAACAGAATATGTAATGTTATGTTCTTCTCAGGAGCACTACTGAAATATTTGGAAAAGCCATCCTCAGCAAAGCCTGATGAGCATCATCGGCCAACAGCAGGACCATCCTCTATGTAACCTCAAACACCAGTAGAAGTAGAGCCTGATGAACCAACAAGTGGCCCATCTTCTGTTCAGCTTCAAACACCACACAGGCATTTCTACTGAGCAACAAGAACCAAGATCTGCTCCACCGCTTGATCCGTATGACTGGCCAGTTGTCCTGTTAGATGCCTTGAAGACAGATCTGGTGTCTCGAGGACCATTTTAAATCAGTCCAGATTTCACATTCCCTGTGACAGTAGCGTCAGCCGAGAGGAGCTTCTCTAAGATGAAGCTAATCAAGAACTACCTCAGATCATCAATGGGGCAGGATCGCCTCAGTGGCCTTGGCATCATAAGCATCAACGAGGACGTTGGCAGGGAGATTTCATATGATGATGTTATTGATAATTTTGCCCAGACAAAATCTAGGAGGCAAAAATTTTGAAGATACAAACTGTTCTGTATAACTGTTAGCTATTACACGATTGTATCGTAGAGTTAGTAATTGTTTGGTAGTTGAGAATTGCATTATTTTTTTATACATAGTTCTGTGTCATTTATTCTAAATAATGTATAAGCTAAGTTTCAGGAATTTCATGAAGAGTATTTTTTCTGTTTGTCTTCTGAAAGTACATATTTGTTGTTTTGGACATAAATGTTTCATTAAAATTTTCATAATTGTTTTTTATTAACACATCCATTTTTTGTGCGTGTGTGCTGAGGTGATGTAGTAAGGCGTGAGTTGGTGGATGGAGGGGTGGGGCCTCAAATGGGTATATTGCTTAGGGCCCCCTAATGGCTAGAAACGGCCCTGTTCAAGACAACCAACTGAAAGGTACATTCGCGTACGTTGACAATATTACGGTCGCTGGGATGACACAGAGAGAACATGATTATAATCTGGCCAAATTTAAGGAAGCAGCATTGAAGCGGAATTTCACTTTTAACGAGGACAAGTTCATACTCTCTGTCGAATCCACCAATCTACTAGGGTACACCATTTCGCAAGGTAGTCTAAAACCAGATGCAGAAAGAGTCCGTCCTCTCAGAGATCAAAAGTCACTGAGACGTGTTATAGGAATGTTTTCATACTATTCTCAATGGTTATCGCATTCTTAGGACAGAATTAGACTTCTTGTCCAAACTAAGACATTTCCTCTTAGTCAAGAAGCTGTTACAGCTTTTGAGACTCTCAAGAAAGATATCGAAACCGCAGTTGTCAGTTCGATTGAAGAAGATATTCCATTCACAGTGGAAACAGATACTTCTGATACGGCTATTGCGGCTACTTTAAATCAAACGGGGAAGCCAGTAGCTTTCTTTTCAATGACTTTAACTGCTAGCGAGTGCAAGCATTCTTCAGTCGAGAAGAAAGCATACGCAATTGTTGAAGCCGTGAGGAAGTCGAAACATTACTTGTCCGGAAGACACTTCACCCTCATCACTGATCAAAGGTCTGTATCGTTCATGTTTCATTCTGAGAAACATGTGAAGATCAAGAATGATAAAATACAACGATGGAGAGTCGAACTGGCATGTCATGATTATGACATTGTTTACCGACCTGGTAAGGAAAATGTTCCGGCAGATGCTTTATCATATTCCTTGTGCTCTGCTACTAGATCACACTCGTTAGCTGATCTACATGAGAAATTATGTCATCCGGGAGTTACTAGACTGGTCCATTTTGTTCGTATCCACAATTTACCGTACTCTGTAGACGAGATAAGAAGTGTCTGCAGTGATTGCTCTACATAAGCAAAGATGAAACCTCAGTTTTATAGCCCTGATCCTATGAATCTCATCAAAGCTACGCAGCCTTTCGAACGACTCAACATGGATTTTAAAGGCCCATTACCATCAGTGACTCGAAATCGCTACTTGCTCACGATCGTCGATCAGTATTCTCGATTTCCGTTTGCGTTGGCATGCGAGGATATGACAGCTGCTACGATCACTCATTGTTTACGTCAATTATTTGCTTTATTCGGCATGCCTACATATATCCATTCCGACCTTGGTCCATCGTTTATGAGCGCAGAACTCACTGATTTTCTCACAACGCATGGGATATCCAAAAGTCGAACCACCCCTTACAACCCTCGCGGAAATGGTCAGTGCGAGCGATTCAGTGGTATAATCTGGAGAACATTATCACTGGCACTGAAAGCTCGAGGTCTTCCCGAACCGCAGTGGGAGACGGTCTTACAAGATGCTCTACATTCTATAAGGTCGCTGCTGTGTATTGCCACTAATTCGACATCATACGAAAGAATATTCCAATTTCAACGTCAATCAACTAGTGGTTATTCTATTCCCAGGCCCACCGAGAGGGTAGGGATACGGTGGAAAAATCCTCTGGGCCCGGACCTCTAGGGGGCCCGGAAAGAGGGGTATAAAATATAAAAATATTAATAAAGCAATTGATTGAATAACAGAGAGGAAATATAATTAATAAACATACATTTTATAGAGATTATCATAGTCAAACTGGAACAGATAAAATAGTATCTGCGGTCCGCCAACGCCCAAGACCGACTGACAGATCTAGGAACCATTGTAATTGAAAGCCAGTTAGCCCGTACTTTAAATCTGATCAGAATCATTTACCACTTTGCTAGAGAGAAGGCAAAGAAAGTACACTTCTAATTATGAAAATCTTGCAGTAAACAATTGTCTTGCCTGCATGGACTAGTACTGCATTTGTAAATTGCATGGTGATAGAATTAATATAATTGATTCGAAAAATAAAATGGTCATTTTCTTCTGAGTTGTTTTTTCATACTGTATTTTTTGAACATATAATCAGTTTGCTTGTTATGTACAAAAAATACATCCATAATAAAATACTGATTAAACAGGGGGGCCCATATACCAATCCTTCCCCGGGGCCCGGGGCAGCTCTCGCCGGCCCTGCTTGTAGTTAATAATTAAAACGTAAGGTGAGGACTTACTGAATTCTATATCAACTGCAAAGCCGTAGTTTTGTTTGCCATTTAGAAATGTTTTAGCAAAATTTTATCTCATTTTCGCAAATTGTAGTTTTTTTTATATAAAAAAGGATTTAATGTATGTTACTCATATTCTAACTTTTCTGTTATTTTATGCTACACTAGTGTTTATGCGGAAATCAGGGCACCCTGAAAATTTTTAAGGCAAATTTTTTCCGCATCCCAGTACAGTGCCATCCCATACGTCTAATCGCCTATGCTTATATGTTTGTAGACGCGAAGAGATCTAAAACTAAAAATTTTGTAAATATACCTAATAGTGGGCCAGCCAAAAATTGAAAAGTCGTCTAGAAAAAAACAACGGCGTTTTTTGTTAATAGCAGGCACCCACCTTAGATAATTAGTATTGAGGATGCTAAACAAGATGTGGGTGGATGCCACTCTCAATTTTAGGTTTGAAGGTCCCATACAAGGTTACAAAAGTCAAATTCTGAAAAATTCCGAATTTTTGCATTTCATTGGTGGCTCTATGTAACATGTTTAAAGGTGTATCATTATTACATAAAGCATATTTTTGTGATTTTATGGATAATAATTGAATGTAACTATGACTCTGGATTTCTTTATTTCCATTAAAACTACATTTAGCATGCTGGGTGAGATGCGTATGTGTCTACTACCATAATACAAGTAATAGCATACTTTCACATGTTGAATATTTTCAATGCACTGGCTGGCCAGACATTGGTTTGGTATATGCAATTAAAGGAGTGCAGACAGTGCCAGCTGGTAAAATAATAATAATAATAATAATAATAATACTGCTAAAGGATAGGTATGTTTCGAATTGTTTCAATATATCTATGGTAGAGATCCTACTGGCCTTCATCAGAGCTCAGAGAGATGGTATGTGGAGTCTCCACATAGAAGCCTTTGCTGCAATGCTGCCTTGGCTAACTATCTAAGACCACACAAACTATGCACGTTGGGGGCCGGTCTGATCTACTTGGCTGATATGAGAGGTCTTGAAAAATCAGCACCAGAAGTTCATGCAGAGTTCTGTAATGGGAACTTTGTCGTCAAGAGGACGGCGAAGCGCTTCAACCAAGTTCCAGCTGATCAGGCAACCGAATGGATAAATCGTACATGCAAGATGCACAATGGTATCATCGGCATCACAAAGAATGACCATGCAAGAGACAGGTTCTGCATCACATGGTCAGAGCGGTCACGCATCTCTCAAGACACAAGATGCCTCTTCAATCTTCAAGATGATGATGGGGAAGCCACCTTCATCAAAGCTGACAGAAAGCTACTATAGCGGCTCCTGAATGCCGCGACCGCAGGTCGCATGGTGGAGATGGTCAACGTCTTGAAGCATGAACTGTCCCCAGTCCCGTTTAGTCTGGCGAAGGCAGGAGGAGAGATGAATTCGACATCGAAGTCTGAGATGATGAACATCCTGATGGCTCAGCAGACCATAAGCTCAGAGGTTCCAACCTCTGATCTGAAGACCTGTGTGATGATAGATGGCCATGCACTCATCCAAGCTCTTGGCAAGCCTGGCGGCTGTCGGACATTCGGCGACTATGCTGAAGTGTTCTTCATGGCCCGTGACGAGTTATTTCAATGAACACACAACAAGAGTTGAGGTCATCTTTGCTCGGTACGCAGGGGAAGGATCGATCAAAGCAGTTACCAGGACAAAGCGTGCAAACAAGAAGAAACCGATTCGGAAAGTCATTGATGGCCCACAAGTTCCACTGCCTAAAGTGTGGAAAAACTTCATGGCCCTGGATACAAACAAGGCTGACCTAGCCTTGTTTCTGCCTAACGTCATCACTGAGAAGGGCAGAGACCTTCAAGAAAGATGTCAGTTGGTGACAGGGGGTGACTTCTCTGAGGCCACTGAAGTACGGTCAACCAGGCGACATGACGTTCCACTGCATAGCAACCATGAAGAGGCGGACACCAGGCTCATCCTTCACTCATGTGATGCAGCGTCCCAGGGCTATGAACGAATACTGGTAGTGTGCAGAGATACTGATGTAATGGTGCTGCTGATTCACTTCGTTTGCACCAAGGTCACTGAAGTGTGGATGCTGTGCGGAACGGCCAAGAACCGAAAATGTTACCCCGTGCACGATGTATTCAAGAGTTTGTCGCCCCCAGTCAGGGACAACCTGGTCAACTTCCACGCTTTGACCGGGTGTGACACAGTCTCGTCCTTCAGTGGTCATGGAAAAAAGAAGTGTTGGAAGGTGTTCAGTAACCACCCATTCCTGCTGCATGCCATTGGTCGAGAGGGGGATATCGCAGATGTTGAGAAGTTTGTGTGTCATTTGTATGGCACCCCTGAACAACACACAGTTGATGACGCCATAGTTCACGTTTTTGGGAAGGCCAAGAAGACTCTGGAAATGCTCCCACCGACAAAGGATGCCCTAGAGTTCCACGCCAAGCGGGCAAACTATCAGGCCAAAATATGGCTCCAGGCTGACAAAGAGCACGTAGATGTTGAAGTGGCACTCTTGCAACATTTGCAGTTGTATTGCACTCATACATTTTGCGCCCATACTACTAAAAATTAATAAAACCATTTATTTCTAAATCAAATAATGCAAGTTTTTCACAAATACCAAGCTGCTACAATTACACTAAACCAATTACACAACTACAAGTCCACTATTAATCTACCAAAGTTGGTCACAAAATCATCCACCGCCAGTATACAAAAGTTTTTTGAGCTGCTTCATATCACTAAATTTTCCAATCACAAGCTCAGTATTTAAATTCTGCAAAATATTCTTTTCTATGCATAACAATGACAGACTTTGTAATTTCTTTTAGGTTAGCATTTGACGTTTAACACTTTTAATCACGGTCAAATGAGAAAAAGAACGCTCCGAAGTTGCATTTGACATCATCAAACACAAATAAATGCGATAAGCAATGAAAGCATTTGGGAAAACAGCCCTCAATTTGTAAATTTCCTGTAGTACTCCTAATGAGCGAGTGTCAGCTAAAGCGTTTTGTTTGATAAACAGTACAAAATGCTGAAACTCAGATGGGAAGCTGTCCTCAAAATCATTTGGGTAATGGACTAACCAGATTTTTTGTTGCTTTTGATGCTTCCTCTGAAGTTAGTTGAGAGATATTGTTGAGCATTCCAAATTTATCATTAATATAATTTTAAACATCGGCCCCTAAAACAGCTGGGCCCTGGGGCTTGGCCCCCCTGGCCCCCCCTTAATACGCCACTGCTTATATGTTTGTTGACGCTAAGAGATCTAAAACTAAAAATGGTTCAGGGTTCATAACTTTAATGCAGGACACACTGTACTGCTAGTAGGCTTACTCAACTTGAAAAAGATGTGGTAGTATCACTTTTCAGATTATAGTATTATTTGTCATTGCAGCCACTTTCTATAGAATATGAATCACTTCCCCAATCACTTTATAATCTTACCGTCTTTTTTATCAGATTTCGGATCACCTGAAGATCAGGGCCCCCTAGCCTCAATTACCAAATGATATCTTCGTTAAAACTAAAAAATATCACGATTTAACCTAACCAATCGTCAAGGGCGTAGTACAGTTGACCTAACTGGGCATTCAATTTAATTTCTTATTATATTTAGTACTGTAAAGCAAAAAACAAGAATACATTGGGGACCTGATTTTCTGGTAATCCCACATTTTTTAAAACTTGACACAAATTATTATTTTGAATAGAAATTAGATTAAACTTCTTACACAAATAACATACAAGTGATAAAATCTAAATCATATAATTAAAACTTCACTAATGCAATCATAGAGCAAATGGTAAAATACTTTTATGTCCATCGCATATTATTCGCATAAACATATCAAATCTTTAAATGTTTGGCTTAACAAAGTAAAATATCAAATATTTCAATACATTTCATTATAAACCAGCTACCGAAATAAAAAATGTTAATTATAAAATAGGTTTGACAATTAATACTATAAACACCCAGGAATGTCTGTCAGTCTGTCACGCTCGATATATATGGGCGATATTTGTATTTTAATGCATTAGAAAAAGGCGTAATGAATTCTACTTTTAATTATAATTTTAAAAAGTGTAAAAAATATTTGCTTTTGCGTTGAGCTTTGAGCCGAAATTTAATCTGCGGCTAAGTTCAAAAATTTACCAAATGAGTTCTTTTTATGCTCTTTCATACTGGTGCTGCAACCATTACAGAATAAACATTGTATCAAGATTTGTGAAACTTAAGATTTTTATGGCTGCATTCTTTTCTATAGTTTTATTGACTGAATAATTGACTCCCCGGTAACTGGGGGGGCCTGCGGCTCCCCAATTACTGAGGCCAAAGGCCCCAGCACCACGGGCGTAGCTAAATGGGCCAGTAGGGCCCACTTTAGCTAGGGTAAATGTACAGTATTACACCCGTATCCCTTTCGAGGTGAAATTTATGTTTTTCCTATGGTTTTTGATGTGTTTTGAACGAATCTGACCTTCAAAACCGTCGGAAATGACTCGTTCTTGAGATACCCCCCCCCAGCCGGCAATGTGGGGGAAATCACAGAAAACGAGTCATTTCCGACGGTTTTGAAGGTCAGATTCGTTCAAAACACATCAAAAACCATAGGAAAAACAAATTTCACCTTCAAAATTGACCTAACCTATCCTTACCTAACCTAACCTATCCTAACAACCTAACCTAACCTATCCTGACCTAACCTAACCTAACCTATCCTAACAACCTAACCTATCCTAACAATCTAACCTAACCTATCCTAACTTAACTAAACCTAACCTAACCTAAAAGAAAAACAGGAATTACCTTTAAAATCTAAGACAGAATAATCACAGTACCGTCTTTTCTTCGTTTTAAGCACAACGTAACTTTTTCTACAACGCCACAGTTTCTGGTCTTGACGATATGTGCACTCCATTTTACAATGTGGACACTTCACTACTGTCGGTAGAACACTGTGAGCACGCAGAAACTCCACTTTTTTCTAAATTTTCATAGAAAGCGACAATACAGCGGTAATAATCGAATGAACACATGTCACACGAAGCCATTCCGGTAGCAAACTAATTCAAATTCGAAATGGATGGAGCGCTCTGATTGGGCAGACATGTGACGGCAACACAAACGAACACACAAACGAAGGTACGAACACACAAACGACCGTACAAACACACAAACGACCGTACAAACACACTAGATACACACCAAAAAATGTTTATATCTCGAAAACGAAGCATTTGCGACGGAAACGCTATAGAAGGAAAGTGTCTTAGAATTAAAAAATCTACTTAATGAACATATAATAATTGCTGGACGTTAGACGGGTGTAATAGTAGAATAATACCTTAGCTAGTAATAAAATAATTTAATTAGCTCACAAAACTTAGTTATAAGTAAGTATATAGTTATTCAATTTTTAACAACAGTTAATAGCGTCATCCATTTTCTTTCCTTGAAATACTGAAGAAAATGGAAATTATAGGATAAACATTTTTCTTACAAATGTTACTTCTGGATGTGTTGCAAAAGTCTTGCTCACGCAATAAATTTCTCCTCAAACTAATAATAATAAGGTAAATATTCGTTTTAATGCTTTGCTCGTTTTCGATAGAAGGAGACATTCTATGACAATTTAACATATAAATTCGTATTCAGGACACCTTGAAACCTCAGGGAAACTGATAAAAATCAAGGGAATGTAATAATTATTTTTTACGGAAAAAAAAAAAATTAGACGTAAAAAGCAGCCATTATAAGCCATTGACCGAGTGTTTACCTCTTTCTGCTGTTAAAATTTTGCCGGTCTTCGTCCTCTCCAGTTTTATGGGGAGACATCTCGTGGCAAAATTAGGAAACATAGGTCAAATCAGCCAATTAAATCTGGATTTTGTTTCATGTTACCTTATCTGACCAATCAGAGACGTGCATTTTGAATCTCCAATAATGCATACTCATTCCAAAATCCTTATTCAGTTCCGTTTTCGCTATGGTTTGTCTTGGGTGTGATTTGGATTACTTATAAAAAAGAAGACGGTGCTGAAGTTTTCTTTACCAGTCACGGTGTTTTACCTACTCGTGTTATTTGTCCGCAGTGTGGTCATGAGTGTAATTATAGAGAAGTTGCTGACCAATATTATTGCAGAAGATTGACTAGGGACGAGCGCGGCAGAAAAAAAAGTGTTCCTTCTCTGTTTCCCGTCAAAAGGGCACGTGGGTTGAAAAATCCCACCTCAAACTGTGGCAAAACTTATTGTACATTGGGTTATTCTTGACAAAGCGTTCGACACAGCTAGAGGCACAGCTCTATTTAACGTTGGCTTCCGAGAGTGCGGTTAATTGGAGGAGTTTTTGCTTCGACGTCTGTGAGCATTGGCTAGGCCAACAAGTTCAAATTGGTGGGCCTGGCGAAATCGTCTATTTATTCCTGTTGGTCGCCGCTGATTTGTACAAACATCCCAACGCTGCTATTTAAGGTAAGAAATTGCGAAAAAACGCGGGTTAGCTTAGGTTAGGTTAGGTCTGAACCAGAACACATTTTTCTGGTGTTTTTTGGTGTGATTTGTTCAAATTTGAACTTCGTTTCTTTGGGAAATGAGCCGTTTTTGAGAAATTTTCAATTTTAAAATTTCTCAAAAACGGCTCATTTCCCAAAGAAACGAAGTTCAGATTTGAACAAATCACACCAAAAACACCAGAAAAATGTGTTCTGGTTCAGAAAGGAGAAAAAGCACTAAAACGAATAATTACCAATAATTATCATAATAATTAAAAAATAAAACACAAAGTAAATTAAAATAAACCTGAACTCCAGCCATAAATTTTAAATGCTCGATACCTATGAGAACGAAAAAGTTTAGGTCCCAAATTATAAAAACACTGGTTAAGAAATTTTGAAATTTTTTAATTTACTAAACTATGTGTATATTTCCAAATCATTAAATCTTTTAGGTTTGATAGTGACGTTATTGTTTCTAGTAACACCATAGTAAGACATGTTTTTATTTTTAATAGGTCTAGGAGTCAAGGACGTAACTAAAGACAAGAAAAAAAAAAGGCTTTTTCTCTTCAAAAGTTCTTGAACCATTTTAATATGCTTTTATTTATGAGTTTTAGAAATAATTGCATAAAGATTTAATTAACTAAACAAATACATTACACATTACACGTGTTCATTTTTAGAAATTCCTTTTTAAAGTTAGTGCTTAAAATCTATGACCGAGTTTTCTTTGGTTGTTAAGAATTTATAGGTAAAGAAAATTAAATTACTATTTAATTCTTAAATATTACTTAGTTACATCAATAATTAAATTTTAAACTAATCACAAATAAAAGATATTATTTTAGAGGTTAGTGAACACTTAGCCTTAGAAATATTAATGAAAGAGAATTTTATTGTTATTTTGAAGTGAATATTAATCTAAAATTCAGTATATTTATTTATTAAACTATTTGGTATATACTATAAAGCAATAAATTATGCAAATATAATATATTTGAAATAAAAAAAAAATCGTTCGGTTTATGGTCGTCACTTAGAAAGTTTTTTCTGTTTATTTGAGCCGTGATCATTGTGATTATTGTATGAGAATCAGATATGATTCGATCGTCGGCAGTGAATGCAACGAGTATCGGCGTTAAAATGGTAGTTTGGTAATTTTTTATTTCTCGGCCTTTTAACTAAGATCAAAATGTAGTATGCCTATCTGTTCTTATTAGCTTAATATCTGATACAATCCCCATGCGGGATTAACGATATTAATCTGATTTTTGTCTTTTGGCGAAGCGTTTGGGGCTTGGCTCCACCTTTACCACGGATCGACCCGATATTGCAGTATTTCTGGGACTGGTCCACTTTCTTTCGGGAAGACAAAAATTTCTCGTGTCAGGGGCTTGGATAACAATCCATTGACGCAAACGAAGAGCAGACTGATGAACCTGACACAACCATGTCTTTTGATATTTGCCCCTAATAAATGGTTACCTAATGTGAATAACTGCATCAAAGTGTGAGCTTTGTTTTGCTTACGAGGTCATATCTTGTAGCTTTGCAACCTTCCATAGAATGCATGTGCCCTGCACTTCAGCATAAATTGTGGTTTATATCCGAATATCCATATCCATATAATGTGGGTTATGTCATTTAAGCATTATGATCTGGTTTTATCTGCAGAAAAGATGTTAAGTGCTCAGCAGTTAGCTAGATTGTAGAAATTGTCACTGAAATAAAGCAAATACAGTGATGTCAACTGTGGCCTTATCCGTGGTCGGACAGATGACCGACGGACATTTGACCGAACGGACATTGAGCCGACGGCTGTTTCGCCGAACGGACGATTCGCCGAATGGACTGTCATTAATAAAAAAAACAAATATAATTTAAATACGAAAATTAGTTGTTAACTTTTATAATTTAAGTCTTGCGTTTGTGCCTTTATAGTTTAAGGCTTTAAGCTATTCTGAAACGTTTGTTCGTTTGTTGCCTTTTTTAAATCTTAGTAACTTATGCCTTAGGTTTTCGCACTTAAAATTGCAGTCATCCTGGAACTTTTACATTGTTCACTGTTCAGTAACCCACAATGCCTCTTCAATTTATTGATTCAGAGAAAGGCCATAAAAAGTTAGTACACCCTTGACGATTGGTTAGGTTAAGTCATGATATTTTCGTTAGTTTACTGTTAAAACATACGAAAATATCACGACTTAACCTAACCAATCGTCATTTTTTTAAATAATATTAGTAATAGTTTCTCTAGACAAATTGTATCTGTAGACAAATTATTGTAGTTAAATTGTATCTGTAGACAAATTATTGTAGTTAAATTGTATCTGTAGATAAATTGTTGTAGACAAATTGTTGTAGATGAATTGTATCTTTAGACAAATTGTTGTAGACAAATTCGCCGGACACCGTCAAAGTGAATTCCATGGTCTAAAACGAAAGTTTTAAATTATACAATATACACCGAGAAAGATATATATATATATATATATACTGTAGTATTATCGATATAAATTTATTTAAAAAAGGTATCTATGTTTTTACGTCAAGCGTCTATATCTGTCAATTTAACATAATTTAATATTTTAACAAAATAATTCAATAACATTTAATAATAACCTTTAATAACATGTGTGTATTTTGTCATAGAAATATTAATGACAGTCCATTCGGCGAAACAGCCGTCGGCGAATCGTCCGTTCAGCGAAACGTCCGTCGGCGAATCGACCGGGTACCGGCATTATCATATTTCAAGGTCAAACTTTAACCTCAAATGACCTTGACTTGACCCATGGAGTTGCAAAATTATATCCTACTGTTATCATGTGCCTATAGAACTACTCAGTCTCGCCCAAAAACCATAAAAACGACAGTAAGATCACCAAAATATCTCCACGACTGCATGACCTTGAGTATTGACGAATGTCGGTCAAAACGACTCCCAAAGTATCTGCAACCCCTCCAGATCGACTCATCATCCTAAAAACTCATAGAAATGACATCAAGATCATCAAAATCCATCAAGTATTGACTAGGATATGGGATTTTTCAGTTTCGCCGGCCATATTGAAAAAGCCAAGCGGGGGTCAGGTGTACACCCGATGGATTCTTAAATGGGGTGGTATAAGCTTTCAAAATATGTCAAGATTTGCTTTATAACAAACAATGCAGGGTTCCCACCCCTCCAACCGGACTATAGGGTTTTTGTTGGTCTGAAACATTATAATATATATATATATATATATATATATATATATATATATATGTAGCGGATCGACAAGAAATAGACCAACAAATAGACAGAAATACTTTCCTTCCACGCTACCATCAAACAGTCACAACACACGTGGGCAAACAAACAATGGAAAGTCTGTGTCTTCCCAAGGCGCGAATGTAAGCCTTTGTAAACTAAAAGACGCGTGGACAAAGCGTCTTAAGTTTTGGTACAGTTCTACGTCACAGGAACGGCGTATAAAAGAGAGCATCCACGCTCACTCTCTCTTACTTCGTTGGCGCTTCCATTTCGTTCGACTACTCGGTACGATACCACCTCTTCGACCGCCTACCGGTTTCGGCTGGAGGCGAGGCCCGCTACTTTCTTCAAGGCCTGCAATTTGTCATCAAGTGGGATCTACAGACCGCCTGCAGAAGCAATCCTTCGAGGCCCAACCGGAATCACTTCGGGCCTGCGGTTTGCCGGGTCGGCCTTCAAGTTTCTCCACATTCCTCGAGATATATTCCTGCAAGATCATAAGGCCAGCCTGCATCTCGAGAAGTAACATCACCTCAGGCTTCCGAACGAAGCCTACATCCATCATCTCAAGAGGCTTAACGGACAACGACAACTCGAGTTTTCGGTAATAGATCTTTCTCCAATCCACCTTCAAGCGTTGCATCGTCCAGCTAAGATAAGTACCTCCTATTCTAAGTACTCTTGTGAAGCCTACATTAGCCTACCGCCGAACGGTAGACTATACTCCCAAAGTGTGTAATCAAGCGTTCCCATTGACTCCCGTTAACAACGCAGTAGGCCTGTCATCCAATTCAAGTGTCATTTCAATACCGTTATTCCGCGTATCATCCGTCATTATGTTCAAGTCATATATTTGTGTGTTAACTAAATATTCTCTTGACGTAATCATTTAACATCACATAATGTTCTTATATATAAATGATATTTGTGCAAGCATTTCAATCCATTATTATTAGGCCACATCAATTATTCTATGTGCATCCATGCAATCATTTAGCCTACTTAATCAGTGTCATGTTTTTCCATTCAATGTACCAAACGCACGTGCATTCTTTATATCATTAACTAGGCCCATTCAATGTTCCATATCGCATGCCATTTACATACCATTAATGAGTACATTATTACGTGTCAATTAAGCTATTAACATTTCATCTTATTAGCTAAGCCTATGCCATAAGCATAACGTAAAACTACCAATTAATTACTGTCAATTCTTTGTTATATCACAGTGAATAAAATAACGGATTTATTTTCATAATAAACTACAAAACCCATAAGGTGTCTTTTATAACCTTAACATTAATTTGCTTGGGTGTAAACCCAATCTGGTGACCTCGCTGCCTTTTCGGTCACTTCCAATAGTATGGTGGATCTAATCAAATGACCAGTCATTCCAATCGGTGATACTGTATAACAATATAAATTATTAACCCAGCCTTTCATTAATAAGCAATCAGTCAGTCATTGCATCAATTAATCATTGCATACAATTAAATCATTATCACCTTAAACGGTTAAAACTAGGTCCACTATATATATGTGTGTGTAATCCATTAGAGCCATCTCAGTTATCTTAAACTAATAAAATTTATTTGAAAATATTTAGTTGGTCTTTATTCGTTTATTTGTGCAGTTATGGGCACAATTCGTCTCCATCATATTTCCTTTACCCCGTTTCGTGACTCCCAAGGGTTCAAAACAGTTATTTTCCATCATCATTGAGTTGTCCAGGTTCCCAACTACCTGGTTTTACACGAGGTACCATTTCATATTTTTTTTGGCGCCGAACATCATACACTATACAATGAAAACACTGAATAAATTATAATTAATTGAAAAATATTAGTTACCCATAAATTTTTGTAAACATATTTTAATTTCATTTTTCAATAAAAATCTCATAAAATAGTTTTCAAAACTTTAGAAAAAAATTATTATTTTATTAAATCATTAGTAATGTTTCTTAACATATTTATTTAAAGTATTATATTCGATACAAAACTATTGGACATTATAACACATAATACATCAAGTATGATTCGTATTTTGTAGTGAGAACACTCACTTAATTTGTTATTTTTAAATGAATTGTTTTTATGTACATGTTTACATTAATTGAGTTATGTCATAACCACAGAGTAACATTGTTTTCCGCTAAATAGCAAAGTTCGTTTCATTTTTTGATTCTTTCTTATTTACTTTTGTAATTTTACGAGGTACCAGCTCGAGGTTTGTCAGTGATCCGAGGAAATTGAATTTCAGTGCACTTAATACTTTTTACCATTTTAATAATTTTTTTATAATGACAAAAAAGTAGGCTACAAATATAGGAATAGCTTAGGTCTCTCGCCACAATAATAATAAAATAAATTCTCCTAAATAATTTGAGGGTCACCTGAAGATCAGGGCCCCTAACCTTCTTTAGTTAGCTTTATAAGGCTAACTAACGAAAATATCACGACCTAATCTAAGCAATCGACAAGGGCGTACAGTTGACCTGACGATTGGTTAGGTTAGGTCGTGATATTTTCGTTAGTTAGCCCAATTTGACTTCATGTTAGACGATTTTTATATTTTGGATTTCTTTTTTATTAATTTATTAACTTTTTTCGGAGGAAGTGTAGTTCACGTCCCCCTGACGCAAAAGGGAACACAAACTACACTAGGTCAAAGTTGGGGAATGTAAACTACACTAGGATCTATAGGAGACATTTTTTAAATGAATCCATCATATACAACGTTAAAACTAACGAAAATATTACGACTTAACCTAACCAATCGTCAATTTATATATACCTTTCAACCTTTCAAATGTTGCGTGCGATGATTCCTTATTTCACGAAGGTCAAGCTTGTCGCCCCTCCTCTCGAGTTGGCCTAGTGAAGTAGTGAGTTGGTTTCTTGTATTCTCCACCTCACAACAAAACTATTTTCTTTCAGGGTTAAGGATGTTCCCTGTCTAGCCTTTAATTTGGGAACACGAAACAGTCTTCCTTTTCTACTTTTCACTGTTGTTTGGGGAGTTACAGGGTTCAGAGTAAGATTACGGACTAGTTTCTCCATTATTTTCCAAATGTAAGTAATGGTGTATCAATCCTCCTTTCCAGTGAATATAGGTTTATTCGCGTAACCTTTCGCAGTAGTTTAGTTCTTTGCACCCATTGATCTTGGCTGTGAAGCTTCTCTGAATCCATTCTAGTTGTCTAATGTCTTCTTTTTTATCTGGGCATGTTAGGAGCGAGCAGTATTCCAATTTGGGTATGATCAGTGTTTTCAGTAGAGGAATCATTATATTCCTATCCCTTCGTTTAAAGGTTCTCAGTATTTGCCGTTATTCTTTTTGCTCTGTTTACTGCTATCTTATTTTGTTTCAAATTTCGCATCATCAGTCATTACAACCCCTTAATCTTTTGCTTTAGAATTTCTCTGAATTTCCTGTTCATTTGAGGTATAATATTCCATGGAATTTAGGTCGTCTCTTTTTCCGTACCGTAACAGCTGAAATTCCTGTGTTAAACTTCATATTGTTGTTTTCCATTCACTTGTAGATTCTAGTCATGTCTGTTTGTAGAGATCCAATAACTTCTGGGTTTCTTATTTTTTTACTGATCTTTGTGTCATCTGCAAAGGATGTTACTGTGCTGTCTCTGGTAATGTCCTGATCTATGTCAGTTAGCATGATTATGAAGAGCAGTGGAGCTAATACTGTTCCTTGTGGTGCTGAGCTGAGGACCTCTGATTCTGATAAAGATACTCCTTTTACTGTAACGACTTGCCGCCGCTCACTAGGGAAATTATATATCCATTTCCCTACTTTTCCTGTTATTCCCATTGTGATAGCGTGGGGTAGACACCCCAGTTAGGTTACTTAGGTTCTAGCAAACAATCAAAAGCACTTACCGGTGCGTTGAATTAGGTATTCCTTGAAGCCTACCGTTTTATTCCTGTGTCCCACAACAGCCTACCTAACTCTCTCTTACATTACCAATTTAGAAGCTATAGACATTACCCCTAACTATACTTAAGTACGAACAACTTCGTACCCGATTTGTTACCTTAGATTCATCACCTAATTTTACTCAGCACCAAAGATTAGGTCAGATAGGAAAAAACATGTCTAGGCCAGACCGAAGCAATACGAACAGCCCGTTGGTTGTTTATGGCTTCGTCTTGCCATTCCGCTTAGATTTAGTGATATTTACTCTTTAGTGACTTTTAGACTATATACATATATATACATACACGTCACCTCACTCCTCCCCTACAAGTTTAGTCTGTCAGGGGGATGAGGGACCCTAGACGACCTGCGGAGCGGGGTTGATGTAGTAGGATCAGGTGCAACCTGTATAGGCGGGCAAGTTGAACCATTTTCCGGAGGATCAGTTCTCTCTTCCGGAAGACTCTGGTCCTTCTGCACTTCCCGTTCCCATATCTGGTCCTGATGGCGTTTAATAGAACGACCATCTTCTAGTTGGCACTTGAAGGAAACAGGGCCCGTTCTCTCCTGCACAGTTGCAGGAACCCATTTTGGTCCAGCCCCATAGTTGCGAATCACAACTGGATCATTAGGTTTCGCTTCTAGAACTCTCCCTCTTTTAGTGTCGTGGTACAACTTCTGTTTTTCCTGATGGCGTAAAACTCGTTGTTGTAACATTTCGTTTGGACGTAACAAATCAAAAACTGAACGAATTCCCCGGCCAATCAGAAGTTTAGAGGGAGACACCCCTGTCGTGGTGTGTGGTGTTATTCGATATTTAAACAAAAATTTATCCAACACCACTTGCATTTCCTCCCCACGAGAATGACGCAAGGCCGACTTGAAAGTACGGACCATGTTTTCCGCGAGACCGTTAGTAGATGGGTGGAAAACACTAGACCGGACATGTCTAATGCCATTTAGGTGGACGAAGGAACGAAATTCCTCACTGGTAAAACAAGTACCATTGTCGGAAACCAGGACTACGGGTAAACCCCATCGAGCGAAAACTGAACGGAGTAAGCGAATCGTTACACCCGAAGTCGTGGAAGTGGTTGGAAAAATTTCCACCCACTTAGAGTAGGCGTCCACCATGACTAGGAAATAAATATTATTTATAGGACCTGCATAGTCAACATGGATCCTATGCCACGGTATAGTAGGCCATTCCCAAGGATGAAGTGGACTTTTCCTTGGGAGATCTCTGTTCTCTAGGCAGCTTTGACAGGAACGAACCAATGATTCGAGTTCTCCATCTAAACCAGGCCACCAGAAATAAGCTCTCGCCAGCTCTTTCATTTTTGTTGCGCCCATGTGTTCAGCGTGAAGTTCCTTCACTAAATTCGACCTGCCTTTATTTGGAATAATCACTCTGTGGCCCCATAAGAGACAGCCATTTTGAATAGAGAGGCCAGACTGACGCTGAATAAAAGGCTGTAATTCACTCTCAACCTTAGTAGGCCAACCAAATGAGCCAAATCCCATCCTCGTCGCCAAATGTGATAGCGTGGGGTAGACACCCCAGTTAGGTTACTTAGGTTCTGCAAACAATCAAAAGCACTTACCGGTGCGTTGAATTAGGTATTCCTTGAAGCCTACCGTTTTATTCCTGTGTCCCACAACAGCCTACCTAACTCTCTCTTACATTACCAATTTAGAAGCTATAGACATTACCCCTAACTATACTTAAGTACGAACAACTTCCTACCCGATTTGTTACCTTAGATTCATCACCTAATTTTACTCAGCACCAAAGATTAGGTCAGATAGGAAAAAACATGTCTAGGCCAGACCGAAGCAATACGAACAGCCCGTTGGTTGTTTATGGCTTCGTCTTGCCATTCCGCTTAGATTTAGTGATATTTACTCTTTAGTGACTTTTAGACTATATACATATATATACATACACGTCACCTCACCCATATATTTCAGTTTATGTATTATATGATAATTTCATAGTCACACTTGTTGAACGCTTTGGCAAAGTCTGTGTATATTACATCATAGTTTTCATTACTTTCAAGTGCATCAATAATGTTGTTGTAGTGTTCCATTAGTTGTGATAGGTATGATCTGCCTGACCGAAACCCATGTTGGTTATCATTTAATTTTTTCTGAGTTTCCAAAAAGTCATAGATTTTCTGTCTAACTATTCTTTCAAATATTTTAGTGAGATGAAATGTAAGCGAAACTGGCCTATAGTTTTTGGCCTCGGATTGATCTTCTCCTTTATATATTGGGACTATGTTCACGCTCTTCAGGATGCCTGGTATTTCTCCCGTGTCTAGTGATCGTCTCCATATTCAATATAGCTCGGCGATTGCAGTCTTGTAGTTTTTGATCAGTGTGGCATTCCATTTCTCCAGTCCTGCCGCTGAGTGTGCTTTTAGTTTCCCTATAGTTTGTGTAATATCATCTGTCGTAAAGTCGAAGTCCGTTATACTTTCCCCTTGTAGTTCTTCAAAGAACGCGTTTTTATCGCATATCAGTTTGTCAGTTTTTGGGATACTGAAAGATGATTCGTACTGAGTTCTTAACATTTCGGATACTTCAGTTGGATCATCAGATAAAGTACTGTCTTCGTTTTTCAAAGGTCCAATAGTCGCATGGTTTTTTTCGAATATATATATGATGAAAACGCACAAGGAAAAAGAAAAATTATTCCAGGGCTTTTCGTTTATTCAGCAGTCATTCCCTGACGAGGTGTACTGCTGAATACACGAAAGACTTTGGAATTTTTTTTTTTCCGTGTGGATTTGCATCCTTCGTTCATTTCACGTGTTTAAGTGTGAAATATAAGATGTGAATATATCACGAAAGCGCTCGGATTTCGTGTTTCTTTTTCCTTTTCCCTGTGGTTGTTTGCTTATATATATATATATGATACACACAGACCGTGCATGGACCAAGGAACCCTTCTGGGAAAACAGAAGCTTCCCTCACCAGCTATCTGCAAAGCAGATAGGATCTAGCTTTGGGACGACGTTAGCCCACGTCGGGCTAACATCATGAAAAAGAAAAAACTATAGTGTTTGTCATTTACCATTACTTATTTAGACAATAGTAGATTGGATTTTCCCAGAGGAGTTCCTTGTTCCATGCACGGTCTGTGTGTATCATGAAAAAAGCCTCGGGACCATTCTGAGTTCAATCATATATATATATGGAAAACTGATGAGTGGGTAGTTGGGAGGTAACGAAAATGGTTCACTGAGTAGGTAGGTAGTTAATCTAACAATTATTAAATTCCTTTTATGTCAATAACTGGGTGGATGAAACCAATTGGTTGCTCACCAGAGTTATTCTCCACACTAGTATTTATATACTGTGTGAGAAGAGCGTGCTCGGTAATAGAGATACATTACCGCTCAACCAACCGAGGAAAAAACCAAGACAACGCTGGTGGAAAAAGCCCCGCGAAGAGGAGAACAAAGGAGAACGAAAACGAACAACGGGGCGAGAGGACGCAACTGGGGAAGGAACGAAAACGAACAACGGGGCGAGAGGACGCAACTGGGGGAGGGACGAGAACAGACAACGAAAAAGATCCCCACCAGCAAGTACGCTCTCGACAATTACACAACCGGAGAAAAGAGACTCTCTAATAACTAACAGTAAGTGACTAATTGTGTTTTTAACCCAGCAAATTAATCACATTAAATTAAGCTGGGTCAGACAAGTTAGGCCTACATTGTGGCCTAAGACCCAGCATCAACTCATAGCTTAAAAGGTGAAGGTAGATTGCCCTAACCTAACTTGGTGAGGAATCCTACTGTGGACCTCAATTTACCTGCCCGCTCTGGACCATTTCCGGAATCTCTAGGCTGACCCCTCTAGGCTAGACTTGATCTACTCTATAGTTAGACTGGAGAAATAAGGGGTGGGTTAATTGTGGACCAATTCATACAGAGCATTTTTCGCATTGGTGGTCCGTGTGTGGGGAATTACAAACCTTAACCTATTAACAAAAATTGCAGAATTAGGCTAAATGGTCTAGCCTAAGCCTAAGCCTAACCTAATCAAGCCTAATTAGGTCTACAACCTAGGGCCTAACTAGGAAACATTTACATTTAAGGAGTCTCATTCTCTTATAAGCTTAGACCTGAGTGCCACATAAGTACTTGGTGGGGATTAAACCAAATTTAAACTTGCTGTTTTGTCTGTGCTCTCTCTTCTCTGGTAATTTCTTCTTGTCCTATATTTCATTACGATCCCCAGTTAAACAACATTAGTGAACAAGCATTTAAAATGCATACAACTCCAAGCATCCAATTCTTCTTTTAAGGAAGAATCACTCAACAGATTTTTTCAACAGGCACATGCATTCCTTGCAATCTGTGTGTATATATATATATGTATATATACACTGTACTCTTTACATGTGCCACAAATACACTCAACCTATCTGAACATAAGCAAGTATTGCATGGGTTACTCAAAAGGGTCTTATGGCCTACTTTGGCCATAGCCCAAACACTGAACCTTGGTCTTATGGCCTACTTTGGCCATAGCCCAAACACTGAACCTTGGTCTTATGGCCTACTTTGGCCATAGCCCAAACACTGAACCTTGGTCTTATGGCCTACTGTGGCCATGAGCCAAACAATAAAGGTCTTATGGCCTACCTTTGGCCATGGGCCAAACAATAAGGGTCTTATGGCCTACCTTGACCATGGGCCAAACAACTGAACCTTGGTCTTATGGCTTACTGTGGCCATGAGCCAAACAATAAAGGTCTTATGGCCTACCTTGGCCATGGGCCAAACAATAAAGGTCTTATGGCCTTGTTTGGCCATGGGCCAAACAATAAAGGTCTTATGGCCTACCTTGGCCATGGGCCAAACAATAAAGGTCTTATGGCCTACCTTGGCCATGGGCCAAACAATAAAGGTCTTATGGCCTACCTTGGCCATGGGCCAAACAATAAAGGTCTTATGGCCTACCTTGGCCATGGGCCAAACAATAAAGGTCTTATGGCCTACCCTGGCCATGGGCCAAACAATAAAGGTCTTATGGCCTACCTTGGCCATGGGCCAAACAATAAAGGTCTTATGGCCTACCTTGGCCATGGGCCAAACAATAAAGGTCTTATGGCCTACCTTGGCCATGGGCCAAACAATAAAGGTCTTATGGCCTACCTTGGCCATGGGCCAAACAATAAAGGTCTTATGGCCTACCTTGGTCATGGGCCAAACAATAAGGGTCTTATGGCCTACCTTGGCCATGGGCCAAACATAAGGGTCTTATGGCCTACCTTGGCCATGGGCCAAACAATAAGGGTCTTATGGCCTACCTCAGCCATGGGCCAAAACAATTGAACCTTGGTCTTGTGGCTTACTGTGGCCATAGCCCAAACAATGAGCCTTGGTCTTTTGGCCTACCTTGGCCATGGGCCAAACATTAAATGTCTTATGGCCTACCTTGGCCATGGGCTAAACATTGTCTTATGGCCTACCTTGGCCATAGGGAAAACTATTACAAGGGTCTTATGGCCTCCCTTGGCCAGAGACCAAACAATACAAAATAAGACCCAGACTGGATAAACCAAAGACTGTTCCCAGAGACCAACTAGCTACAGCCAAACAGACAAAACTTGATACTGTAGAATCAAATGTGACCAACTGTAATACATGAACACCTATACTACAGAACTTTAATATAACTGTAGCCTCAAAGACAGTGATAAACACAGGTTGAATGATTGCCTGATTGAGGGTCCTAATCTCATTTCTGACCTTGTGAAGATCTTACTGAGGTTCAGGTTAGATAAAAAAGAACCTGTACCATCAGTAGTTGTGGATCTAAACTTGTTCAGAGATGAGGAAGGCCTTCTAAGGTGTAAAGGGAGATTAGACAAATCAAAACTGTCATACAAAAGCAAACATCCAATCCTTTTACCTAGATTTAGCTATTTGACAACATTAATCATCAGAAAAACACACAATGTATATCATATGGGGGTACCACAGACATTAACTACATTAAGAAAAATTTATTGGATACCCAAGGGAAGGATCACTTTAAAACAGTCCTGAGTGAGTGTGTCACATGTAGGCGTATTCATGCTAGGCCCTATAGGAAACCAAATTCTCCTGCTTTGCCAGAGGAGAGAGTTACTCTCAACAGACCCTTTGAGACTGTAGGCATTGACTATACAGGAGCATTGACTGTAGGGGTGGGTGACACTGAACAAAAAATGTACATTGTACTGTTTACATGTGCTGCCTCACGAGCTGTTTATTTGGATGTTGTGGAGGACCTTACAGCAGAATCTTTTGTAGCTGTCTTTAAGAGATTCTGTGCACGACATTCAGTACCCAAGACAGTTTGGACTGACAATGCTACATATTTCAAGGCTGGTGAACAAGTCATCCACGACTTGTTAAGCGATGAAATCACACAATTATATATACAAAATTCAAACATAAAGTGGAAGTATATTCCGGTTGCCTCTCCTTGGTATGGTTCTATCTGGGAGAGGAATATACAAACAGTAAAGAATTGCTTGAAGAAAGCAATTGGGAAAAAACAGATACACTTATTTGGGTTGCTCACTCTCCTGGCTGAGATTGAGAACATCATTCACAATAGACCACTCACTTATGTGAGTGACAACATTAATGACCCGGAACCATTAACTCCAAATCATTTGATTCGGGGAGAACAAGTTAGTCTCCTGCCGGACTACAATATAGACTCTTCAGAAGACCCAAACTGGACTCAACGACATGATGAGTTCCAGACTAAGTTACAACATTTAACTAGAGTTAAAGCTCATTTCATTAAACAGTGGAAAACTGAGTACTTGATGGGTCTAAGGGAGAGACATAAACAAATGACTAAGAAGGATTGGTCTGACACAATTAAGGTAGGGGACCTTGTTCTCATACATGACAGTACTCCAAGACAATACTGGCCTCTGGCTAGAGTTTCAGAACTCAGACCAGGGGCAGATGGGGTAACAAGAGTGGTCAAATTAAGGACTTCAATGGGTGACACAACAAGAGACATTTCTCTTTTGTACCCTTTAGAGTCTGGACCCAAAACAATGGACTTTGGAGAACCTTCTCCACTGACAGTAACAACTGGAGACACTGAACTTCCAGTAACTATTCCTTTGACAGTAGGAGTGGTAACGCATCCTACTACAACATTGACAGACACAAGACCTCAGCGACAAACAGCATTAAAGGCGCGATTATTTTTACAACAAAAAATAGATGCTGGGGAATTGTAATTTTATCTTCTAACTTTCATTTTTTCTTTTCTTATGGTAAAGACCATAGACAGTTTCATCCTATGGATGTATATTTTCTCTTCTAATTAAATGCTACACCTTCTCCATGAGAAGGTGAGGATAGGCACTGTTAATCAGATTAACAGGCATTTACAGTCAAATAGTTAGCTAGTCTACACTCAGACATAAAAATTGGTGACAATGACACCAAAATTTTTATCTCCCGGGGCCCCCAGTATATGGAAAACTGATGAGTGGGTAGTTGGGAGGTAACGAAAATGGTTCACTGAGTAGGTAGGTAGTTAATCTAACAATTATTAAATTCCTTTTATGCCAATAACTGGGTGGATGAAACCAATTGGTTGCTCACCAGAGTTATTCTCCACACTAGTATTTATATACTGTGTGAGAAGAGTGTGCTCGGTAATAGAGATACATTACCGCTCAACCAACCGAGGAAAAAACCAAGACAACGCTGGTGGAAAAAGCCCCGCAAAGAGGAGAACAAAGGAGAACGAAAACGACCAACGGGGCGAGAGGACGCAACTGGGGAAGGAACGAAAACGAACAACGGGGCGAGAGGACGCAACTGGGGGAGGGACGAGAACAGACAACGAAAAAGATCCCCACCAGCAAGTACGCTCTCGACAATTACACAACCGGAGAAAAGAGACTCTCTAATAACTAACAGTAAGTGACTAATTGTGTTTTTAACCCAGCAAATTAATCACATTAAATTAAGCTGGGTCAGACAAGTTAGGCCTACATTGTGGCCTAAGACCCAGCATCAACTCATAGCTTAACAAAGGTGAAGGTAGATTGCCCTAACCTAACTTGGTGAGGAATCCTACTGTGGACCTCAATTTATCTGCCCGCTCTGGACCATTTCCGGAATCTCTAGGCTGACCCCTCTAGGCTAGACTTGATCTACTCTATAGTTAGACTGGAGAAATAAGGAGTGGGTTAATTGTGGACCAATTCATACAGAGCATTTTTCGCATATATATATATATATATATATATATATACAGTGGTGTAGTGCTGTGGGAACGCGTGGGAACGGCGTTCCCTTTTTTTGGTAGACGGAACGGCGTTCCCTCACTATTTCAAATAAATCCGAACTTACAAATCTCTAACGTCATGAAATTTTAATTCCCACCCCTAGAAGAAATATGAGAAAGAATCATTAACTGTTTCATTTCTTTTAGCTTCGACTGAGGCAATGCTAGCCTATAAAGATCTGGTGAAACATCACCACGGAGTACCAGTTGTTAACTTTTTTTTAGTTAATCATTTCAGTTGTTAGCTATTTTTATTGATCGTACTGGATGTCATATATCTAATGACACTGGAAATACTGCATCTTCAATCTTGGAATATATCCTAATATCCAGTGCATATGACCTCAAAATATCCCTGAAATTGGTCAGATTTCAAAAGATTTCCCGGGGAGCTTACAGTGCCCCCGGACCCCCAGCTGTATGGGCTCGCCGTGCTCGCCATTGTCCCCCCCGCATCTGAGTAACACTTTCAAAATGCGTTCCCTCACTTCTTTATTTAGCACTACACCACTGTGTGTGTGTGTATATATATATATATATATATAATCAAAGAATCACAAGGAAAAGGAAACACGAAGTCCGAGCGCTTTCGTGATATATTCACATCTTCAGAGACAAGAGAGAAATAGACAGAATTTACAAAATAAATGAGTTAAATACACAAGCGTAAAAACTTCCCAATAGGCAACTCAATCTAAAACCAATAAAAACAGTCTTAAACTTCCCCAATAGATACCTTAATGTAAAGGCTACTAAATTATCGAATACAAAAACTATAAAAAGAAATTCTACAATTAACATGTACACATAAATGATAACAGTTATTAGAAATAGCATTTATTTATTTGTATACTGTATATATTCTGTTCGTGTCCCACTGTAGGGCCTCCACTTTACCTCTTCTACATCACAAATTTTTCCGTGGGACAGATGACCGACGGACATTTGACCGAACGGACATTGAGCCGACGGCTGTTTCGCCGAACGGACGATTCGCCGAATGGACTGTCATTAATAAAAAAAACAAATATAATTTAAATACGAAAATTAGTTGTTAACTTTTATAATTTAAGTCTTGCGTTTGTGCCTTTATAGTTTAAGGCTTTAAGCTATTCTGAAACGTTTGTTGCCTTTTTTAAATCTTAGTAACTTATGCCTTAGGTTTTCGCACTTAAAATTGCAGTCATCCTGGAACTTTTACATTGTTCACTGTTCAGTAACCCACAATGCCTCTTCAATTTATTGATTCAGAAAAAGGCCATAAAAAGTTAGTACACCCTTGACGATTGGTTAGGTTAAGTCATGATAATTTCGTTAGTTTACTGTTAAAACATACGAAAATATCACGACTTAACCTAACCAATCGTCATTTTTTTAAATAATATTAGTAATAGTTTCTCTAGACAAATTGTATCTGTAGACAAATTATTGTAGTTAAATTGTATCTGTAGACAAATTATTGTAGTTAAATTGTATCTGTAGACAAATTATTGTAGTTAAATTGTATCTGTAGACAAATTATTGTAGTTAAATTGTATCTGTAGACTAATTGTTGTAGACAAATTGTTGTAGACAAATTGTATCTTTAGAGAAATTGTTGTAGACAAATTCGCCGGACACCGTCAAAGTGAATTCCATGGTCTAAAACGAAAGTTTTAAATTATATAATATACACCGAGAAAGATATATATATATATATATTATCGATATAAATTTATTTAAAAAAGGTATCTATGTTTTTACGTCAAGCGTCTATAACTGTCAATTTAACATAATTTAATATTTTAACAAAATAATTCGGATCAAATGTAGAATTCGGACCCCAGCCTTCTTTAGTTAGCTTTATAAGGCTAACTAACGAAAATATCATGACCTAACCTAACCAATCGTCAAGGGCATACAGTTAACCTAACGATTGGTTAGGTTAGGTTGTGATATTTTCGTTAGTTAGCCTTATAAAGCTAACTAAAGAAGGCTGGGGTCCGAATTCTACATTTGATCCAATAATTCAATAACATTTAATAATAACCTTTAATAACATGTGTGTGTATTTTGTCATAGAAATATTAATGACAGTCCATTCGGCGAAACAGCCGTCGGCGAATCGTCCGTTCAGCGAAACGTCCGTCGGCGAATCGACCGGGTACCGGCATTATCATATTTCAAGGTCAAACTTTAACCTCAAATGACCTTGACTTGATCCATGGAGTTGCAAAATTATATCCTACTGTTATCATGTGCCTATAGAACTACTCAGTCTCGCCCAAAAACCATAAAAACGACAGTAAGATCACCAAAATATCTCCACGACTGCATGACCTTGAGTATTGACGAATGTGGGTCAAAACGACTCCCAAAGTATCTGCAACCCCTCCAGATCGACTCATCATCCTAAAAACTCATAGAAATGACATCAAGATCATCAAAATCCATCAAGTATTGACCAGGATATGGGATTTTTCAGTTTCGCCGGCCATATTGAAAAAGCCAAGCGGGGGTCAGGTGTACAGAGTGACTGTACACCCGATGGATTCTTGAATGGGGTGGTATAAGCTTTCAAAATATGTCAAGATTTGCTTTATAACAAACAATGCAGGTTTCCCACCCCTGCAACCGGACTATAGGGTCTTTGTTGGTCTGAAACATTATAATATATATATGCACAGGCAGTTTTTACATAGTGGAGCCACCTCGATGGGCCGAAGTGGCCCCTAGTGTGCCCACTATAAAAATTTCTTATGTTCTTATGTTCTTATGTAATAAAATTTATTTGAAAATATTTAGTTGGTCTTTATTCGTTTATTTGTGCAGTTATGGGCACAACTCGTCTCCATCATATTTCCTTTACCCCGTTTCGTGACTCCCAAGGGTTCAAAACAGTTATTTTCCATCATCTTTGAGTTGTCCAGGTTACCAACTACCTGGCTTTACACGAGGCACCATTTCACATTTTTTTTGGCACCGAACATCATACACTATATAATGAAAACACTGAATAAATTATAATTAATTGAAAAATATTAGTTACCCATAAATTTTTGTAAACATATTTTAATTTCATTTTTCAATAAAAATCTCATAAAATAGTTTTCAAAACTTTAGAAAAAAATTATTATTTTATTAAATAATTAGTAATGTTTCTTAAGATATTTATTTAAAGTATTATATTTGATGCAACATCGTAGGGGTATATCAGATGTTTTGAAAAATTTCAATTTTACAGCCTTCTTTCGGGGGGGTAAAAAAAAGAAAATGGTGTTAATAATCCAGCAGAGTTGAAGCACCTTTAAACAGAAAAAAACGAGCAACTATGTCACATAATACATCAAGTATGATTCGTATTTTGTAGTGAGGCATGTCACTTAGGAATTATGTGGATTGTTATTTAAATATATTGTTCTTATGTACATTATTATGGTCCGGTTACCTGTGTGCCGCCGGCTTGCTCCATCAGAGTAACATCCTTTGCGGACGATACAAAAATCAGTAGAAAAATTAGTGATGTAGAAAAAGTGAAGTGGAGGCTACACTTTAATGCTGACACTCGTTGCATTCACTGCCGATCGAATCATATCTGATTCTCATACAATAATCATAATGATCACGGCTCAAATAAACAGAAAAAACTTTCTAAGTGACGACCATAAACCGATCGATTTTTTTATATTTCAAATATATTATATTTGCATAATTTATTGCTTTATAGTATATACCAAATAGTTTAATAAATAAATATACTGAATTTTAGATTAATATTCACTTCAAAATAACAATAAAATTCTCTTTCATTAATATTTCTAAGGCTAAGTGTTCACTAACCTCTAAAATAATATCTTTTATTTGTGATTAGTTTAAAATTTAATTATTGATGTAACTTAGTAATATTTAAGAATTAAATAGTAATTTAATTTTCTTTACCTATAAATTCTTAACAACCAAAGAAAACTCAGTCATACATTTTAAGCACTAACTTTAAAAAGGAATTTCTAAAAATGAACACGTGTAATGTGTAATGTATTTGTTTAGTTAATTAAATCTTTACGCAATTATTTCTAAAACTCATAAATAAAGGCATATTAAAATGGTTCAAGAACCTATGAAGAGACAAAGCCATTTTTTTTTTGTCTTTAGTTACGTCCTTGAGACCTTGACTCGTAGACCTATTAAAAATAAAAACATATGTGGGATTTTTTAATCGTTGTTCAGGAACCTGTAACTATTTATGGTGTTAACAGAAACAATAACGTCACGATTAAACCTAAAAGATTTAATGATTTGGAAATATACACATAGTTTAGTAAATTAAAAAATTTCAAAATTTCTTAACCAGTGTTTTTATAATTTGGGACCTAAACATTTTCGTTCTCATAGGTATCGAGCATTTAAAATTTATGGCTGGAGTTCAGGTTTATTTTAATTTACTTTGTGTTTTATTTTATTATTATTATTATTATTTTATTATTAGTTTGAGGAGAAATTTATTGCGTGAACAAAACTTTTGCAACGCATCTAGAAGTAACATTTGTAAGAAGAATGTTTGTCCTATAATTTCCATTTTCTTCAGCATTTCAAGGAAAGAAAATGGATGACACTATTAACTGTTGTTAAAAATTGAATAACTATATACTTACTTATAACTAAGTTTTGTGAGCTAATTAAATGTTTTTTTTATTCTCGAACCTATTTTATAATTAACATTTTTTATTTCTGTAGCTGGTTTATAATGAAATGTATTGAAATATCTGATATTTTACTTTGTTAAGCCAAATATTTAAAGATTTGATGTGTTTATGCGATTGATATAAAAGTAATTTGCAAATTACGCGACTTTTGTATTTAATTATTCCATATAAAATTTTGTAACCTCCCTTCAGGGGAGACAGAAAAAAAATGGTGTCAATAATCCAGCAGGGTGCAATTACAGCACTTTAAAAACATAAAAAAAAAGTATTATTGAAGTTTTAATTATATGATTTAGATTTTGTTACTTGTATATTATTTGTGTAAGAAGTTAGAAATCTGGGATTAGTAGAAGGGAAGATCAGGGCCCCATGTATCTTTTTTTGCTTTATTGTACCAAATATAATAAATTAAATTGATTGCTCGGTTATGTCAACCGTACGCCCTTGACGATTGGTTAGGTTAAGTTGTGATATTTATGTTAGTTTTAACGAAGATATCATTTGGTAATTGAGGCTGGGGGCCCTGATCTTCAGGTGATCCGAAATATGCTGAAAAAGACGGTAAGATTATAAAGTGATTGGGGAAGTGATTCATATTCTATCGAAAGTGGCTGCAATGACAAATATCCCAATGCAAAAATACTATTAATCTGAAAAGTGATACTACCACATCTTTTTCAAGTTGAGTAAGCCTACTAGCAGTACAGTATGTCCTGCATGAAAGTGAAGAACCATGAGGTTAAAATTAGATAATAAATAAACTTTTCCAACCAAACATCACAATCTTACAAATATGGAAAACTGATAGGTGTGGGTAGTTGGGAGGTTACGAAAATGGTCCACTGAGAAGGTAGGTAGTTAATCTAACAATTATTAAACTCCTTTTATGTCAATAACTGTAACTGGGTGGATGAAACCAATTGGTTGCTCACCAGAGTTATTCTCCACATTAGTATTTATATACTGTGTGATAGAGCGTGCTCGGTAATAGACATACATTACCGATCAACCAACCGAAAAAAAACAAGGGAACGCTGGTGGAAAACGCCGCGGGAAGAACTGACAAGAAGGAACGGGAGAGCAAGACGGAACGGGGAGAAGGAAGAGGCTAAACAACGGGAAAAGATCCCCATCAGCAAGTACGCTCTCGAAAATTGAGCAAAGAGAAGAGGGACTTTCTAATAACACTCAGTAAGTGATCAGTTGTGTTTTTGAACCCCGTTTGTGGACATAATATAAGCTGGGTCAGTAAAATTAGGCCTACATTGTGGTCTAAGACCTAGCATCAACTCATAGCTTAACAAAGGCTAAGTAAATTACCTAACCTAATTTGTTGAGGAATCCTACTGTGGACCTCAATTTACTCTGCTCGCTCTTGACCATTTCCAAAATCTCTAGGCTGACCCCTACAAGGCTAAGCTTAATCTACTCTATAGTTAGACTGGAGATATTAGGGGTGGGTTAATTGGGGACTAATTCATACAGAGTATTTTTCACATTGATTGCCCGTGCGGGGAATTTACATACTTTAGGCTCAACCTTACTTAACAAAAATTGCAGAATTAGGCTAAATGGTCTAGCTTAAACCTAACCTAATGAAGCCTAAAGTAACAAACTTGCCTAATTAGGTCTACAACCTAGGGCCTAAGTAAGAAACACTTACATTTAAGGAGTCCCATTCTTTTATAAGCTTAGAACTGAGTGGCACATAAATACTTGGGGGGATTTAACTAAATTTAAAACTTGACTGTTTTGTCTGATTACTCAATTTATTTGATCTCTCGTCTCTGATAATTTCTTCTTGCCCTATATTTCATTACGATCCCCAGTTAAACAATTTTGACTTAAACATGGACAGTGAGGAATTGAAACAATTAAAAAAGAAAAAGAGGGGAAAGTTGGGCGCTGTTACTAAGGCCATCAACACTTTTAACAATATTACACAACCAGGCAAGGAAGATTTAGAGTATGTAATTCTTAAATTGGGTAACTTTAAGAAGAATATAATAGCCATTGATGAGAGTATTTCAAAGTTAATTGAACCTGAAATGGCTGATAAACAACTTATAGACTTTTACTCTGATAATGAGCATCAGGTAATCTCAATTGAACAGCACATAAGGAGATTACAGTCTCGTTTGACCGACTTAACACCAAATAAACCTATTTCTGATTTTAATCAAAGTAGAGCTAACCTTCAACAAAATTTAAGTGGCATGCCAAATCCCGAGTCACAAGAATTTAGGGCTAAGTTACCCACTTTGCTAGTACCAACATTTGATGGGGACACGGTACAATTCCCATCTTTCATTGAAAAATTTGAGAGTTCAATAGATAATAAACCTTATATTCCAACTGTTGATAAGTTTAGCTACTTAACTAGTTTCCTTAAAGGTCCAGCCTATAACATGATAGCCTATTTACCAGCTGTGGGTGATTCATATGAAGTATATAGCTATTGATCTCTTGAAACGTAATTACATTAATAAAGATGAGATTATATTTGAATTATCTCAACAAATTATTGATTTTGCACGCGTAAAAGATAACCATAGTGATATGGAAAATTTTTGTTCAAAATTAGAAGTTATTATGGGACAACTGGTTAGCAATGAGATAGATGTTAAAGCTTCATCTTGGCTTATATATAGCGCAGTCCTTAGGTGCCTTCCTTTGAGGATTAAAGATGTTTTAGTTCAAAAGACGGGAGAAAATTATCCTAATCTTGAAAACATCAGAAAACACTTTCCAACTATCCTAACTAATTTCAAATTGAGAAATAGTTCAACACAAAATAAGACCCAGACTATGGATAAACAAAAGACTGTCCCCAGAGACCAACTAGCTACAGCCAAACAGACAAAACTTGATACTGTAGAATCAAATGTGACCAACTGTAACACACGAACACCTACATTATAGAACTTTAATGTAACTGCTGCCTCCACTTACACACCACATTGTAAATTTTGTGCAAGTGATGAACACAGTAGTACTGGGTGTGGCAAATATTCAGACTTTAACTCAAGATCTAGAAGATGTGAACAGTTGAACCTATGTAAAAAGTGTACTGGCCAGGGACATTATAAGAAAGACTGTAAATCTAAGTTAAGATTCAATTGTAAGTTTTGTAAAAGTTCACGACATGTCTCATCAATGTGTGATTCACGGAAGTGTCCAAACAACAATACTCAAACTCAAAAGATACCTCCTCCAAACAAAGATAATTAATCAAGAAAATTCCACTTTCATGGGAAATTCTGTTTGTTCAAACAACGTAACAAAAAACACAGGTTTTTACCAACTATTACTTTGGACTTCGCTTAGTGAATGGTGAGGGTAGCACCACTCCAGTGAGATGTCTTATAGACTCTTGTTCTCAACAAACATTTGTTTCGCAAAATTTAGTTAATAAATTGGGTTTGACACCAAACCCGAATTAACAAGAACTCAATATCACATCCTTTGTTAAGGATAACTCAAACAAAAATAGCTATAAGACAATTGACCTGGAATTACATGTAGAAAATGAATTAGAAAAAATTAAAACCGTCATTATTCCAAAAGTAGGACAAAACAAACTGGTTGTACCCAAACTATCATAGAACAAACCTCAATCATTTGAGGAAACAGTACAATATAGCTGATCAGTGGCGGCTCGTGACTTTCAGTTATGGGGGTGCTGCCTCAGAAATTGCGAATAATTGTGTCGATTATATATATATATGAGAGAGAGAGAAAGTCGAATAGATAAATAGATAACTACTCACTACTCAGTCATAAAAATAAGTAAAATAGTATCATAAAATCAATTATAGGGTACTTACGCTTAACGGGTAGTTTCGAATTTGCCAAAAATTTTATTTATAAACAAATTCCATTCTTCTGTTTTTATTCTGAGCGAAAAAATATTCTAAGAAATGAAAGCTATATATTGTAAATAATCCAATTATTATATAATTAACTTCAATCTCACGACAAAAAATAAATGATAACGAATTACTGATAAATGCAATTCGGAAATTAAATTTCGAATTAGCAAACGATACAGCAACATAACTACCACGTCAAACAAACAAATCGGCACTGCTCTGTCCACAGTGCTTTGGATCCTCTTAAACCCGCGATTCTGACTCGCTCTTCGTACGTCCGCCACCGAGGTTTCAAGCGTTTCGAACAAAATCTGGAACTGTTAAGTACGCAGTTCCACTGGAAGTAGGGTTGCCAACCGTCCTTTTTTGCAGGTTTTTGTCCTTGTCCTTTCTTGAGTTCGGAAAGGACGCCATTTGTCCTTTTCTGATAACAATCTTGTTCCAAACAACAGTTTTGTAACAAAATTTTTGTTTAAAAGGAAATAATTATAAAGTCTTAAGTCGAGTAACATTTTATAAGTTTTATCTATTTCTGGAACATCTGCATATTGCAAAAGAATTTTCAGTGTGATGAACGCTAAATGGCGTGATGATAGAAACCGATGTTCGGTTGAACTAGTAAAAAGTGAGCTTTTTGTTTATTTCAATTTAAAGGATAATTGTTTGGGTTTTGCGGAAAAAATAAAAAATGATACTTTTACTGAAGTCTGCAAAAATTCAAGAAAAGTATAAATTTAAAAATAAATAAATATCAAGTTACCATAAATTTTGTCAATGCACGACTCAATGGGTCAATATCTGTATATCAATAAAAATATTTCCTTTAAAAAAATATGCAATAAAAAAGCATGCAGTATAAATTGTAATAAATTACAAATAAAATTTTACTTCTTTCCCTGACCCTGTAGACAGTATATTGGAATTGATGCTCTTGTCCTTTATTCAAACTTCATGGAGTTGGCAACCCTATATATATATATATATATATATATATATATATATATATATATATATACATACAGTATATATATATATATACACAGAGTGGGCCGAAAGTCTGGATCCATAGGAAAATATTTATTTTAGTATATAAATTACAACAAATGGTAAATACTTAAAATGAATATCAACTTTAACTCGTAAATGCGTATCCGTGATACTGTACAGTAGTTCGTACTCCAGTATAAATACTCAAATACTTTTTTTATTTCAGCCCAGAAATGGCTTCGAATCTAACAACAGAAGACCGGGTAGAACTTGTGCTCATGTACGCGAGACAGGGCGCTACACACAGAGAAGTTGCTACCGAATTCAATAGAAATCATCCTGATAAGCATCCAGTAACACATGCGACTGTTGGCAAGTTGTTTAAACGTTTCAAAGAAACAGGAAGTGTACATGATCGACGGCGTTCTGGTCGTCCAAAAACTGCAGCTGATGAAAATACCTCTGCAATGGTATGTGAAACTTTAACGAATAGTCCAGTAAAGTCAACAAGAAGATTATCAAATGAAACACGCATCTCGAGAACGTCAATTCGAAGAATTATTAAAAATCATAAATTCCATCCCTAAGTGTCTCGATGTCAGAGGCCGCCAATTTGAGCATTTGTTATAATTTGTTGTTTATACTGGAGTACGAACCACTGTACATTATCACGGATACGCATTTACGAGTTAAAGTTGATATTCATTTTAAGTATTTACCATTTGTTGTAATTTATGTATTAAAATAAATATTTTCCTATGGATCCAGACTTTCGGCCCACCCTATATATATATATACACAGTATATATATCTTTCTCGGTATATATTGTATAATTTCAAACTTTCGTTTTAGACCATGGAATTCACTTTGACGGTGTCCGGCGAATTTGTCTACAACAATTTGTCTAAAGATACAATTCATCTACAACAATTTATCTACAACAATTAGTCTACAGATACAATTTAACTACAATAATTTGTCTACAGATACAATTTGTCTAGAGAAACTATTACTAATATTATTTAAAAAAATGACGATTGGTTAGGTTAAGTCGTGATATTTTCGTATGTTTTAACAGTAAACTAACGAAAATATCATGACTTAACCTAACCAATCGTCAAGGGTGTACTAACTTTTTATGGCCTTTCTCTGAATCAATAAATTGAAGAGGCATTGTGGGTTACTGAACAGTGAACAATGTAAAAGTTCCAGGATGACTGCAATTTTAAGTGCGAAAACCTAAGACATAAGTTACTAAGATTTAAAAAAGGCAACAAACGAACAAACGTTTCAGAATAGCTTAAAGCCTTAAACTATAAAGGCACAAACGCAAGACTTAAATTATAAAAGTTAACAACTAATTTTCGTATTTAAATTATATTTGTTTTTTTTTATTAATGACAGTCCATTCGGCGAATCGTCCGTTCGGCGAAACAGCCGTCGGCTCAATGTCCGTTCAGTCAAATGTCCGTCGGTCATCTGTCCGGCCACGGAAAAATTTGTGATGTAGAAGAGGTAAAGTGGAGGCCCTACAGTGGGACACGAACAGAATATATACAGTATACAAATAAATAAATGCTATTTCTAATAACTGTTATCATTTTATGTGTACATGTTAATTGTAGAATTTCTTTTATATAGTTTTTTGTATTCGATAATTTAGTAGCCTTTACATTAAGGTATCTATTGGGGAAGTTTAAGACTGTTTTTATTGGTTTTAGATTGAGTTGCCTATTGGGAAGTTTTTACGCTTGTGTATTTAACTCATTTATTTTGTAAATTCTGTCTATTTCTCTCTTGTCTCTGAAGATGTGAATATATCACGAAAGCGCTCGGACTTCGTGTTTCCTTTTCCTTCTGATTCTTTGCTTATATATTATATTATATATATATTATATATATACACAGTGGTGTAGTGCTAAATAAAGAAGTGAGGGTACGCATTTTGAAAGTGTTACTCAGATGCGGGGGGGACAATGGCGAGCGCGGCGAGCCCATACAGCTGGGGGTCCGGGGGCACTGTAAGCTCCCCGGGAAATCTTTTGAAATCTGACCAATTTCAGGGATATTTTGAGGTCATATGCATTGGATATTAGGATATATTCCAAGATTGAAGATGCAGTATTTCCAGTGTCATTAGATATATGACATCCAGTACGATCAATAAAAATAGCTAACAACTGGAATGATTAACTAAAAAAAAGTTAACAACTGGTACTCCGTGGTGATGTTTCACCAGATCTTTATAGGCTAGCATTGCCTCAGTCGAAGCTAAAAGAAATGAAACAGTTAATGATTCTTTCTCATATTTCTTCTAGGGGTGGGAATTAAAATTTCATGACGTTAGAGATTTGTAAGTTCGGATTTATTTGAAATAGTGAGGGAACGCCGTTCCGTCTACCAAAAAAAGTAAGGGAACGCCGTTCCCACGCGTTCCCACAGCACTACACCACTGTGTATATATATATATATATATATATATATATATATGATTGAACTCAGAATGGTCCCGAGGCTTTTTTCATGATACACACAGACCGTGCATGGAACAAGGAACTCCTCTGGGAAAATCCAATCAACTATTGTCTAAATAAGTAATGGTAAATGACAAACACTATAGTTTTTTCTTTTTCATGATGTTAGCCCGACGTGGGCTAACGTCATCCCAAAGCTAGATCCTATCTGCTTTGCAGATAGCTGGTGAGGGAAGCTTCTGTTTTCCCAGAAGGGTTCCTTGTTCCATGCACGGTCTGTGTGTATCATATATATATATATATATATATATATATATAAGCAAACAACCACAGGGAAAATGAAAAAGAAACACGAAATCCGAGCGCTTTCGTGATATATTCACATCTTATATTTCACACTTAAACACGTGAAATGAACGAAGGATGCAAATCCACACGGAAAAAAAATTATTCCAAAGTCTTTCGTGTATTCAGCAGTACACCTCGTCAGGGAATGGAATGACTGCTGAATAAACGAAAAGCCTTGTAATAATTTTTCTTTTTCCTTGTGCGTTTTCATCATATATATATATTCGAAAAAAACCATGCGACTATTGGACCTTTGAAAAACGAAGACAGTACTTTATCTGATGATCCAACTGAAGTATCCGAAATATTAAGAACTCAGTACGAATCATCTTTCAGTATCCCAAAAACTAACAAACTGATATGCGATAAAAACGCATTCTTTGAAGAACTACAAGGGGAAAGTATAACGGACTTCGACTTTACGACAGATGATATTACACAAACTACAGGGAAACTAAAAGCACACTCAGCGGCAGGACTGGAGAAATGGAATGCCACACTGATCAAAAACTACAAGACTGCAATCGCCGAGCTCCTATATTGAATATGGAGACGATCACTAGACACGGGAGAAATACCAGGCATCCTGAAGAGCGTGAACATAGTCCCAATATATAAAGGAGAAGATCAATCCGAGGCCAAAAACTATAGGCCAGTGTCGCTTACATTTCATCTCACTAAAATATTTGAAAGAATAGTTAGACAGAAAATCTATGACTTTTTGGAAACTCAGAAAAAATTAAATGATAACCAACATGGGTTTCGGTCAGGCAGATCATACCTATCACAACTAATGGAACACTACAACAACATTATTGATGCACTTGAAAGTAATGAAAACTATGATGTAATATACACAGACTTTGCCAAAGCGTTCAACAAGTGTGACTATGAAATTATCATATAATACATAAACTGAAATATATGGGAATAACAGGAAAAGTAGGGAAATGGATATATAATTTCCCTAGTGAGCGGCGGCAAGTCGTTACAGTAAAAGGAGTATCTTTATCAGAATCAGAGGTTCTCAGCTCAGCACCACAAGGAACAGTATTAGCTCCACTGCTCTTCATAATCATGCTAACTGACATAGATCAGGACATTACCAGAGACAGCACAGTAACATCCTTTGCAGATGACACAAAGATCAGTAAAAAAATAAGAAACCCAGAAGTTATTGGATCTCTACAAACAGACATGACTAGAATCTACAAGTGAATGGAAAACAACAATATGAAGTTTAACACAGGAATTTCAGCTGTTACGGTACGGAAAAAGAGACGACCTAAATTCCATGGAATATTATACCTCAAATGAACAGGAAATTCAGAGAAATTCTAAAGCAAAAGATTTAGGGGTTGTAATGACATGAGTAGTATAGCCGCAAAAGGGGAGAGTGCAAGAAGGTTGCAAGTGATTACGTAATGTTGCAAAGGTGGGTGGGGGGTGTTGCAAAGGGGGGTGGGGGTGTTGCAAAAAAAATAATAAAAAAAAAAAAATCCCCCAAAGGGGGGATGCTGCAGGTGCAACAAGGAAAACTTGGAGGTGGCGTTATCCCTCAAGAGAAAGGAGAGAAAGGAGGAGAGGTGTTTACCTGGCAGGAGCCAAGTGCATATTAAGACTTCAGTTGTTTTATAGGCTCCTAATCAGCCAGTTGGCTTAGAAGGCGTAAATGGCTTGAGTTGCCAGATAGCGCCATGTATTCATTTAATTCTAATCGATGACTGAGTTGCCAGATACCACTTTTTAGCATTATTATTGTATACACTATTATAGACTCCTAATCAGCCAGTTGGCTTAGAAGGCTTAAATGGCTTGAGTTGCCAGATACCACTTTTTAGCGATACCATTGTATACATTATTATATTTCTTAACAGTTGGTTTAGAATACCGGTAGTAGGTTTAGAAGGCGTAACATGATATAATTAAGTAAAACAACATTGCATCATTCTGTTTATTATAAATATATAGTAAATAAATATACATTTCAATTGAGGAATATGCATATAATCATAACAGTACAGGAAATATATACAAACAATTATGGATATATATAAAATAAATATACATTTCAAATAGAAATAAATATACATTTCAATAGAAATATGCATATAACAGTACAGGGGAAATATCACGCAAAATATATATAAATACAATTCAATAATAATAGAAATATGCATATAATCGTACAGGGGAAATATCACGCAAAATATATAAATACAATTCAATAATAATAGAAATATGCATATAATCGTACAGGAGAAATATCAAGCAAAATATATAAATACATTTCACTTTTTTTTCAAAATACTAAACTCGGTCTTAATCGAGTTTACAATTACATCATTATTGCTCTGCATTACGCAGTATATGCGGCTTAATAATATTTCACCGCTTAAAGTATAGGGAAACCTGTATTCGATATGAAGGGCTTTCATATCGCTCAGTACTATTTTTGTTCCCACTTTACAACCGGTTGGTAAGTCATCTTTAAATACGTCTAGAATACAATCAAAAGCACGCACAAAGAGTTCATCGTTAGCTACATTATTAAACACAAGTTTATAAGCACGCTTTTCCAATCGAGGGTTTATTTCTACCGACTCGAGCTTTTCAATCGTGAACTCACTCAACATAGCGGCAGTTGAAATAATCTTCTAAATCGTTACGACAACTGCGCGTTATATAAAGAAATTGTTCTTCAGGGTGAACGGTGTAGGTGAGCTCAGCCTTGTACCGATCAATTGCTTTGTACCAAAGTTCATGGTATTTCAAAGAGTCTAAACTTTTTAAATAAACATCCAGCACTAGACCATTCTCACCAGCCCTACACTCGGTAAACCCATCGAGCAGAGCGGTGTAGGCGTATTCAAGTACTGTATCAAAATAAAGCATGTCCGTAACACGCGCGTCTAATATAGGTTTCAGCTTGCGGAATCCAACGATTTCAAACATTCTGTCGAGGATGAAACGGTTTCGCGTAGGAACAAGAGCGTTATTATCAGAAGCATTCTTCCACATCAGCCGTATATCAATGCACGGCCGATCGTTATTTATACACAACGTACATACAACGGCGTATGAGGGTGCGTCACTAATCTGCTCTCTTCTTGTACCTACGTTAGCAGGTATTTTATAACGATCTTCACTCCACTTCTCAACTATCACGAAGATTCTATTCATCTCTCGACACTTAAATAAACCCGTTTGTTTGTTTGTCTACATTCCGTTTCCAGTACATAGCTAATGGTACCGGAATTACGCCCGAACACGCGCAACGATTTCGTCACGGACACATCGTACGAGGCGTTGAGAATGCTGCTCAAAGGAAGTTCCATCGTATTCGAGGAGCGCACGTCCACTCGGTTCAAGCTCTGAGATAACTATGAGCCGTGTGAGGCACGCAGGTAGGCAGGAATGGTTCGACGGGCGGCTGACTCGATGATACGTGAATGGGCTTGTTCGTATGATCCGCGAGTCGTACCGAATTGTTGTACATATTTCGGTACAAAAATTAATTTCATCACTACCAGCCTACGCACCAGACATTTACCTCAGGATAAGAACTAGGAACATTTTATGTTTTACTAAACATCTTCACACTCCGGCGCACTATTTGAGAGGAACATATGTTCATATTTTTCCTTTCTGCCCATCAAACGATACTCGTCTCTAAAGTCTGTTAAAAACTCACGCATGGCACTAGCCACAACCTCACTACGAACCTCATCATGATACACGTTAATATAGTGATAAAAATACTTAAGATTGTCCATGATCACGAGATTCACATTTTCAGTCGTAGGGTATGAGTAATCGACATGGTGTAGCATGACGTAATACCGCTTGTCACACCACCCATCCGCAAGACTCATTATCCATACCTGCTGCTTCTCTTCTGCACGCGTTGTTTCTTTTACTTCACGGTGTATGTGAGACTTTATAAAGTTTAGCTCTGCAGTATACTTCAGCACATCGTCTGTGCAACGAAAGCCTTCAACGATCTCACCAGAACATCCGTAGAGTATTTGTACATCTTGGAACTTCGCACAATCCAATGTGTTTTTAAAAGAGGTATACGAGGAAGGAATAGGAAGTTTTTCGGTATCCACCACATCCTGACACTTTGCTGAATACCATTTCATAAACGTTGTACAAGCAATATTAAAGGTAGCCATTTGAATACACGTCTGATCTCTCGGGCTTACTGCGGTCGACTGACCACGCAGGGACTCCCAGATAGTAGCATGACTCACGTCTTACGTCTTACAGTGGGCGGAGCTTAGAACTTTCACCTGTACACACACACACACCACACACACACACACACACAAAGGAGAAAGTGAAACGCTATTTGAAACATGATTTATTTAATAAACGAGATATTCAAGTTATATATATTTACAAATACGATTTAATAAACGAGATATTCAAGTTATATATATATATTTACAAATACGTGTAATAAATCAACAGATACTTTACAAATACGATTTAATAAACGAGATATTCAAGTTATATATATATATATATATATTTACAAATACGTGTAATAAATCAATAGATACGATTATATACAAGACAAATACGTGTGAGTTAACAATAGAAGCATCAATCGTTTTGGTATCCAAAGGGTACGGTATCATAGGTACCAGGTAACTGGTAACGTTTCCTATAGGTGTTACGGCACGCCTTCGTACCCCTAAGTTCCTTCACGCCCCCCAGCTTCTGCGCCCGAAAATTGTGGGTGCCTACAATTAGTTGGGGAGGTTGTTCGCCCTCATCATCGTCCAAACATACTAGATCCTTTAACGATTCAAAGTTAACAACCCGCCGATTCGCATGGTTGAGCGTAATACCCTTTGCCTTCACGATATATTTCATTTCCTCCCCCACCTTGACCCGTACCCCATAAGTCTTAGGTCCTGTTGAGACAAAAGAGTCGGCGTAAGCGTTGTCCCCATACTCGTCCTTGATCTCATCAGTGAGCTCGCCGAGGAACTCCCCAATAGCGGGCATGTATTCACCCTCCCTCTCTGTGAATATCACGCTATCTGTATCCGCATACAATACTCTCCGCCCAAGAGAATGCAATAGACCCCAAAGTTTTATACGGGCGTAGGCTGTTGTGAAGCTGGCCACAGGTATGTTTGTAACCCTTGAGGTATCTGTGGCAAATTCAATGTTGTTGTACTTTATTATGTAAGTATTACCTACATTCACGATCTCCATGACCTCTTTATCGGGAGCATTGGCATAATCCCAGACATCGCTATAACTTTGTGCCAAATGAATGCTCCCTCTGCCGGTATTCTGCGCAAATTTTCCCCATAGACTGTTTAGACACAACTTTGCACTAAAGCGCTTGCCAGGATTCTTTACAATTTGGACACGATCAAGTTGTATACCTTCGTGGTCGCGGTAACGTTGAATATAGGCAGACTTTTCATCTTCGGTATCAACTCCTCGCGGCTACCCTGATGCCTCAACCTTATCCTTCAAAAAGGCGTTTATATATGGTGTGAAAAGGTTGGGTAGCTTCTGAAACCTCCACACCTCATGTATCTTCAGTATTCTATAACCATGGCGTACGGCTACGGCCAGCTCAGGACTTGTATATACGCCTCTGATCTTACGCTGGTGGGGTATATGGTTACAATCGCCGTTATCCTCTTCCGCGCACTTCACGCACAGGGGAAACATGAGCTTGTCGTCGATAACGACAGGTAAGATCGGCATCCATAAATTGCGTGGGGGGAGTACGTCTACGAAAGAGAGCCCAAAGTAACGATCATTCAAATTTTTTGAAAATTCATTGATGGAGGGTAGGCTAGGTCCCACGGGGACCCACGGGGTACCCACGGGGTACGGATTGCTCTTCATCACGTATGGGTATAAAGAACAGAAATCGTAGTAATGGAGCTTCACGCCCTCCGTAGGTGGAAAGTGTAGTCTGAAAGGATTTGTACGTCCTCCAAACAAGCTATCACCACATTTGAGAGGATCCAGCACCATTGAACGCTTGATCGTGTTTATTTCCTCACGGTACACCTCGTCTGTCTCCATCCGTGCATCATATTCATGCTCCCACAAGACTTTGTGAGTGAACTGTGATCCTATAAGTTGATCACGGGTGCAGGTCGATGCAAGACAGTCGGCAGGAGACCTACCGTGGATATCTCCGGTGATTCCGCACTCAGGACGGGGGCATCCATGCCACCAGCAACCGTTAAAGGAGTACACAGTCTTCACACCAGTGACACGGTTTTCACTTAACCCATCAACCCAAAAAACACGTCCATTAATCTTAATGGGTACTTCACCCGTGTTGCGGGCGTGCTTTATGTATACACCTGTCTGTTGCTGTAGGTGTATGAGCCAGTAAATAGCCTTGTGCCCGTAACTGCGGGGATTGTTTCGGTGAATAATGGCTAAGGTGTCTTTCGGCATGAAGTTATTCTTGAACACCGTAAAACATAATGATGCGATGGTGGTTGCGACTTGCAGTGGATCGCATTTGAAATGGGCTATGTACATCCTTCTAAAGGCCTGGAAACATGCTCTAAGCACGCGCACATCATTCACGCAATAACGCTCACATTCATCAGCTATATTATAAGGGTTACTTTCATTAAAACTGTCGTAGTATCGATCAAAGTCTTCACGTTCATCCATACAGTCAAAATAATGTTTGGGGGGTGGTGGGCCTACGTAGTTTAAAGTCTCGCTGGTGAGGAAAGTGTAAGGGAAGTATCCTTTGGAAACTTCAGCTGCTACTCCCCATCACCTTGGGTAGCTTTGCTAATTTACAAGGTGTGAATAATAAAGTATCTTTAAATTGTACATTGCCTCTTATCTGCATCTGTATTAATTTGTTGCCTCTTTTCAATGGATCACATGTAAATATCTCAGAAGATTCGTGTTCAAGCAACTCCTTATAAAGGAACTGCGTGTCAAACTTTGCCCCGTTATGGGCGAGAATATACACAGTCATTTTTTTGAACTTGTCGGCTAACTTGACAATATAGGACACAAATAGTTTCACAGGACTATCGCGGACATTCGTTTTAAAAACGTTTGTCCGTTTACCGCATTTGGGGCACTCGTCACATTCGATACCCATACACTCATCACAGATGGTCTGGCTCACAAGTAAATGTGGAATTACCTCTTTGGTTTCAGCGTTCGTATATGTTTCTATATCGTAGTATACAGTTATACAAGGGTTATTTTTAGGCTTAGCATCTTTCATATAACACACATGCTTTACTCCATCCGCCTTATATTCGTCCTGGCATGTAGGACAGTGAATTACGTCACACTTGTGCTTAAATTTCCCCCAATTATCCATTGTGTGAAACATACCACATTCACAGATTCTCATTTTCCTGCACGTACCAATTGATTTATGGAAATCAAAACAGCTATTATTGAAAAATGTGCGTCTATGTACACACATCACAGTCTCTCTTCTCAGCTTCAACTACACGGCTTTCACATTTGGTGCTTTTACACTGCTCACATACCATGTGACATTCTTTACAATGTCTCACTATATCATCCGCAAACTCGAGGCACCCCTTACACAAATCATGATGTCTCCCATATTTTCGACCTTTGTCATAACTCGCATAAAGCCACCTTATATTACGGATGGGGAGATACGTCGTCCCTGACAATCCTAAAATAAGTAGGGGTCTTGTACGATCTCTCACACAGCTTTTAAAAACATACACAGTCCTACGACGATCATCCAGCCCAAACACAACTATGCGGACATTCGTTTCCTGTTCTACCCTTCTCAGCTCTTCAGGACCCATATTACAGTCAAATTCAAGTTCACAGTCTACAGCTAGTTTACGGGCACGCTCCGTAGGCAACCAAATTTTTTGAGTCCGTGTATTTTGTACAGTAAACATACTTGCTAAGAGTACTGCTATAAAGCCGCAACCACGATCGACGTTTATATGCTTTCGGTAAATAGTCGGAGAATTGAGGTTAAGAGTGTACGGTATGGCACTATGACCCGCAACACGGAATACACGGTCAATATTTACCGTGAAGTTGTCCATATTGAAGGCTATACTACTTTGGGCGGCTTGCATTATACGTCCTAATATATATTCTACATCTTCAGCCGCCAAACGTCTAAATGGCACTATCACCCAATAATCGTCTACATCACCGTATCTGACCCGAATCCAAAGGACAGACTCGTCCTGACTTCACGCTCGTCGCGATTCTGAAGAGCAAACTCTATAATAAGCTGTACAACCCGGCGTAGCCCGCGCTCAATTCATTGCTATACATGGCTCTAGGGTCGACCCTGACTCTATACCGATTTCTAGTCAAGGCTGGGGTGGGAGCTGCGGAGCGCACCAACTCGAACGTTATTTCATCCTCAACAGAACGGGGGGCGGCGGATGAATTAGGGGATATATTAGCGGAAGGTGCTGCTGGGGGGCCTGTTGCGTAGGAGGTCGAGGTTGGGGATCTATTATTGTAGACTTAACAGAACGGGGGCGGCGGATGAATAAGGGGGTATATTAGCGGGAGGTGCTGCTGGGGGGCTTGTTGCGTAAGAGGTTGAGGGTTGGGGACCTATTACTGGTGCAACAGGCGCGTATTTCGGGCGCTTTATACCTGACGTGGGGTTCTCATACCTCCGCTTTGGACGTGCTACCGGTATCGCTCGTGAGGGTTCGTTGGCAGGGGAGGAGATCACAACTACACTGTCGTCGAGGTCGTCATCCGTAATGTCAATGATGGGGTGCTCTACCTCATCGTCATTCACGGTTCTGTGGGAGAAGAAAGCAAAATATAAGGAACAGCACTCAAAATTTGTGATATTTTGTAAATGACCCACTTAGGAGTGTGACGTGTTAGAAATGGACTCTGTAGAAAAATTCAGATTCACGAGCCCATCCACATGTATTATATCTGGACCTACAGGATGTGGTAAAACTGTGTTTATGCTTAAAATCATTAAAGAAAAGGGAGAGATGTTCTCTAAATTTGTGCATAAAGTTATATGGTGCTATTCGACGTATCAATCAGTGTTCAACGAGTACCAAGATGATATTTTGTTCCACAAAGGCGTATATGACGTTAATTCGTTAAAGGGAAATGAACATACAATCATTGTAATTGACGATCTCATGTTGGAGATGGATAAAACGTTTGCCGAGACATTTACAGTATTCTCCCACCATCTTAACATAAGCGTGTTTTTCATCAATCAGAATCTATTTTTCAAAAATATATACATGCGCGATATATATACATGCGCAACGTAGAGATGTATCACAAATTGGGGTATTAGCCAATCAAATGTTCCCGAATCAGCGTAAGGAGTTTTTGGAAGTTTATAAAGAAGCTACAAGCACGCGTTACGGATATTTGCTTTGCGACCTTCATCCGCGAAACACGTTTAGAGTGCTTCTGCGAACGAATATATTTCCAAACGAGCCTGAAACGGTGTATATTCCAGAATGACAAAGAGACTAAAGAAATACCGTGAATTAATAAAAATCTATCATCGACTGCCCGGGCAATGCAGCAGATGTTTATTAAAAATATCGATGCCGACTTTTTAAATGCATCTGTGAAATCTGTCTCAACGTTATAAATTGCAATGTATCAATGAAAACCCATCAGAAGGCTCGCCTACGCCGCTACAAGAACATAATACGTGCACTCGCTCGTAAAAGTCAAACTGTAGCGAAGAAAAAACGAATTATTGTACAAACAGGAGGGTCATTTCTCCCCATCTTATTTCAGTTTTGGGTCCTTTACTGACTAGATTAATATAATGAAGAAAGTGGTAGTGATTCCTCACGAGGTGTACGCTTCACTGCAAAGGAATCCAGACACGGATCTAGATCCCCGTAAAAGCAGACTTAAAAGAATGGAAAGCGAATTGCTAGCTCTATTAAACAGTGAAAAAACACCTGATGAGAAAAGAATCTTATACCAAGAAGCTCTGCAGAAATTTCTTCACGAGTACGAAAATTATAAGAGCCCTACAGAGATTCCTGTGGTTATTAGGCACAGCACGGGGGACGATGGACATGGCGACATAGGATCTGAGCCCGACGATACAGCTGACCAACCAAAAAGATTAGCCACACAACATATCGAACATGCATTAAAAAGCACCCTCCCACATACATTGAGGAGTAAAGGCTTAAGTCTTTATAATCTATTGAATGAGGATTCCGCCATACAATGGACCGATACAGGCGAGATCATTGTGGAAGGATCAAAGGTACAGGGATCGAATATCGTAGACATTGTCCATGATCTGGTGAGAAAGTGGGATAGGCCATCACCATCAGGCTGGAAGCATATTAAAGCAAGACTACAACAAATAAATGTCCCTAAAACGTTGATAGGAAATCTGAACAGGTTAAAAGACTTGGAACATGCAACGCATGTGACACAATTGAAGACGCCGTCGCCCCCGGCCCGGCGGTAACACCTTTGAAGAGGAGCAAGAAGAGGTTAAACCAACCCTACCCTCGTGCCTCTAAAATACGCAAATGGCTAACGTATTAACTAAACGCTATTATGACGTTTCTAACCCATCCTCTTACGGCGGCGTAGATAGACTGTACACTGTAGGGTGGCCCACTTTTTAATTTTTTTTTAAAAGTATAGGTGATCGTGGTTTTTCCCATTATTTGGCACTATACTAGCACATTGGTACCATTTTTACAAAAATTGATCAATATTTAGGGGTCTCGCATCGACCTTGAAATTACTAGTTTTTTTTTTAAATGCGTACTTTTTAACTTTTTACTGAATCAAGATAAATCATTAAGTAGGGATGTTTTCTGAATCCTCTTAATGAGAGAAGTCGTTTGGTGTGCCTGCCAATGTCATACGACTAACGGTTTAAAGGTTGTGCCTGTATACAGGTAATACCAATGTGCTAGTATAGTGCCAAATAATGGGAAAAACCACGATCACCTATACTTTCAAAGAAATGAGTCACCATACCCGGGCGGAATGTATAATGTATATAGGTAATTAGAAAATGCACTATGCCTGTGCCAGGTACGTAACCTATTTTTTTTTGCAGATCATAACATTTTGAAATTCTGTCTGAGTTCCTCATCCTTTGTCATGGACAAATCGATGGCAACCATAACTGGAAGAACTCTTGAAGCTACAAATAGAGAGTCATCAAAAGGAAAGGCGAAAATAACATCGCTACCTTCTCTAAGATCGGCCTCGGAAATTTTTTTAGTTGGCCAACCGTCGTCCTCCATCAGTGGTAGCAAATTGCCAACAACACGGCAGGTTTTGCAATACTTCTTCAGTGTTATCCAGTACACTGCTAACAGGAAAGACGCATTCAAAGAAACCGTAAACAACGTCTTAAAGTTTTGGAACATGGCCCGCATTAAAACAATCACAAAGCTCAACTGCGAACGGAAGCTAGAGGCATTGTGGAAAGAGTGGCACTTACTCCAAAAGAGCAGAAAACGAGAAACTGACGCCGGAGGAAAACGGCAGAAGTTTTCGGACAGTGTGGACAAGCTGTGGGATATTGGAGCATCTGACGCTGTCGAAGATATAAAGAAGAATCGACTGCTGTCCGACAAGGACAAGAAAGAAGACATTGACTTCTACCTCGATCAACGTGGTCCTCGGGTGGCAACGATGAGCGGGAACGATAAAGTTTTCGCTGTAAAAAGAAAGCTACAGGAAGGAAGAAAACGTCCTCGCCAGGAGCCGCAAACCTCAAAGTGTGCATACGAAACCGGAGATGAGGCCATGGAGAATGATGATACTGGCATGTCAGGAGAGTCGGAGACAGAACTAGCGTTCCCCCTGCCGAAAGAGCCAAGTGTGTCTGTCAATCTTCCTCGCCGCATCCTTAATGCACCTGCTGTCATGGAAGTGGCTGATCGTTTCCGCATGTCCAATAATCAGGTGCGTATTGTGTATAGTATTCATCGATAGCGTCAGTTTTAAAGTGTCCCGTAACCCACATGTATTCTTGACAGTTTCCTTTCCACTTTCCATTCTCTACATAGGTAGTAAGCATTGTGGCTGCTATCACACGTTCGACGGATCCACCAGCAGACCTCAATCAGTTCAGCATCTGGAAAGAAACGGCTCACCGGGGAAGAGTGTCACATCGCCATGAAGTGGCAACGGCTGTGAAGGACTCCTTCACGCCACCGAGGCACACTGTTGTCCACTGGGATGGCAAAATGGTCAAGGTCAGTTGATTAAGTTTTCATAGCTATCAATTTAGTAATGAGATTCATGAAGCATAATGTCAATTAAAAAGAGAACTGAATGTGAACAAAAATAGGTTACTTTACAACCATGAAATTGAAATATATGGCATGTGTTTCAGAACTTCCTTGGAACGGCGGAGCACCACCAAGCAATTCTCATCTCCGGGGCTCTTCATTGCACAGAAGGAAAGTTGCTGTCAGTCCCAGCTGTTGCTGACGGCACCGGACTGTCGCAGGCGCGGGCAACCATACATGCTCTCGAAGATTGGGGATGTGAGGAGAGCGTCATCGGACTCCGCTTCGACACCACTTCCACCAACACGGGGAGGGTGCAGAGTGCAGTTGTCCGGCTGGAAAACATGCTCGGGCGACCGCTACTCCAGCTGGGATGCCGTCATCACGTCCTAGAGCTTATCGTGGGGACAGTAGCCGTCACCCTGCTCGGAAGGACTACGGCACCAACTGATCCTTTGTTTCAGCAGTTGAAGAGAAGGTTAGTTCATTTTTTGTGCAAGGTAAAGTTAGGACACACATGATATTCCACTAGTTTATAAAACAGCAAGCCAAACCGGAACTTCAGGGTTTTCTCACACAATTTTCTTGTTTATTATTTTTGAAGATGGGACGAGCTCGATCTCTCGACCTACTGCAAGCTGCAGGTCGAGAATCTGGCGGAGAGTACGTGGCTAATAGAACTCCTGGACGCGGCGGTCAGCTTCCTCAGCACAGCTTCTGGTTTCGTCAGAGACGATCACCGGGAAGTGGCAGAGATCACGCTCCTGGTACTCGGGACACAACCACGCCGTGGCATTCACCTCGTGCGCCCAGGAGCCTACCACCATGCAAGATGGATGGCTAAAGTTAGTATTTTCAAACAAAAATAATCTAGAGATAAGTTTAAATGTTATTCAAAGATAAACATTTCATTATAACGCAAACAAAGTAATTGGTAACAATAAACCTGTCTTATTTACCATGGTGCCTATTCTGTTTCAGGTCATCTACTACACAAAACTGCTGATGGTCAGTAGGCAGCTGGAGCTCGACGCCGAGCTGGTCGACAAACTGCACAGGATCGTGGTGTTCATCGCTCTTCTGTACGTACCAGCTTGGTTGGCGGCCCCTGTAGCAGCTGATGCGCCGTTGAATGACCTGGTACTATACCAGCGTTTTCTGAGGTATAGGGCAGTGGACCGCGAGGTGGCAGAAGCGTCACTGGCAGTGATGAGGCGGCACTTCTGGTATCTGAGGCCTCAGACCGTCACCTTCGCTCTATGCAGCAACAAGGTGGATGGCACTGTGAAACAACAGATGGCAGAGAAGCTGTCCCACCTCCCTGTACCCAAAGACTTCACATACGAGAACGTCTCAGTCGACGAGATGACGCTACTCCCCGACCTGATCGACGAGTCCTCCTGGTTCTTATTTGCAGGTCTGAAGATGTATGGGTCTTCGTGGCTCACCCTGCCAACTGATAAGTGGGACGAGAACGAGGACTTTTGTCGTCTGAAGGATGTGATCTCTAATCTCCAAGTCACCAATGACGTCGCTGAAAGAGGAGTCCAACTGATACAAGACTATGCGAACACGGTCACAAAGGACGAGGCACAGCTGCAGGATCTTCTGCAAGTGGTGGAAAAGAACCGGAAAGAGCTCGGCGACTTCAAGAAGTCATCACTCGCCATGATGACATAGCACAGAGGGACAACGTTGCAGCCAGTGACGTGTGATAGTGGTCAATACAATGCAAAAGTGATTGTTTAAGTTATTGTTTCTTTCTTCCTTATTTGTCTGCTATTTGCTGATTTTTTTGAAAAGTATAGGTGATCGTGGTTTTTCCCATTATTTGGCACTATACTAGCACATTGGTATTACCTGTATACAGGCACAACTTTTAAACCGTTAGTCGTATGACATTGGAAGGCACACCAAATGACTTCTCTCATCAAGAGGATTCAGAAAACATCCCTACTTAATGATTTATCTTGATTCAGTAAAAAGTTAAAAAGTACGCATTTAAAAAAAAAAACTCGTAATTTCAAGGTCGATGCGAGACCCCTAAATATTGATCAATTTTTGTAAAAATGGTACCAATGTGCTAGTATAGTGCCAAATAATGGGAAAAACTACGATAACCTATACTTTAAAAAAAAAATTGAAAAGTGGGCCACCCTACTGTACAGAAGTGTTTACGGAGTAGGAAAAAAAGATGTTGAAAGATTTTTGAGGGAGCAGGACGCTTATACGCTTCATAAGCCTGTGAGAAAAAGGTTTAAAACAGCCAAGACAACGGCTTCCTCGATTGATTCTATTTGGCAAGCAGATTTAACAGACATGCAAAGGTATTCTGTGTATAACGATGGTTACCGCTACATTCTATTCATAATAGACGTATTCTCTAGATATCTGTGGCTAGTTCCTCTGAAAAATAAATCACCTGAAACAGTTGCTAAAGCCACCAAAACGCTAATGTTAAAAGAAAACAGGGTTCCTGGCTATTTTTGTACGGATATGGGGAAGGAATTTATAGGCCGTGCTTTTCAGAGCATGTTGACAAAGTTTAATATCAGCTATTACACAACCAATTCTATACATAAGGCTTCTTTAGCTGAAAGAGTTCAGCGCACCATAAAGGAACGCATGCACGTTATTTTACACATAAAAACACATACAGATTTCTAGACATTCTGGAATCATTGGCATCATCCTACAACCGCTCGTACCATCGCACGATTGGGACAACACCTAACGAAGTTTTAGAAAGAGGTACGCTCCCGAGAAGAGATGGATCACCACCACCACCACCACACTCTGCGCGCTTCAAAATCAATGATTATGTAAGGCTGTCGCGTTCGGGGAATAAATTCGCAAAGGGTTTTGAGCAAGGATGGACACGCGAGATTTTTAAGTTAGGGCTGTGAGACCTAAAGGTGAGATAATGATGTATTACATTGAAGATTTGAATGGGGAAGAAATCTCAGGAGGTTTTTACCGCGAGGAGTTGCAGAAAGTTGCGTTTAATTTAGAAAAAAATGTGTTTAAAATTGAGAAAATTTTAGGAAGCAAAGGTTCAGGAAAGAGAAAAATGTACCTGGTGAAATGGCTAGGGTACCCAGAAAGCTTCAACACCTATATAAAAGCTGATGCAATAATGAAGCTTAAATAGTATGCAACATGGCTCCTAACCATTTCTACGTCACACTCCCGTCCTCCTCGTCCCTGTCTGTACACCCTAACAACACACTAGCCAACTTTGTAACAGAGCTCCACGGGCACATTGAATTGGGTCGTGATTCGTATGAGGTGGGGATATGTGAAATTCAGCTGGACACCGTCTTTTTAAATATTGAACATAAAGAAACCGTTTTTACGATTCTTAGAGACATTGACGAGTGTGAAAAAGCTGGGGTAGCTATGGATGAGACTATGCGTATCGCTCGGACTAAGGCTGCACGGTATTACAGTACAGAAGTAAGACTAGGACCGGGTCAATATGGTTCGGTCGAGGATGTTGTGAGAGGCTTAAACGTAAGTTTAAGAAACTCAAACCTTACGAATGATTTAGTATATGAAATCGTAAACTCTGCACATACACTAATCCTAAAATCAAAGACTAACAGACGTCTTAAAGAACATAGAAAGTTCAAAATTCTAACCAACGGCCGAAAGAGCGCAGCCTTCCAAAGAGACATTTCACGAGACACAGTATAACTTGTCCAGATTAATGTATCAATTGAAGATGGAGAAATTGGCTGAAAGGTCCCCAGACATGTGCTATATTTACAGTAATATAGTGGAGCACCAGTTTGTTGGGGATACCCAGGCACGCCTGCTACGCATTGCTCACATCCCCAACCATAGAGGAAGGAGTTTGAGTATTACATATGACAGACCCCATTATGTGAATGTCGCAACTAATTTAATAACCAATATCTCAATATATATAAGAACAATTGAGGGTGAAAACTTCCCATTCCGTAACGGGAGCTTAACAGTGAAGCTACACTTTCGACGCACTGAGTTATAATGGATAGAAAGCCTTTCACCGTCTATCGAGGGGTGAGATACCAGCGCGGTAGTGGACTTGGATCCATTTTTTCATCCATACTACGTACGGCTGTTCCTTTGCTGAAGAGGGGTGCCAGATACCTTGGAAGGAAAGCGCTACAATCAGGCCTTAACACTGCAGAAGACATATTGGCCGGGGCTAAACCTAAAGAAGCTCTAAAAAAACATTTAAAGCGTACACGGGACGAAATCATCAAAGATGCAAAGAGAAAAATGCGTGGTGGCGGGAAGAAGAAGAGGGCTCCCCGGAAGAAGAAGGGGTCACGTGGTATTAAACGTAAAAGGCTATCAAAAAAGAAGTGCTGTAAGCGAATGAAACCTATGGTTGACCACTTTTTTGACTGATATAAGCTAAGGACATTGATCTCATGAATCATAGTTTGTTTACCACTTGTCGAGAGAGGAGTCACTATTTCGCCATGGCACGCTTCATCCACCCATGTAGTTCACAATGCTGTAAATCGGAGCTGTCCCTTTTTGAGCTACCTCCAACCAAGTTTCTATTGAGCACAGTGACTTTATTACAATTAACCTTTAAACACAATTAGTTCCCCGAGTGCACCTATAGAATTCGTGATACCCAGCTCAGGCCCTTACTTTTTTGATCCAAGCTGTGTGCACATGTACGCTAAGCTACGTATAGCCCATTCTGATGGAACGGTCTGCGATGACAAATATGCTGTATACCCTGAAACAAACTTTCTGCACTCCATATTCAACCAGTGTGACGTATATTTAAATCAGACCAACATATCGGCAGGCACGGGGTACTATCATCTACGAGCCTATCTGGAAAATGTCCTCAACTTTTCCAAAGAAGCGAAGGCTACCTTTTAAGTGCGGAGGGATATATCAAACTAAAGATGAAAATAGTATAAAGGACAAATTTAAAAATTCTAAAAAGAAAATATACGAGTGTTTTGGACGGTTGCACACAGATTTCACTTTCCAGGAGAAGTTGCTTGTGAACGGGGTGGATATGAAAATAAAGCTCACCCGCACGAGTCCTGAGATCTGCTTAAATCTGGATGCGGATCAAGAAGAGGGTGCAAAGCCCGTTGTGGTTCACATTATGGACACATACCTCCGCGTACGGCGAGTGAAATTAAGTCACCAAAACAACTAGAAATTGAGAAAAATTTACTAAACGCTACAGTGAAATATCCTATTAACAGAGTGCAGATCAAACTATATACGGTTCCTGCAGGGTTGGCATCGAAGCAGATAGAAAACATTGCCCTGGGAAATCTTCCTAAAAGGATAAATCGGCATGCAGGACCACGCTTCGGTGAATGGAAAATATAAAAAGAGTGCCTTTAAATTCGAGAATTTCGGACTTAAAAATATAACTCTATACGTTAATGGCACTGCTTTGGGTGGAACAATGGGTACGGACTATTCATCAGACGCTGTGTTACCTCTTTGTGCCAGAGCCTATAGTAATCTGACCCATATTGCAGGTGATTGTGATGAGCTTGGTAATGGGGTAACGCAGGAAGAATTCATTGATCAATTTAACCTTTATCCGTTTGACATTACACTTGACTTATCTGCTAGCGTAAATACCCATTTAACCCCACAGCAGAGCGGAAACATCTCAGTGCGGCTGGAATTCGCCAAGCCTATAGACGCTCCTATTAGTGTACTAGTATATCTCGAATCGCAAGCCCTAATAGAAGTAGATAGATTTAGGAGCGTTATCACTGACTTTTAAAATGGATGCTAATACACTTCAGAAAGTAATGGAGCGAGTCACACGTTCCAAATTTATCGGCGTGTTTGCGAAGAATGAAACATTGAGTTTGCCAAGTACGCGAGAATGCGGTAGTCTTATTGTGAACACAGACATCATCGGTAATGAAGGGATTCACTGGATCGCTGTCTATTTAAAAATAGACAGCGCCTGTACTATTTTGATTCACTCGGTACTCAACCCTGGAGTGACCCTATTATTGTAAAATTTCTCGCTCAGTTACATATTCCCGAAGTTGTATGGAACCCATTTCGCATGCAAGGATATTTTACTAATGTTTGCGGAATGTACTGCGTCTCATTTCTCATGCATATGTCAAGTGATAAAGAATTTATAAATTTTTTAAATTATTTGACCCGTGTCACACTCGCCGAAACGATGAAATGGTATGCAGACAGATAAAAAACCGTTTTCCAATTGTACGTACTCGTTGTATATTATAACGTTTTTGTTCGTATATTTGTAACGATATATTCTGTAGTTGTTTATTGTACTGATTTCTTTCATTAAATAAATTTATGAAAATATATTGTGTCTTCTTATCCCAAAAAGATCGAAAAACACTTACATTATTTCGGTGTGACATTGTTGACTGATCAGTATATCCTCCGTATTCCGAGATTCTTCAAAAGATTGTATAACACGTGTCAAATCCTCATCGGACCTTAAAGGAATAATGTTCATTCTTTTAAAACATATACAGAGTATACAGACAGATCCCCATTATGTGAAGATATCTTTGGTTCGAGGAATAACATTGATTGCCATAAAAAATTTCGATTTTAGCATAATGGGGATAACCAAATAACATTGATTGCCATACATAAAATTTTTTTGGCGAGTATCTATTTGACGAGATACTACAACTCTCCATATATATATATAAAAACGAATTATAGACACTTACATTTCTATGGTAGTCCCCTGCGTCGGGTTGTAAGGAGCGTCACTGCAAATATCTTCAACGGTTTGCGTTGGAAATAATTCGCCACGGTCAATCGCATTGAAAAGACTAATTGCTGTTAATGCTGCAGTATCACTTTCTTCATACAATTCCAGGGATACGTACAGGTCCATGGTGGAGAATGTGTGACATTGCTGACTGTTCAGTATATCCCCCGTATTCCGAGATTCTTCAAAAGAATGTATAACACGTGTCAAATCCTCATCGGACCTTAAAGGAATAATGTTCATTCTTTTAAAACATATACAGAGTATACAGACAGATCCCCATTATGTGAAGATATCTTTGGTTCGAGGAATAACATTGATTGCCATAAAAAAAATTCGATTTTAGCATAATGGGGATAACCAAATAACATTGATTGACATAAAATTTTTTTGGCTAGTATCTATTTGACGAGATACTACAACCCATCCATATATATATAAATCGAATTATAGACACTTACATTTCTATGGTAGTCCCTTGCGTCGGATTGTAAGGAGCGTCACTGCAAATATCTTCTACGGTTTGCGTTGGGAATAATTCATCACGGTCAATCGCATTAAAAAGACTAATTGTCGTTAATGCTGCAGCGTCACTTTCTTCATACAAGTCTGGGGAGACGTACAGGTCCATGGTGGAGGGAATGATTATTCACTGACGCAAAAATAGCTACTGTTACTCCCAACTGAAAAATAGCCCCTTTTATATGCGCAATCGCCAAGCTCCGCCCCAAAAGACCAGATGTTCGTAGTGATTGGCTGCCGGTGTAGCTGGGTGGAGCTATGACGTGTACCAATCCGCTATAACGGGACCGGACGAGTAACATATATAAAATCGTGTTTCTTGTGAATAAATTATAGACACTTACATTTCTATGGTAGTCCCTTATATTATATTTTTACTTACAAGTTATTTCCAATTCGGCGAGAAATTACACTAGGGTACAACGAAAACTATTTGGTGTTTCTTATAGAACTTTTGATGCTGATTCAGGTTTCAGAATTTTCTATAGCCTATAGTTTTCGAGAAAGAATCATAATAATCGTGTATATTTGTCAACCCTTATATATATATATATATATATATATATATATATATATATATATATATATATATTAGTGATGTAGCGGATGTCATTTTTTTCACATCCGCGGATGCGGATGCGGATGAGGATGTTTGATTTCAACATCTGCGGATGCGGATGTCTACATTTTCGTTATTTTTTAGGATATATTCGAGATTTGTTGTGTTTAACGTATATAATAAGTTATTATATAGAGAGAGCTGTAGCTATAATGTAGTATAATTGATTAATTGTACAATAATTGCTGTACTTTTCTCTGAACATATAAAATAATATCAAGCATCTAACTAATATAGAAATCAATCAGTGAATTCGTCTGCAAATAAATTCGTTATATTTTGTTGAGTTTCAGCCACAATTAGAAACCATAATTGTGTTACCAGGATGCGGGACGTGAACCCAACTCAAATGCACCCCACCGACCTCTTTCCCCAACCTCCACCCTTATAGAAAGAGATCTTTAATTAGCTTCATAACTATTTATATTAAGTTTAAAGTTTTATTAGGCATATTTATAAATGAGTAATTAAAATAAAGTAAACTAAGATGTTCATCGTTTAATGTTCAAACTTAATTATAGGAAGGTTATGCTTAAGGAACATTAATTTTTCTGCCTTTTCTGCTGCCAGTCTGTTTCTCTTTTCATCATATATTAATCTAGCACTGCTAAATAATCTCTCGCTTGGTACGTTTGTTGGAGGACAGGCTAAATGTTTCCTCGCAAGTTTACTCAAGTATGGATAGATATTCTGCGTATTTTTCCACCAACTAATAGGATTGTCACATGCAGCCAGGCGTTTTTCTTGGTGATAGCTCTCGATCATTTTTACTACATCTTTTGACATCGCGTAGGTCTCGTCATTGCTGCTTGACTCAAGAAACTGAGAGACAGATTCTGTGATAGATTTGCTTGTTGAAGGTGTTGGTTCTGTCACTGAAACTTTTATTCTTTTGGTGGGTGGCGAAGCGACAGATTCAAGAGATTGAAGCTCTTCAACTGCTTTGCCAAGTGATGATTTAACTCGTTCTAATGTACTAGGTGAAAATAACTTAGCTTTGTAACGTGGATCTAAGTAGGTTGCAAGAGAGTAACTTCATACAAGAACAGCCTCTCGTCTTGTCGCTTGCATCACTTTTGCGCACAATGAACTAGTTCTATTAATATAGTAGAATTTCCGCTTATTAATGACGTTTTATCTCAACGGTCCACATCCGCACGACATCCGCAGTCCAAAGTGCGGATGCGGATGCGAGAAAATGTGCGGATGTTCCGCGGATGCGGATGTGACCTACATCACTAATATATATATATATATAAACAGATGGAGTCGATGTAGACAATGCAGGTCCTAATTATCTCGAAGAAATAGTGAGCAATCGACGAGATGTAATTCTGAGTCCACGTTAAACTGTGGGTCTAAGGCGGGGTGAAAACCTTTCCAATTCGGCGAGAAATTACACTAGGGTACAACGAAAACTATTTGGTGTTTCTTATAGAACTTTTGATGCTGATTCAGGTTTCAGAATTTTCTATCGCCCATAGTTTTCGAGAAAGAATCATAATAATCGTGTATATTTGTCAACCCTTATATATATAAACACAGATGGAGTCGATGTAGACAATGCATGTCTTAATTATCTCGAAGAAATAGTGAGCAATCGACGAGATGTAATTCTGAGTCCACGTTAAACTGTGGGTCTAAGGCGGGGTGAAAACCTTTCCAATTCGGCGAGAAATTACACTAGGGTACAACGAAAACTATTTGGTGAATTTATGAAACAATTCATTTAAAAGACTGTATATATATAATTATAGTAAACTTAGGTCAAGATAAACTAGTTATCCATAAAAACCTAATTGGTTTTCTATAATTCTGTTTTCTATGGTTGGCTGAATAGGCTAACTACGTTATTTGTTTCGTCGGATTGTGTTTTGGTTAATTTCAAGTTTAATGAAGTTCAAGTTAATGCTATATTTGCTTCTAATCGTTAAACACTATATACATCTATTGTAAAACACTATATACATCTATACATCTATAGTGAAACACTATATATATATCTATTTATCTATCTTAAAAAATTATAAAATATTTATCGTTTAATTTTGCTCATGTTGTTTGGAAAGTTTAAAACATTCAAACTTGTTTTAAATAAAGAAAAAATGAATATATATATATATATATATATATATACAGTGCCCGCGAAAAGTATCCGATCACCCTTGAAATTTGTATTTTTTACATAAAAAACAATGTTTAAATGTATACTAACCTTATATTAGTATTTTGTCATCTGTCCTTTGGTTTGGATGACTTGTTCTAGACGTTTTGGCATGGATTTAATCAAGTTTTGACAAACTTCCACTGATATTTCCTTGCACCATACCTTTTTGATGGCCTCTTGTAATTTTTCGACTGAGCCAGTGTCGTGGCATTCAACCTTATTTTTTATTATTAGCCACAGATTTTCTATCGGATTGAGATCTGGACTATTACCAGGCCAATCCAAAATATCAAATTTATTGTCAGTAATCCATTTTGTCACTATTTTGGCCCTGTGACATGGTGCACCATCATGCATGTATGTTTTTGTCCTTTGGATTGCCATTGCCATTGGAAGTTTATCCTGTAGCATTGCTAAATACCGTGCACCATTCATAGTTGTGTTCTTCGGAAGAAAATATAAGTTTCCACGCCCATAGTAACCGAAACAACCCCAAACCATCACACTTGGAGGGTGTTTCATTGTCTTTAGGGTGTATTTAGGGTCCATCCTATTTGAGCCAATAGGCCGGCGAACCTTTTTTGGACAACTTCTGAATGTCAAAAATGTCGACTCATCGCTAAATAAAACCTTCTTCCAGTCATCAACAGTCCAATGAATGTATTTTTTACAAAATGCGACACGTTTTTTACGCATTTTTTCATTAATGAACGGTTTCTTAGCAGCATGGCGAGATGGTAATCCGAGTTCTTTTTGGAGCCGCTCCTGGATAGTTCGTTCAGAAACACCAGATAACAAATTATTCATATTAAATTTTATTTCTTTCGCAGTTATTGTTGGGTTTTTCAATACTAAACGTTTCATAAGTTTGTCTGTTCGCGAATTTGTTTTTCTCGGTCTGCCAGATCGTTTTTTAGGGACTGGCGTGGTTAGGCCACCATTGTTCTTAGCCCGTGAAACCCATAAATTAACGGTACTTTGGGATATGTTTAATTCCTTAGCTATCGGTCTCTGTGATTTCCAACATGCATGCAAAGCAACAATAGCACCTCGACAATCACTCTTAAGTTGTTTTTTAGCACACATTATATATAAATTTTATTTACACCACTTTCTGTAAAAAAAAAAAAAATCAAGAAATTTACACAAACAGTGAAATCTGACAAATTTGAGACACAGCCACCCTCAACGAAGGCTACCAGAACACTAATTTGAGAATGCGTTGGATAGCTCTCATATCAACGAGCAACCTCAAAGTTACCAGATGTCGCTAGAACAAATAGAAAGTGAATTACGTGTCTCTGAATATCAAGGGAAAATATTGTATTTTCTTGAGTGATCGGATACTTTTCGCGGGCACTGTATATATATATATATATATATATCACAAGATGTTTAAAAGACTGTATATATATAATTATAGTAAACTTAGGTCAAGATAAACTAGTTATCCATAAAAACCTAATTGGTTTTCTATAATTCTGTTTTCTATGGTTGGCTGAATAGGCTAACTACGTTATTTGTTTCGTCGGATTGTGTTTTGGCTAATTTCAAGTTTAATGAAGTTCAAGTTAATGCTATATTTGCTTCTAATCGTTAAACACTATATACATCTATACATCTATAGTGAAACACTATATATATCTATTTATCTATCTTAAAAAATTATAAAATATTTATCTAGGAGTCTATAATAGTGTATACAATGGTATCGCTAAAAAGTGGTATCTGGCAACTCAAGCCATTTACGCCTTCTAAGCCAACTGGCTGATTAGGAGCCTATAATAATGTATACAATAATACTGCTAAAAAGTGGTATCTGGCAACTCAAGCCATTTACGCCTTCTAAGCCAACTGGCTGATTAGGAGCCTATAAAACAACGCCTACTCGGCTGAAGTCTTAATATGCACTTGGCTCCTGCCAGGTGAACACCTCTCCTCCTTTCTCTCCTCTTTTCTCTCCTTTCTGGCCCTTTGGGGGGAATAGCTTGGGGGAGAACTCCGCCTCCAAGTTGCATGCCCCTTGCAACCTAGGTTGGCAACAAAGGCCAGTACTCTTTTTTTTCTTTTTTTCTTTTTTTTAATTTTTTGCAACACCCCCACCCCCCTTTGCAACACCCCACCCCCTTTGCAACATTACGTAATCACTTGCAACATTCTTGCACTCTCCCCTTTTTCGGCTATACTACTGACATGATGCGAAATTTGAAACAAAATAAGATAGCAGTAAACAGAGCAAAAAGAATAACGGCAAATACTGAGAACCTTTAAACGAAGGGATAGGAATATAATGATTCCTCTACTGAAAACACTGATCATACCCAAATTGGAATACTGCTCGGTCCTAACATGCCCAGATAAAAAAGAAGACATTAGACAACTAGAATGGATTCAGAGAAGCTTCACAGCCAAGATCAATGGGTGCAAAGAACTAAACTACTGCGAAAGGTTACGCGAATAAACCTATATTCACTGGAAAGGAGGATTGATACACCATTACTTACATTTGGAAAATAATGGAGAAACTAGTCCGTAATCTTACTCTGAATCCTGTAACTCCCCCAAACAACAGTGAAAAGTAGAAAAGGAAGACTGTTTCGCGTTCCCAAATTAAAGGCTAGACAGGGAACATCCTTAACCCTGAAAGAAAATAGTTTTGTTGTGAGGTGGAGAATACAAGAAACCAACTCATTACTTCACTAGGCCAACTCGAGAGGAGGGGCGACAAGCTTGACCTTCGTGAAATAAGGAATCATCGCACGCAACATTTGAAAGGTTGAAAGGTATATAAATTGACGATTGGTTAGGTTAAGTCGTAATATTTTCGTTAGTTTTAATGTTTTATTTGATGGATTCATTTAAAAAATGTCTCCTAAAGATCCTAGTGTAGTTTACGTTCCCTAACTTTGACCTAGTGTACTTTGTGTTCCCTTTTGTGTCAGGGGGACGTGAACTAAACTTCCTCCGAAAAAAGTTAATAAATGAAAAAAAAAGAAATCCAAAATATAAAAATCGTCTAACATGAAGTCAAATTGGGCTAACTAACGAAAATATCACGACCTAACCTAACCAATCGTTAGGTCAACTGTACACCCTTGTCGATTGCTTAGGTTAGGTCGTGATATTTTCGTTAGCCTTATAAAGCTAACTAAAGAAGGTTAGGGGCCCTGATCTTCAGGTGACCCTCAAATTATTTAGGAGAATTTATTTTATTATTATTGTGGCGAGAGACTTAAGCTATTCCTATATTTGTAGCCAGCGTTGCCATCCAAAAATAATGAAAATCTGAAGATTGGTGTCAAAATATCGGTAGAAATCTGTAGTTTCAATAAAAATGTCTGTAGACGAAATCTGTAAACTACCATTTGATTTTAAAGTTTATTTTTGTAAGTAACATATACAATAATATTCATAATTCCAAACAGAAATACAAAAATGGTCAATTAAACACAAAATTTAGTGAATGAAAGGTAGATAAACTGAATATTTTAAACCAGAATACTATTCAAGCTACGTCTATAGGCCAGTTTAAGAATGATCTAGAGTCTAGACAAAAAGCAGCAAATAGAAAGAACAAGTATACAGCAACAAAATAAGGATGCATATATACAAAATGGAAAAAGGAATTCAATAAAATACATAATTTTGTGCTGTATTGGAATTATGGAATGAACATTATCATTAACAACAACAGGGCTATTTATCTGTACTGTAGATTCCACCCTTTGCTTTCTTTAGCAGTGTGTTTTGTTGATGACTTAGTAAGAACCGACGCACAGTCAACTGAGTGTGGCGTGTTTATGTTATGTTGCCACTCTCTACTGACAGGTGGCGCACAAAAATAATTTGTTGGTTCTCATGGAGAAACTCAGTATTCAGTAATATTACTGTAATATCCAGTGTAGTCCGTAGTGGTTAGTAAAAAAAAACCTCAATCTTAGAAATCGGCAAATTTTGCCCATTTTGAAGGAAAATCTGAAAAGAAGCATAAAAAAAATCATAAATTTTAGAAATCTGTAGATTTCGCCCATTTTGGGGGAAAAATCTGAAAATCTGAAACAAAGCATAAAATCTGTAGATGCACAGATAAATCTGTAGAAATGGCAACACTGTAAAACCGGTCGCCTTCTCCAGAGTGGACCAGAGGTTCAGCGCACTAGTGATCAGTGTTGCCAGATGGAATTTTTAAAAATCTGATAAATCTGATTAAAAAATCTGTAGAAATCTGTAGATTTATAATATTTATCTAAATAATAATTTTGACATATTTTTATTTAATTTACTGTCTTAAGGTATTATCAATGATAAAATCTTGTATAATATTTTCTTTATTTTTATAAACTTATATAAATATGGCACTTTAACATAAAAAAAAGTAAAGTAAATGAAAGTAAACAAATTGAATTCCGTTACTTTGTGACAAAGGAAATACCTTTTGGTTATTGCTGTAATAACTATAAGAACACCGGAATACTTCTTTAATTCATACACATAAATGAAACCAAAAAAAATCCTTTTTAGATTTAAACAGATAAATATCATTTTTTTCAACAAAAACAAAAACATTCCATGCTACCATGACGTAGAGGGAATATCAACCAATCAGCGCCGATTAAATGATTTAATCGGCATGTATATCGTAGTCAGAAGCGAGTCGACTCGACTTCTGAAACTGAATACCGAGAACATTTGTGTCCTATTGATTGAGACTGTAGGCCTAATATTTCCTTGTTGTAAATTTTGGAAGTAAATAATAATGATTGCTTGCTGGATTAAAAATCTGTAGATTATGCATAAATTATTGAAAAAATCTGAAAATCTGAATTGCTTCATAAAATCTGTAGATCTACAGATATATCTGTAGATCTGGCAAAACTGCTAGTGATGTTGTGTTCTGTATTATGCTAGAGCGTTACAGTCTGTCATAATGTGTTCAATTGTTTGTGGTGTGTCCTGGCACAGGTGGCAGGTGTCGTCTGTGGAGTTTTCTAGTCTGTGTTCATATGTCTGTAAGTTGGGGTGATGTCCACATCGGAATCGTGTTAAGTTAACTCGATCCGATCTGCTCAGGCTGACCTGTCAATGGTTGGCGGCTTCGCACCTAGGACCGCATTTGGACCGAGTCGTGTCAGTGCTCTGTGGGTTAGGTGTGTATGTGGGGCGTGGTATGGAATGGACTATTTGGTTATAATGTGTCTCTTGTGTTACCTTAATGGTGCGAGGTGTTGGTGCATGATTGTTGTGGGTTAGTTGTTGCTACTGCTATGAAATGTGTTCCTTTCATGTCTAAATGTTCCCAAACTTTCAGTATTTTTGTTTCTGTGTACAGGTGTTCTATTGGTGTTGTTTGAGTACATCCTATAATGATACGAAGTGCGTTGTTTTGTATTGTCTGTAAGGTGTTTATGTGTGTGTTTGAGATAATGGGTGCCCAGCATGGACTAGCATAGTCCATGACTCCATAACTGAGCGAATATATTGTTTGTATATGAGTGATGTGGTTTCCTGTTGGTGTCCAAACTTTGTGCCTGTTAGTAGCCTAAGCGTGTTAGGTCTTGACGTACATTTGTTTTTAATGTCCTGAATGTGGTTTGCAAAAGATAATGATGTATGTGACCCCCAAGTATTTTGGTGCTGTGAGTGTGTGGAATGTTGTTGTTTAGTGTAATCTGTGGAGTTATCTGGTGTTCTTTTGTGTTGCTTGTTAGCAAGGTGTTGGTTGATTTTGTGGGCGCTACTTGTAGTCTAATGTTTGTGAGCCAGTCTTGTAGACTGTTTATGTATGTTTATAGGTTATTTGTAGCGGTGTCGATGTTGTTGTGGGTGGGTTAGAGTAATGTCATCTGCATATGATGATAAGGTAAGCTTGTTATCTATGGGTGTTGGAATGTCATGTATTTCCTTATTGTTTTTTCCTTCTACTCCAGATGGAGAGAGTTTCTTGCTTCCGGGGTTAAACCTTAACCCTAAGGAATTTTTAGGTACAGCCTAGTACTAGGCGTAAGATAGAGGTGCTGTATCGTAATATCTCCCATACTACTTCTCCAGATGTCACACTTATGGGCAGTTGGTTCAGGAACTGTACTGTAGATTTCTTTACTGCCCCTGTCGCCCCCACTACTATTGGGATGATCTCAGGTTCCACATTCCACATTCTCCTTATTTCGTGTTTGAGTCTCTGATATTTTAAGACCTTTTCCCTTTCATAGTTCGCCACATTCCAGTCCGCTGGGACTCCTACTTCCACCAAGAGGCACTTGTTTCCCTCCTTCTCTCTCACAACTATGTCTGGTCTGCATCCTGATATCCTGGTGTTAGTTGGTATCTCGTGATCATATAGGAGCAGCACTTTGTCATTGTCTTCTATTCCTTGTGGCTTATGTTCCCAGTGCTTTTCTGTTTCTAGCCCTATTTCATATTTTTTACACAGCTTGAAGTGGATTAGCTTGCAGACTGCATTGTGTCTGTCTGTGTAGTTTCCTCTGTGCAGGAGTATTTCACACCCAGATAGTATGTGACTCACAGTCTCTGGGCTCTTTGAGTACATTCTGCGCATCTCATTTTCATTTCTGCCCTCAATATACTGTACTTGTATACTTTCCTGAACTTGTGCTCTTCCCAGTTCTTCTCCCTTTCTTCTGATCTTTTCTTGTTATACCTTCTTTTGATGGTGATTATCTTTTCCATGAGAGGTTTATTTGCAATGTTTTCAAGCTGTTCAGGTCCTATGCCAGCATCCACTAGGTAATCATTTGCCTTTTTTGAGAGTGATGTTGTTTGAGGTTTTTCACGTTCATGGTCTCTTACAAATCTGACTAGCCTTCCTTCTCCTTCCTTTATGTACTGTGCTAATCCTATTGTTGTGGCTTTGTGCACTTGGTCAATTAGCGCAAGCCCTAATCCACCGACCCTGCTTGGCAGGTATAGCCTTGGTGTGCATTGGTTTTTATATATGACCTTATGCGTATGGAGCAATTTTCTGGTGATCGTATCCAGTTTGTTGATTTCTTGCTGGATCCAGTTGATTATGCCAAAACTATATGACAGTACAGGTACCGCCAGTAAGCTTATGGATAGGATCTTATTTTTACTGTTTAGGTGAGATTTTAGGATTAGCTTGATCCTTTTTGAATATTCTTTCCGCAGTCTTTCCTTCATGATGTCATTTTCCATCTTTTCAGATTCCTCCATCCCCAGATATTTATATGTAGCCTCTTGCTCTAGTTCTTCTATCACGATATTGTCCATCCTGATGTTTTCTGATTCACACCTTTTGCCTTTCTTTAGTGTGAGAGTGGCACATTTCTCAAGACCAAACTCTATCTGGATGTCATCTGAGAACGTTTTGACCTCCCTGACCTCTTCTGTTAGCTCACTTTTGTTTGGGGCATATAGTTTTAGGTCATCCATGTAAAATAAGTGAGATATTTTCGGGCTGTTCTTTTCCCTTGGTCTCATTACGTAGCCTTTGTTTAGGTTATTTATTAGTTGGCTGAGTGGGTTTGGCGCCAGTACAAACAAAAGGGGATATTGAATCACCCTGGTAGATGCCTCTCTTGATTCTCACACTGTTCACCTCTAAAGTTCCCTTACTATGATGGAGAGTTAGGTCTGTTTCCCATCGTGTCATAGCTGTTTCTAAGAAGATCCTGATGGTAGGGTGGATCTTGTATAGTCTCAATACTTCCTTCACCCAGGAGTGGGGTACACTGTCATATGCCTTTTTGTAGTCAATCCATGCCATGCTTAGGTTTCTCTGTTTCTTTCTGCTGTTCTCCAATATCGCCCTGTTGATTAACGGCTGGTTTTTTGTCCCATACGTTTTTCTGCTGCATCCTTTTTGTTCTGGGCTTATGATGTTGTTTTCTTCTGCATGGCTGTAGATCCTGTCAGCTATAATTTATGTTAGTATTTTGTAGATTGTTGGCAAGCACGTTATTGGTCTATATCAGTGGCGGCTCGTGGTCTGAGAGGGTGGGGAGGCCCACCAATAATTATTGCTATGTTTTATTACATAGTGCGAGGATAGTTATATATGGCATATGCCCATAAATAAATTACTTAAATTAAGATGACTTAATCTGTACAAAATTATTCATAATATAGATACTACCACTAAGTTACTAACCGTTATTATAAATTAACTAAACAACATGGAGTAAAGTTATTAAAATATCAGAAAATAAAACGAAAAATCATCAATTGGTTTTACTTACGTCTTCTGCTTGAAAAGAAGATCAATTCTCCTTTGTTTTCCAGCAGCAAACCTTTTTATGAAATTTTCATACCAGCAAGGTTGATTCGATAGCTTTTGCATTGTACTCATTTTTCGATCTCTTCGCGTGTTCATTTAGCTGTTCAAAAATACTGAATGCCTGTTTAGATAACTGTTTAACACAAATATCATTTTGAATGTGCTCTTTCGAAGTGGAATGTCTCTCCAAGCTCCTTGCCAAGTTCTTCCAATCATGAAACCCTTCGTCAATCCATACACTTTTTCCACACCAACTAAAAGACAAGACCAGCAAAACAAACCGGTTTTTTGCAAACTTCCACACAGCCACTTATATCTGTCATACCAATTAGATTTAAAACTTCTGTGTTTGCTCTTATTTATTTGAACACAAGATATGTTTGGAGTTGATCTACCTTTATTTAAAATGTATCTTTTATTTCCTTCGCTTCTTCTAACAAAAGAAATGTCCAATAGTGAAAAGATTGTGTCAGTAACTTCTTCCAGTTTGAAGGGTTAAGTTCACACAAAGAATATAAACTCTGATATATACACTACCATCAGGGCCGGATTAAGACCTTTAGAGGCCCTAAGCACTTAAAAGATTTTGGTGCCCCATATATATGTAATTCAAAATATAAACAAAAATAAACCATAAAATAAAATTTTATTTTTTGAAATGAAACAAAACTTACAGTAAGATGGAAAATAATGTTTATTTTTGTATACTTCCACTTCATTTATATTTGAAAAGTTTTCTCCTACTTTTTTTAATTACAAAGTCTTTGATCAGATCCTCAAAACTAATCTTACGTAACACATCTGCTTCTATACTTAGTAGAGATAAGGCATCCAGCCTGCCTTGTTGCATAGTTGTTATGTTGGTATTTTTAATATACTTCAACTGAGAAAATGAACGCTCAGCTGAGCAATTTGTGACCATTAATGTTAAAAATATACGAAAGGCAATTTCTACATTTGGGAAGGCACACTCAATATTGTCTTCTACAATTATTTTATAAAGTTCAGCATGACTGAATCTTGTTTTTACATTTACTATAGCACACGAAAATATTTAATCTATATGTATTTTTAATATGGCGCTCAAAGATTTGATATAAACAAAATAATAACGCAAAGCGTAAAGTGTGTGATTACAACGAAATATATTTATTCTCTCAAAAGGGTTGTTGTTCACTACAAATTCAAACAATGAAAAAAAATAAATACTATATATGAATATATATAATTCAGTTTTCAACAGCTTATAGGCTATAAGCCGCGATTATAATAGTATAATAAATCCATGGTAAATCCGACAATGGAAAATTTCTGTGGTGCCCCCCTTCCCTTGATGCCCTAAGCACGGGCTTATTTTGCTTAATGGTTAATCCGGCCCTGACTACCATAACGTAGCCTTTAAAAACGTACACCTAACAAGGTAACACTGATATACCTACGTTGGGTACACTAAATCACACATAAATAATACTAAATTAACTTATAAAGAGTTGAATGACAACGTAACAGGTTCGTGTAAACAAAATATAATATAGTAATGTCTAATTAAGAATTTAATGTTTGTTTATAAATTAATGTTCTAATATATTAAACTTATAAAATACGAGTTGGGAGGGCAAATTAAAAGAATATAATAATATTTAATGGATGTAATTACAATAAATTATGGTTGAGTATAGTAATGTCTAATTAAGAATTTTAATAATGTTTGATTAATGAAGAAGATAATAATTATTATGTAAAAATTAAAATAAATGATGGTTTGTTTATTAAAATTATTAAATACGAATGGGCAACACAAGGAGTCGGCCCGCGAAGGCTGGGTTTCTAAAAATACCCTGGAGTCACCCGGGCGGCGTCCCTCTGTGTAGGATTTAATTGCGTGAAATTAGAATAGGATTTCGGATCTCTCCGATTAAAATGTTTACATAAATTTACCTCTCGCATTCCCCCGTTTAACTAAAGTCATTTCTGCGTAAATAAAGTAGTAAAAAGTGTAAATCCGAGTATATTTACCCCACCCCATTCACCCACGCATTGGTTTGAAATGATAACGGGTCCCGCTCACCTCGGTTCACGCTACCACGCGTTTATAAAGTATTGTGAAAACGAGTAAAGAGAGTGTAAAGAGAAATGGAATAAAGAGCAGAAAGTAAAGTAAATAATTAATTATAATAAATAATAAAACATATTAACTACATTCTGGTGGCAGTTAACCTTATTAAATTGTCATCATTTTAATAATACGAACCCATGTACTCCGTTCTTAAAATAGGCTTATGCAATATTTTTTCGTGTCTGATAAATAGGAATTGAAAATTTGTGCGTGTGTTCTTTCGATTAATCACGATCGTTTTTCACGTTCTCCGTATAAAGAAAATTAGTAGATATTGTTTCGCTACCCGTTTTAGAGTATTTATAAAATTAAGCAAAATTCTGATTCCCTTTTCTTCAAAATTCATTGTAAATGTTATTCAAAATTGCATCTCACTTTCGAAATCTTCGCGAGCCAAAATTTTGTTTTTTTTCTCTTTTCGTTAACATCCCGAGTGTTTTCAAATCGACTCACAATTGCGCGCTTGTTGAGTCTGACCCAAGATTCTCATAGTCATCTGCTCGCGACAGTTGTAGTGTGGAGTCAAAACATTTGCGTCTGACATTAAATTTCAGAGTCGTTTGTTTCATATTTCTTCGCATTCAATTCTTTAGATTTCGTCGTTTAGTTCAAAATGGTTCGTTCCTGCCCGGTGACTCAAATTCTCTTTTTTCGTCCTTCCACTTTTCTTCCTGTCGAAAGCTTATATAATTTTGTCTTTTTGGGTTTAGAATTTTGGAATTAGTAATAATTGTGATAACGATAATAATAAAATACAAATTAAATAATTAAATAATGATTAAATAATAATTAAATAATATTGAATTAATTATTCTAGCTGTTTAAATACTGTGACACGCATTTTTACGGTAAGGCTCAAAATGATTGCCGTATTGTGACATCCTGAGGATGTCATTAGACGAAAGCGCTTGAGCACCATTTTGTGTTTCCTTTCCTTCGTGGTTTTATTCATTATATATATATATATATATATATATATATATATAGTAGAGCATTTTAAGAGATTCAATGAACATGTAACAAAATTTTCCAGAATTTATTAGTAGAGTTTTGAGATTATTTTTGGACGGGATGTATATAATATTGTTTATTAATTAATTTAGATTTACGGGCTTTTGGGGCGAGGTCGAAAGTTCAAATGCTATATTTACAATGCTCATTACAAATCATTACCATCATCAAATCACCACACTCGCCCCGATTGCACGACACATTAATAACACTGGTCTACAGCCAAAATGCTTTGGAAATAAAAGTAGTCAATCTTTACTAATTTTGGGTCACTGAATACGAAAATGATGCCTAAAATTGTCAATTGGCTCTATTTATAAAGATATCAGGCAACTCTGCACCCTATTAACTGGACTGCATCTGTCGCGTGATATGTAGACGCCTGTGACACATCGACGCATTGACTCTACTCAATTTTAATTGACTCTACTGCGCATGCGCGGTTATATTTTTTATTTTAATAAATTAATGTAAATATATACATATATATACAATAAAATGTAATTTTAAATTTATCTATTACATTATGTATTTGTAAATTATTTATTAAAAAATAGATTGGATCATTTTAACATATTGCTTCCCATAATGTTTTTGATATTAATATAAATGGAATACTAACCTAATTTAATCTTACCTAATTTAAAATTATTAAAATGCAATGTAATTACATTAATTTATTAAAATAAAATAAAAAATATAACCGCGCATGCGCAGTAGAGTCAGGGCGTCGACGTGTCACAGGCGTCTACATATTACGCCACAGCATCAGTTCATTCGCGGAAGTCATACAGTGCACCCTTGTCAAACTCTTTTTAGTGTTTGCTTTTGAAACTGAATTTTTATCAGCCTAATTTAAACAAAGATGCCTCGTAATTGCGTGAACAGTGTAGATAACTTCTGTTATGTTTGTGGAGAATTGACTTTTGCATCACAAAAGCGTGCTATAACCGCCGTGATTAGGAAAGCCTATCACCTTTATTTTGGCTGTAAGATTGAAGATCAGGACAAGAGCTGGGCCCCACACATATGCTACAATACTTGTGCAACAAACCTTCGCCAGTGGTTGAATCGGAAAAGGAAATCTATGCCTTTTGCAGTGCCAATGGTGTGGAGGGAACCAACAGATCATGTCAGCAATTGTTACTTCTGCATGGTGCCTCCAGTCAAGAAAGGTATTTGCAAGAAGAAAAAGTGGATTTTACAATATCCGAATATACCCTCTGCTATACGCCCGGTACCTCACGGCGAAGGACTACCCATTCCTGAGCCCCCACACTCATTCTCCCTGGAGTCAGAGGATGAGGAGAATGAAGGAACCTGCGAAACTTGTGAGCTTTCAACTTCACAAGACCCTGAATTTGTTTATAACTTGACATCTTTTAAACCGCACATGATAACTCAGAATGAATTAAACGACCTTATCAGAGATTTAGAACTGCCAAAGAGTAAGGCAGGGCTGCTGGGTTCCAGATTGCAGCAGTGGAATCTCCTCGCTGAAAATGTTAGAGTGTGTAAGTTTCGTGACCGTCAAAAAGATTTTGTCCCATTCTTCATCATGGAAGATGACCTTGTAGCTTGCAACGACATCGTTGGTCTGATGGCAGCTCTCAACATTATTCACAATCCTGATGAGTGGAGACTGTTCATTGATTCATCGAAGTTGAGTCTAAAAGCTGTTTTGTTGCGTGTTGGTAACGTATTGCCATCAATTCCAGTTGGTCATGCAGTCCACATAAAGGAAACATATGACAACATGAAGCAACTTTTGAACTGCATAAACTATGACAAACATCAGTGGCAGATTTGTGGTGACTTGAAAATTGTTGCTATCGTGCTTGGACTGCAGCCGGGCTACACTAAGTATTGCTGTTTTCTATGTGAATGGGATAGTCGGGCTAGAACTTCTCATTACATCAAGAAGGATTGGTCATTCCGACATTCATTGGAACCTGGAACAAAAAATGTTCAGTATCCTCCACTTGTAGAATCGAGCAAGATTTTGTTACCACCCTTACACATCAAACTGGGCGTCATGAAAAACTTTGTTAAGGCTATGGATAAAATGGGGGCAGCTTTTAAGTACGTCGGTGGTAAATTCCCAAAGCTCAGTGAAGCAAAAATCAAGGAGGGTGTATTTGTTGGTCCACAGATCCGCGAGCTTCTTAGAGATGAGGAGTTCGACCGTATCCTAGGTGGTGAGGAGAAGACAGCGTGGAATGCTTTCCGGTTAGTAGCAACCAATTTTCTCGGAAATACCAAAGCTGACAATTACAGGGAGCTGGTGGAAAACCTGTTGTTGTCCTATCAAAAAATGGGCTGCAATATGTCTTTAAAGATACATTTCCTCCATTCGCACCTGGAATTTTTTCCGGCCAACTGCGGAGCAGTCAGCGATGAACATGGTGAACGTTTCCACCAGGATATTTCAGCGATGGAGAAACGCTACCAGGAGAAATGGAGTCCATCATTGTTAGCAGACTACTGCTGGACAATAACAAGAGATGCTCCAGAAGTTGAATACAAGAGACAAGCAGAGAAGCGATGCGTTGAATCAATATAAGTGAATGCATTATACAGGTTTGTTACTAATATATGGTATACATATACGCAAAATGTATAACTTAAATTTTCTTGGAAACTGTAGCCAATCGACTGTTTTTATGGTCATATTCGTTTTCAGCACCCCAAAATCCATAATAGGAAACACATTTTATCTCCGAAGCACAAACTTTTTCAAAATTTGTAGACCAGTGTAACATCCAATGTGTATAATCTTAAGTTCGCTTCGCTTTATAAATTAAGGTAATTTTAAGGGACAGTCGAAAAATAATCTTAAACATACTAATTCATACTGGGTTAATTCGGACTGTTTACTTAGTTTGTTATGCTTGCCGTATAGGATTGTGTTAGACTTGAAAATAAGCTAAATTGGTTTAACTGAAATAGAGAAAGTGTATTGTAAAATTTTCGATAAATTCATTTGTTTTTTTGGATTTTTTTTATATACCCATAAATTATATACTTGTATATTGACTTATACTTATATGTTGATTATATATATAATTATATGCTCATTAAATTTTGTAGGTGGGCTGTTTTTGTTGTCTATCTTTTTTTTTTTATCTCTTTTTCGTTTTCAAGACAATTCCGACTCATATTTTGTATTAAATTATAGTACCTTTTAAATTATTATAAATATTTCCTTATATAGTTATTTAATAAAATTTTAAATGATTCAACATAAATAATCATAGAATTTTCCTTAATAAGCACAAATGTTACAATGGTTAAAATTTTATTCTGAATTTAGATTTTATTGCAATAAGGGGTGTTTTGGGTTGACATTTTATTTTGGGTATTAAAAAATGAAGAATGTCTTTTTTATGTTCGCGCGTTTGCATAGAAAATATTACAAAATTATGTTAGGATGTAATGCAACTTCATTTGGTTAGGAATAATTTTCTAGAGGCTCGCAATATACAATGATTGGTTTTAAATTTTTTTTGTTTACATAGTAGGTTGCGTGTAATTTTGATTCATATTATCTGTTCTTATTTAAAATAACGATGTAAATTTGTAGTTTCAATTGGAGACGATAAATTATAGGATTTTTGTAATTTACGAACCACATTGGGTTGTCTGTTGAAGGAGAGAGTTGTCTCTCAGATGTAATTTGTGAATTGCGAGTTTGCTTCCTATGAAATTTAGCTTTTTCAGGTTGGAATTACTGTATTAAAATAATTTTCGGTAGTAATATTTAATTTTTTTTTACTTTCGAATAACTGTTTTGGAAAATTGTTATTGTTTAAGCTTCAGTTGGGTTTATCGATGCAGTTGAAAACCTTAGGTAGAGTGTTAACCTTTTGTATTTGAATGTATCGATGTGATTTCTAAAGGTAGTTTGAATAATAATATTTGTGAAACTAATAATAACAGTTACTATGTATGGGCGCTTTTATATTTATACTGTACAATTTTGTTTCGTACGTTTTATGACTTTTTTTATCTTCTCCGATGTAACTGCCGTAAGTGACCTTATTGGTAGCTAGATGTGATTCATTTTTTGCGAAATTTTGAGAGTTGTCATTTTTTTTTTTTTCCGTGAATTTGGCCAGAGCAAAAATTGTAGTTATTGTTTCGAAGTGAACTGTCGAGAAAATTCGGTAAATTAAATATGCAATGATAATCAGCAGCAGTATAAATCGTCTCGAATAGCTTTTTTTTCAAAATTTCAAGAGGTCGATTTGGAGGCAACCAAGTTGGATCCGAGTTCCATCCATTGAGTTTAGTCGACCCGATAGGTGATCGATCACCAATGAGAGAGAGAGAAGATGAGTAAAGATGAGAAGAGAAGAGAAACCGAAATGCGCATGGACTTGGCGCAGGATGATTTCGGAAGAGTAGAGAAGAGAAGAGAAGAGAAGAGAAACTGAAATGTGCAGGGTCTTGGCACTCAAAAGTTTCGATCGAAGATGGTCTACTGGTATTTTTCGGGCAGTAGCTGGTCACGCTGCTCGATGCTTCGCTAAATATGTGTTTTAGCGCGCGGTAGGCAAGCCACGAGAGCTTGAACGGGTGTCTAAGGCTGTACTGTCCATACAGACATAAAGTAGGTTCGTTGCGAAACGGCCTACGGCGAAGTAATCGTTTGATTATTGCTAGTGGAAGAGTCTTTCAGCAGGACGTAAGAAGAGCAGCGTTCACCGACAAAAATTGAGATGAGACAGGCGAGTTTCTTCATCGACTTCTAGAATTGCAAATTCCGTCCAATTCCGGCGCGTGGTCCCGCTTTCAGTATATCTCCCCGCTGATCCTTTTAGAATTGGATGTCTCTCTTGTTTTTTTTTTCGCCATTTGGAGAGAGAGCGGAACCATTACAGCGTGCTGTTGATGGTTCGGAACCATTACAGTGAGCAGGAGAGCTGCGATTGAAAATTGAAGTCCGTTGTTATCTGCGGATTGTGATCTAAACAACGTCCAGCAAAATTGATGTACTGATTATTATGTAATGAAATTAGAAGGGAAAGGGTGCGATTATTGCCCATAATTGTGTTGTTTTGTGAAATAGTATGTGCGCTCTGGTCAGTATTTTATGTAAACTTTTTACTATTTTTTCTAGGTTGCCCTGAGAGTAACTATAACTATACAAATAATTGTTTCAAATGTAAAGCGATTTTGATGAGGAATCGCTTGAATAGATTGTAAAATTGAAGTTTGTGTAGCCACTCTAAGAAAATTTTCCGTTATTATTTTTTGGCACGTTATAGATTAGTTACAGGTTGTAATTTGATTATTAGTGTGAAATGTTATTTTATGCAAATGTGAAAATTATAAATTTTGTTTTCGATTTTTATAATATGATACAAAATATATGATGTGTGGAATTTGTCATTCTACTGATTTCTTGTCTATCTCAACTTTGAATTTGTTAAAGAAGAGAAAAAAAAAATTTGCAAAATAAATAACTTTGTTGAATAAATTATTAAATTTGTTAAACGATATTAATAAGTTTTCCTAGTGAAAAACTTATTTTCAAGGGGGTGATGCGAGTATAGTAATGTCTAATTAAGAATTTAATGTTTGTTTATAAATTAATGTTCAAATATATTAAACTTATAAAATACGAGTTGGGAGTGCAAATTAAAAGAATATAATAATATTTAATGGATGTAATTACAAAAAATTATGGTTGAGTATAGTAATGTCTAATTAATAATTTTAATAATGTTTGATTAATGAAGATAATAATAATTGATATGTAAAAATTAAAATAAATGATGGTTTGTTTATTAAAATTATTAAATACGAAGGGGCAACACAAGGAGTCGGCCCGCGAAGGCTGGGTTTCTAAAAATACCCTGGAGTCACCCGGGCGGCGTCCCTCTGTGTAGGATTTAATTGCGTGAAATTACAATAGGATTTCGGATCTCTCCGATTAAAATGTTTACTTAAATTTACCCCTCGCATTCCTCCGTTTAACTAAAGTCATTTCGGCGTAAATAAAGTAGTAAAAAGTGTAAATCCGATTATATTTACCCCCCCCCCCCCCCCCTTCTCCCAGGCCGGTTGAATGCGTAACGGTTTCCCACTCGGCCAACGGCTACCATATTTATAAAGTATAGCGAAAAGAGTAGAAAGATAAATGGAAGAAAGAGTAAAGTAAACAATTATACAAACGAAGGAAGTGGAATCACGACAATAATAACTAAATAAAAATTCATTTTCACGTGGTATTTAGCAATAATTTTGACTCCGAAGATCTGGTTGCTAGGCAACAGCCATTTAACTCCGCCCACTGGCTACTGGCTAGCCATGATAAAGCTCGCGGAGGATTTGTGATTTTGGGCCTCCATTTCACGAATTCATGCCTTTTGACAGGGCAGAATATAAGCGTGGCATCAGTACGTTGCCATGACAACCAAGAAGCTGAAGGGAGGCTTTCCTGAATACTTCTTCCTTTCGATTTCTCGTGCTGAATTTGACCATTATAGATAAAGGTTACAGTTTATTCAAGGGGGGAGGGTGATTCTATTGAAAATTAAACTTTTAACAACTATATTCGAAGGGAGAGGGTGATTCCATTGCTAATTAAAATTTTTAACTTAAATTATATTAAAATTTTTAAATTTTGCAATTTAGGAAAAAAATATTTATAGCCTGTTGAAACCGAGGAGGCACAGCCTCCCATGCCACCCCTGTAAAGCCGCCACTGGTCTATATTTACTTGGATTCTGGGTTTCACGGGACTTTAGTAGTAATGTTGTTTTTCCTTTTGTCAACCATTCTGGTGCTTCTTCTGCTGTTACTATCTTTTTGAAGCACCTTGTTAGTTTTCCATTTAGTGATGTTAGCTTTTTCAACTAGAAGTTCTTAATCATGTCTGGGCCTGGTGCTTTCCAGTTGCTGCTTCTTTTTATTTTCTCCTCGACTTCTTTCACGGTTATTCTGTCCATGTCCATCTCTGAGATGTTTCTCACCTTTTCGCTGTTGTAAAGGCTCCCAATCCATTCTGCACCATCATTATGGTTGACTTCGTTCTCGTAGATGTTCTTCCAGAAATGCTCCACTTGTTCTTATTCAGGTGGTCTTTCTACGTTTATCTGGGCATTCTTTAACTCTCTAAATAGTTTTGTTGGGTTGTCTTCAAATATCTCATTTTGTTTCTTTTCTTTATCCAAGCGTATATATCTTGCCAATCTTTTTGCCTTTGCCGACAGGTCTAGCTTTTTCCTGGCAATGCTTTGTCTGATCTTTCTTTCATTGTCCAGTCTTTCTCTTTGGATTAATACATTTACCTTCCTCCTTCCCAGTTCAGATCTTATTTCCCTCCTCATATGGGTAGTTAGTATTGAGATCTCCTTCCTGAGGTTACCTACTCTGCTCTCTAGTCTTTGCTGCCACCTTGGCTTTCTCTCATTTCCATTCTTTCCCTGGTTTTGCTCCTGGTTATTCTGCTTGCGTGTTTTTACTCCTGCGATCTCTGTTACGCTGACTGCTGTTGCATAATACAACCTGTTTAATTCTGTGAGGTTACTCTCCTGGGGTGTTATTGCAGATAGTACCTTGTTTGCTATCTCTATATATTTTCTGACCTTATAGGTGTTCCTCAGCTTGGGCAATGGTCTTCTGTGGTTCAGTTCCTGGTGTGCATCTTCTCTGTGGATTAGGATCCTCCTTTTCATCTCCTTCGCTTCCTCACTCTCCTCTTCTATCTCTTCCACACTACCATTGCCTGGTCCTGATGTAGAGTCTCCCTCATCATCTGATGGTTCACTTGGGGGAGGGGGAGGGGGAGGGGGTGGCAAAATGTTTGTGTGCCTGTGGTTCATTTCTACTTCCACCTCCTCCTCTTCCGCCCTGGGCAGGCATCCTTGTCCATTTCTTTTGGGGTCTCTGGGAGGTGTTTCCGCTACGGTACCTGGGGCTGTCTCCTTTGTTTTTTCTGTTATTGAGGGTTTCACTTGGCTTTCTGGTGTTTCAGCCAGTTTGTTTTTTTTTGGTTTGTTTCTTCTCTACCTACTGTCCCTTTGCTCGTTCTTAGTTCTTCTAGGGTGTTAGCAGTTATTACCAGTTGTTCCTGCACAACCCACATTGCCTTTTCTTTTGCTTTCTGTGCCTCATCATATGTTGGTAGTGTGGCTCTTTGTTTCCTCTCATGGTCAGTTCCTCTTTCTGCGATTGCCTTTAGGATATGATGTTTTTGCCTGATCACTTTTTTTCGGTCTACTGTATGGTCTGTGTACCGTTTCTGGAACCTGTATACCATGTAGTAATTCTCATCGAACTCCTTCCTTTCAATTGCCCATTTTAGGAGTTCGCTCTTGTTCTCTTTTTCTGGGATCATCTGCCCTATATACAGGCTTTGTAACAGGTACAGATTTCTCTCCAGTGTCCATGTCCACTCGCTCATGGTGTTCTCATTTCCCTTTTGGACATATTCTTCTACCTCTCTTTTGATCTTTTTCATTTCATCCTTTGTGATCTCTGATTTCCCTAGTCTGATGTTTGCACTGATGCTGTGGAACCGACAGTCTGGGTTTTTTTCTAGCTTCTCCCTATCTAACACTCCTCTCTTTGTTAGCATTTCTCTGCACCTTTTGCTGGTTCCATTTTTCGGGAACTGCTCATTTGTGGCACAGGTGGTACACCAAAGTATTTCTCGTTCTTCCTCCACTGACCATTGTGTCCTGGTAACCCCTCTGTGGTTGTAGGTGAAGTATAAGTTGAACAGTGTTGGTGAGAGAACAGAGCCTTGAGGTACCCCGTTCGGAAAAAGCTTGTTTTTGGATGACTTGCCATTAAATGTGACATATGAGTATCTTCCTCAAAGATAGTTGCTCAGCCATCTTTTGGTGTTATTGTGCATGTTTGTGTTAAGTATTTTGTTTATGAGAGGGAAGCGTGGGATAGCATCAAATGCTTTACTAATGTCTATTGTTGCTAATAGTGTACGTTGAGCTGGTTGTCTGGAGTTGATGCCATCCATGATGTGCTGCGTGAGTTTAGTGAGTAATATCGTGGTTGAGTGGTGAGGTCTGAATCCATGTTAAGTAGGCGATAGTGGTATGTGTGTGTTGGTGATTTGTAAGATTGTGATGTTTGGTTGGAAAAGTTTATTTATTATCTAATTTTACCTAATGGTTCTTAACTTTAATGCAGGACATACTGTACTGCTAGTAGGATTACTCAACTTGAAAAAGATGTGGCAGTATCACTTTTCAGATTAATAGTATTTTTGCATTGGGATATTTGTCATTGCAGCCACTTTCTATAGAATATGAATCACTTCCCCAATCACTTTATAATCTTACTGTCTTTTTCAGCAGATTTCGGATCACCTGAAGATCAGGGCCCCCACCCTCAATTACCAAATGATATCTTCGTTAAAACTAACATAAATATCACGACTTAACGTAACCAATCGTCAAGGGCGTACGGTTGACCAGGGTTGCCGAAATTTTTTTGGCAAGTGTACCAAAACTTAAGTTAAAAGGTACCAAATCTCGCAAAAAGGTACCAAATAATTGAAAAATTATAATAAATGCTTTAAAACATATAAAGATGTTAAACTAACCTTATTTTTTAACAATCAATCTCACGTTTCAACCATTATCCAAAACTTTCGTTCACAAAAACACTTTTATATATAAAAAGACGATATATTTTGATAAGTTGAGACAATAAAATAAAACTAAAATCCAGCAATTAAAACAAGATTTTTATTTTGGCGACTTGAACAATGAAGGCATTTTCCAGGATAATTCTGGCCATTTTGATCCTAAAGTGCTCCTGCACCAAGATCGTAGTTTATAATATATTGTAATTCGAATGTACCCTGTACCGACCATTCTTTCTACTACGAGACGAAACGAAAATTAAAATCCATCAATAATAATTTTTTTCTTTTCCATTCAATAATGAACCAAATTATAGTTTTCTAAAGGATAGTTTTTATACATACATATCGGTTTTTGTTTGTTTCGACAAAACTTCAAATAGTACCAAAATTTCCGGCCGTCGTACCAAACGTACCAGAGGAGGCAAAAAGTACCACATTTGGTACGAACGTACCAACTTCGGCAACCCTGCGTTTGACATAACCGAGCATTCAATTTAATTCATTATATTTGGTACTGCAAAGCAAAAACAAGAATACATGGGGCCCAGATTTCTAACTTACACAAATAACACAAGTAATAAAATCTAAATCATATAATTAAAACTTCACTAGTATATATATTTTTTTTGTCTCCCAAAAGGGAAGTTTCAAAATTTAAAAAAAAAACGACTAATATCGTTTCGTTTTTTCTGTTTAAAGTACTTCAAGCCTGTTGGATTATTACACCATTTTTTTTTTTTTTTTTTTTTTGCCCCCAAAGGAAGGCTGTAAAATTCAAATTCGTTGACTAATATCAACAGCATGCATTTGGCAAAGTACTTTTATGCTCATCGCATAAACACATCAAATCTCTAAAGATTTGGCTTAACAAAGTAAAATATCAAATATTTCAATACATTTCATTATAAACCAGCTACAGAAATAAAAAAATGTTAATTATAAAATAGGTTTGAGAAAAATAAAAACATTTAATTAGCTCACAAAACTTAGTTATAAGTAAGTATATAGTTATTCAATTTTTAACAACAGTTAATAGTGTCATCCATTTTCTTTCCTTGAAATGCTGAAGAAAATGGAAATTATAGGACAAACATTCTTCTTACAAATGTTACTTCTAGATGTGTTGCAAAAGTTTTGCTCACGCAATAAATTTCTCCTCAAACTGATAATAATAATAATAATAATAATAATAATAAAATAAAACACAAAGTAAATTAAAATAAACCTGAACTCCAGCCATAAATTTTAAATGCTCGATACCTATGAGAACGAAAATGTTTAGGTCCCAAATTATAAAAACAGTGGTTAAGAAATTTTGAAATTTTTTAATTTACTAAACTATGTGTATATTTCCAAATCATTAAATCTTTTAGGTTTAATAGTGACGTTATTGTTTCTATTAACATCATAAATAGTTACAGGTTCCTAAACAACGATTAAAAAACCCCACATATGTTTTTATTTTTAATAGGTCTACGAGTCAAGGACGTAACTAAAGACAAAAAAAAAATAGCTTTGTCTCTTCATAGGTTCTTGAACCATTTTAATATGCCTTTATTTATGAGTTTTAGAAATAATTGCATAAAGATTTAATTAACTAAATAAATACATTACACATTACACGTGTTCATTTTTAGAAATTCCTTTTTAAAGTTAGTGCTTAAAACCTATGACCTAGTTTTCTTTGGTTGTTAAGAATTTATAGGTAAAGAAAATTAAAATACTATTTAATTCTTAAATATTACTAAGTTACATCAATAATTAAATTTTAAACTAATCACAAATAAAAGATATTATTTTAGAGGTTAGTGAACACTCGTTAGCCTTAGAAATATTAATGAAAGAGAATTTTATTGTTATTTTGAAGTGAATATTAATCTAAAATTCAGTATATTTATTATTAAACTATTTGGTATATACTATAAAGCAATAAATTATGCAAATATAATATATTTGAAATATAAAAAAAATCGTTCGGTTTATGATCGTCACTTAGAAAGTTTTTTCTGTTTATTTGAGCCGTGATCATTGTGATTATTGTATGAGAATCAGATATGATTCGATCGGCAGTGAATGCAACGAGTGTCGGCGTTAAAGTGATTGTTTTGGCAGTTGAAAGTTATCGCTTCTCGGCCTTTTGGCTAAGATCAAAGTGTAGTATCTGTTCTTATCAGCTTAATATCTGATACGATCCCTATGCGGGATCAACGATATTAATCTGATTTTTGTCTTTTGGCGAAGCGTCTGGGGCTTGCTCCACCTTTGCCACGGATCGACCCGGTATTGCAGTACTTCCGGGACTGGTCCACCTTCCTTCGGGAAGACAAAAATCTTTCATACTGAAAAATAAACTATCAATTGTAATTTCTGAGTTTAGTAATGAGTAGGGGTCAAGTCAATAAAGTCAAATTGTTTCCTATGGGGCACTTTTCGCTGAAACGACTGAAAATGCAATAAAAACACCTGTAGGGGGTATATTCAGGCCCGGATCTAGAAGAATGGGGGCCCGTGGCTAATTTTTTTTTTGGGGGGCCCCCTTGACTACAATTTTTATTATATAAGGATTATAAGCTTTGTTTACGAGGAAAATTAAAGGTTTTCAGAACAAACATAAAACTTATTACTTTATTTATTTAGTTTTCAGAACAAACATATTACTTTACAAATATTTTACTTTATTTTACATATTATATTTTCCTGAATTAATAATTTTATACACGCCTACCTACTGATTATGATCTGGCAACCGATTGAACCGACGAGCCTTTTTTTGTGCAAATTCATTAATAATAATTCGAAAATCGACTTCTTTGGCCAGAGCATGTTCAACATAGAGAATTGCCAGTGACTGTAATCGCTTTTGCAACATTTCAGTCGCTTTAACTTAGAAAAACTCCGTTCGCCGGTACAATTGGTCACCATCAATGACAAGTACATTCTGTATGCATTTAAGACATTGGGGAAAACTTCTCCAAGCTGATGCTGCATAAGCATATTGAATGCACGAAGCTCTACACTGAACGAATCTAAAATTAAAATAAATAATGTAGAAAATTTGGGGGCCCCCTCAAATGCGGGGCCCGTGGCTGCAGCCCACATAGCCCCCCCCTAGATCCGGGTCTGGGTATATTACCAAAGTTAATAGGTCAACCAAAAGTCAACTTTTACCTGTTAGGTCAAAAAATAGCAATGAGGTAAATAAAGTCAATTTTTTGGAATAAATAATTAAAATAACTAAAAATTGGCATCTTTTTGGTTAACTGGCAACTTCGCTGCTCGTATTTGTCTTATTCAGTTATGTCCGTTCTGGTTTTGGATGTGGTTGTGTTCAGTGGCGGTCCTAGCTTACATGACGCCCTGGGCGAACCTCACCTTCAGCCCCCCCCCCCCTGTTCGCCAACACACACACATTCGAATCCCCCCAAAATAAAGGACAGACATAACTTTCACAAAATAACTTTTTATTGGACTAATTGTTGGAACTTCAGAACCAAAACAAAGACTCAAATTTCTGAATTTTACAAATCCTTCATCACGTAAATAGAATAACTCACTTAAGAGAATGTAATTATGATACTATGAACAGGAAAAATACAAATTAAATTGCACAACTGCCATAAATAAACTAGAGAATCAAATTTCTAAATTGTACAAATGCTCTATCACATAAATAGAATAAGACACTTAAGAGAGGGTAATTATTATGCTACACTTTGAACAAGAAACAAAATAAATTGCACCACAGCACAACTGCCATCTAAAGCCTGACTCTTCTTACCTTCCTTGATGCAAAGTCATTGATCTTTTATTATTTATTTTATTTTATTTTTTATTTTTATTTATTTCTTTATTTATTTATTCTTATTTTTATTTTTATTTTTTTTGCAGGCGCTCATGCCGCCCCTCCACAAATGCCGCCCTGTGCGGCTGCCCATATTGCCCATATGAGGAACCGCCACTGGTTGTGTTGTATGTATTGTGGTTACTGGTTACCATTTTTGATTTGTGATTTTTTCTGATTTGTGATTTCACTGATTTCGATTTCTTTTGATTTCAGATATTTAAAATGCCAAAAGTTGCAGTTAGTTCTATTGCTAAAGTGCGCGCTATAATTGCAAAATATCCTAATGAATTCATTTGTTCAGGAAAAAATGAGCTATACTGTCAGATTTGTTGTGTTGTGAAGATGAAGGAATCATTGTTCAGAAGGCTAAAGAGAGTGTTGCTAATGAAAAACTGCCAACGCAACTAATGTCAATCAAAATGAATTATAGTTTGATTGCTAGCTTAGTGACTAGGATGGAAGCATCTGATTGCACCATTAGAGAGGCATATGAAACCATTTCTTCTATCAACCTTGGCGAAGATATGTGTTCAGTCAAACAATACATTGAAACAAGACTCAAGACAAATGGTATTTGTGAAATAATTAACCTCAGTAGACCTGAAATCTCACCAACAGTTTATGGTCAGCTTTTGCAATGTCAACCAACAACTGCCGCTGTAGAGAGATCTTTCTCCATGCTTAATAAATTATTAAGTAAGGATCGCAATTTTTTGCCAGAAAATGTAGGCAAATACTTCATAATTTACCACAATCGGTCAACTGATGTAGAAGAGCAAGAATAAGTAATTAAAGTATCGTTTTTATTATTGAAAGTAAAGGCAACTTTATAAGTCAATTTTTTCAATTCGTAATGTCAACTTTTTTAATTTTTTCGGTCAACTTTTGACTGCCCTAGTAATGAGTATTATTGTATTGCTGTCTGTTTTAGCTCCTCATTTCTTCTATCTGCAGCCGAAATTTCTGTGTTAAATTTTTGTTTGTTACCTTCTGAGCATTTATTTGTATACTGTATACATTCTGTTCGTTTGTAACTGTAGGGCCTCCACTTTACCTCTTCTAAGTACATCACTAATTTTTCTGCTGATTTTTGTATCGTCCGTCAAAGGATGTTACTATACTGTTGTTGGTTACTTTTATTGTCTTCATATTAGCATGATAATGAGTAGGATTTGTTGTTGTTAGCCGATCAGCCCACCCTGATCTAGTAAGCCAGCGGCACACATAACCGGTCGCCCTCTCCAGAGTGGACCAGAGGTTCAGCGCACTAGTGATGTTGTGTTCTGTGTTGTGCTAGAGCGGTACAGTCTGTCATAATGTGTTCAATTGTTTATGGTGTGTCCTCGCACAGGTGGGTGGCAGGTGTCGTCTGTGGAGTTGTCTAGTCTGTGTTTATATGTCTGTAAGTTGGGGTGATGTCCACATCGGACTCGATCCGATCTGCTCAGGCTGGTCTCTGACCTGTCAATGGGTGGCGGCTTCGCACCTAGGACCGCATTTGGACCGAGTCGTGTCAGTGCTTTGTGGGTTAGGTGTGTGTGTGTGTGTTTTCTGTACTGCGTGATGTCTGTGGGGCGTGGTATGGAATGGAGTTATAATGTCTCTCTGGTGTTACCTTAATGGTGCGAGGTGTTGGTGCATGATTGTTGTGGGTTAGTTGTCGCTACTGCTGTGAATTGTGTTCCCTTCATGTCTAAATGTTCCCAAACTTTCAGTATTTTTGTTTCTGTGTACAGGTGTTCTATTGGTGTTATTTGAGTACATCTTATAATGATACGAAGTGCGTTGTTTTGTATTGTCTGTAAGGTGTTTATGTGTGTGTTTGAGATAATGGGTGCCCAGCATGGGCTAGCATAGTCCATGACTCCATAACTGAGCGAATATATTGTTTGTATATGAGTGATGTGGTTTCCTGTTGGTGTCCAAACTTTGTGCCTGTTAGTAGCCTAAGCGTGTTAGGCAGGGCCGGATTAAGACCTTTAGAGGCCCTAAGCACTTAAAAGATTTTGGTGCCCCATATATATGTAATTCAAAATATAAACAAAAATAAACCATAAAATAAAATTTTATTTTTTGAAATGAAACAAAACTTACAGTAAGATGGAAAATAATGTTTATTTTTGTATACTTCCACTTCATTTATATTTGAAAAGTTTTCTCCTACTTTTTTTAATTGCAAAGTCTTTGATCAGATCCTCAAAACTAATCTTACGTAACACATCTGCTTCTATACTTAGTAGAGATAAGGCATCCAGCCTGCCTTGTTGCATAGTTGTTCTGTTGGTATTTTTAATATACTTCAACTGAGAAAATGAACGCTCAGCTGAGCAATTTGTGACCATTAATGTTAAAAATATACGAAAGGCAATTTCTACATTTGGGAAGGCACACTCAATATTGTCTTCTACAATTATTTTATAAAGTTCAGCATGACTGAATCTTGTTTTTACATTTTTTTTTGCACTGAACTTATGGCACACATATGAGTGAAACTGCTGAAGCTCAGCAGAGAAATTAGTGTTCAAGTCCTCTGGGTAAGCATCAATCATCTTTTTACAACCCTGAGAATACCTTTCAATTTCAGTAGATGATGAAGTGGTGACATTATGTGGCACATCACTTAGAAAAGAAAATATCTCTGCTATTTCTTTGTATATCTCTCCTCTTCTTCTCATCTCAGTTTCAAGTTTGTCAACAATTGTGTAAAAGGTGGTGATAAGAAATTTATCTCTGGCATTCAGATATACTTCTGGTGCATCTCCGTCATTGGGTACCTTCTTTCTGATACGTTTGCGAGTTTGAGCTGCCTTGTAATCAACATCTGGTAGCATTTCCTTTGTAGCTGCTTCATATCTTTCAAATTCATCTCGTGAAGTGCACAGTTGGTCAGCTAATGATCCATACAGATCTGCACATGTTTTTAAGTTCACATCCTTATTCTGTAGAACTTTGCTTACTCTATGAAAATTTTGCAAAATCTCATCCCAAAAATTCAACATAAAAACGAATTCTAGCTCTTGCATCTTATTTGCAATATTATTTGCTTCTCTTCTAGTGTCTCCCTTTTGTGACTGGTCTTCAGCTATACATTCTAACGCTTCTAAAATTTTAAGGAAAGATTTCAAAATTGCTGCTGTTGCCATAGCATGTGCCTCCCATCTGGTATCAGAGAGGGATTTTAAGACACTTTCATTTCCAATACAACCTTTAAGAATTTCCCACCTGCTGGTTGAGGCTAAAAAAAGGTATAGAGCAACTGCACTGTAGAGAAGAAATTAACCGCCTCTTGACAGCAGTCAACAGCACTTCGGCCTACCAGATTTAGTGAATGGGCTGCACAGGGCACATATATAGCAAACTTGTTTGTTTCTAAAATTTTTTGCTGCATCCCCTTATAACGCCCAGACATGTTGGCAGCGTTGTCGTAAGATTGACCCCTACATTTTGAAAAGTTTAGCTTACAAACTTCACGTAAGTACTGCAACACCTGATTTGCCATTTCCTCACCAGTATGGCTTTTCATTTTCAGAAAGGTTAAAAAGCGTTCAATAGGCTGTCCATCTTTTAAGTACCTAAGTACAACACTTAACTGATCGATATGTGATAGATCTGGTGTTGAATCAACTGACAAACTAAAATAACCAGAAGATTTTACTTCGTCAACAATGAGTGCGTGGACCTTTTGAGCCATTAGTTGAATGAGTTCCTCACAGGTGGTTTTGGACAGGTAAGAAGGATTTCCTTTGCCAGAATTTCCATATTTCAAAATGTGACCTGCTAAAAATGGATCAAACCGGCTTATGAGCTCAAGCAGCCCTAAAAAATTCCCATTCTGCAATGATCCAAATCTTTCTTCTGTTCCTCGAAAAGACAAGCCACGTTCAGCTAACGTACAAATAACAGCTATGACACGCCTCAAGACATGTTCCCAGTAATCACACTCTTCCTGAATTTGTTTTTCCAACTGTTGTCCCAACCCCGCACCTTGTCTGCGAGTTAAGTATGTTAGCATAGAGTCTCGGTGAGTAGTGCTTTTTTCATGATGATCAATTACAATAGTATTTCGCCAGTCACTGAACCCTTCTCTTATAACAAAATGTGAGACATTTTTAGGAGCAAACAGTTTACAAACATAACAGTAAACTGATCCTGTTGATGGTGAATACAATAGCCACTCTCTCTTGTATTTCTCACCATTGGCTTTTGTCCCAACGAAAAGTTTTTGTGAACAGTATCTTGCTGGTTTGCCACTACTGAAATGCCGGTAAGACTTGTCAAATGGCCCATTGTGGTGTTGACAGTCACTGGGTCCACAAGCAATCCAATAAGCCACATCATCAGCAGAGAAATCAAGCCACAACCCTGGATCTTTTGCTATATTTACTTCATCTTCTGCAGACTGATTCATTTCACCACCATCACCATGGTCCACTAAACTTTCATTTTCAGCAATTATTTCAACCCCAGAATGTCTTGTAAAGCAACTTGAATCAACATTTGCAGTAGAGGTATCAAGAGAATTTACAGGCAAAGTGAGATCAGTAGTGAGACATGTGGTAGATGAACCTGCTTGTGACACCTCGGTGATTCCAACGTCATCATATTTTGATTTTGAAGTGATCAAAGTGGTATTTGTGTCCACTTCTGATGACGGAGATTGGTTTTGATTCAGAATCGGTATATCATGTTGACGTTGTGGTCGTGGAACTTGTGTGAAGAAATCAGTCAGCTTTGCAGTCTTGGACTCTAAATCCAAAGTCTTCTCTTGTTTCTCTTTTGATAGTTTTCGCTTTTGTGCACCACTTAACTGAATACGTTTCATCTTGGTTCTTGGGGTCTGTAAAATACAGAAATAAAAAGAATATTTTATTTGTATATTATGTGGCAATCAACACAGTTACACATATCACAATCTTGGCTTTGTTCTTTTATTCTCAGAAAGACAAAATGGGAACCGTACACAACCAAAGTGGCAATTTAAATATAAGTGGCAATTAAATATAACTCAACCGAAATATCAACTCGAAAGAAGGAACCAAAAGAAGGAACCGAAAGAAGGAACCGAAACCTATAAAATAAAAATACTTAACATTAGAATTAATAATACGCAATCTATAAAAATATCAATATTAACATTTCACTATTAACGAGCCACATTTTATATTTACATTTATTTATTTATTTAAAACACAATATTTAATTATAGGAAATATGAACATTTGCTTAGGGCCTAAATTGTCCTAACTACGTTTGATGTTATATATACATTACAAATTATTCACTCTGGTTATTACAATCTAAATTCTTTCATCCTGTTATGACAATAGATAAATAAATTATAAAATAAAGATACGTGTATGATAAAATATTGTTATATATAGTACAAATAAAGTACACTTCATAGACTTACCCTAGAGAAGAAGAGAGCAACAGATAAACTTCTTCAACGCTAATTAACTTAGGTCAGTATATCTTATTATTATAATGGCCGTGATAAACATCACTTGATACAACAGCAATATAGAGAGTTTATAGTTTCTTTTATTTTAATATTAATTTATATTACAATTCTATAAACCTAAATCTTTCTGTAAAACAATACCAAATGATTATGTAAAATATATATTTAATATTATATGCACAAATCACACGTTCAGAATAACTTCCTATAGCACAAGAAAATATTTAATCTATATGTATTTTTAATATGGCGCTCAAAGATTTGATATAAACAAAATAATAACGCAAAGCGTAAAGTGTGTGATTACAACGAAATATATTTATTCTCTCAAAAGGGTTGTTGTTCACTACAAATTCAAACAATGAAAAAAAATAAATACTATATATGAATATATATAATTCAGTTTTCAACAGCTTATAGGCTATAAGCCGCGATTATAATAGTATAATAAATCCATGGTAAATCCGACAATGGAAAATTTCTGTGGTGCCCCCCTTCCCTTGATGCCCTAAGCACGGGCTTATTTTGCTTAATGGTTAATCCGGCCCTGGTGTTAGGTCTTGACGTACATTTGTTTTTAATGTCCTGAATGTGGTTTGCAAAAGATAATAATGATGTATGTGACCCCCAAGTATTTTGGTGCTGTGAGTGTGTGGAATGTTGGTGTTGTTTAGTGTAATCTGTGGAGTTATCTGGTGTTCTTTTGTGTTGCTTGTTAGCAAGGTGTTGATTGATTTTGTGGGCACTACTTTGAGTCTATTGTGTGTGACCCAGTCTTGTAGACTGTTTATGTATGTTTGTAGGTTATTTGTAGCGGTGTCGATGCTGTTGTGGGTGGGTTAGAGTAATGTCATCTGCATATGATAAGGTAAGCTCGTTATCTATGGGTGTTGGAATGTCATGTATTTCCTTATTGTTTTTTCCCTTCTACTCCAGATGGAGAGAGTTTCTTGCTTCCGGGGTTAAACCTTAACCCTAAGGAATTTTTAGGTACAGCGTAAGATAGAGGTGCTGTATCGTAATATCTCCCATACAACTTCTCCAGATGTCACACTTATGGTCAGTTGGTTTAGGAACTCTACTGTGGATTTCTTTACTGCCCCTGTCGCCCCCACTACTATTGGGATGATCTCAGGTTCCACATTCCACATTCTCCTTATTTTGTCTTTGAGTCTCTGATATTTTAAGACCTTTTCCCTTTCATAGTTCGCCACATTCTAGTCCGCTGGGACTCCTACTTCCACCAAGAGGCACTTGTTTCCCTCCTCTCTCACAACTATGTCTGGTCTGCATCCTGATACCCAAATGTCAGTTGGTATCTCATGATCATATAGGAGCAGCACTTTGTCATTGTCTTCTATTCCTTGTGGCATATGTTCCCAGTGCTTTTCTGTTTCTAGCCCTATTTCATATTTTTTACACAGCTTGAAGTGGATTAGCTTGCAGACTGCATTGTGTCTGTCTGTGTAGTTTTCTCTGTGCAGGACTATTTCACATCCAGAGAGTATGTGACTCACAGTCTCTGGGCTCTTTGAGCACAGTCTGCACATCTCATTTTCATTTCTGCCCTCAATATTTCTTTTGAACCAGTTTGTCCGTAGTGCCTGGTCTTTTGCTGCCACCACCAGCCGTTCATCTTCTGGTCTCAGTGCCCCTCTTACCAGGAACTCCACGGTTTTATCCCTCTCTATGTATGCTCTGTTCAGCACGTCTCTTTGTATACTTTGCTGAACTTGTGCTCTTCCCAGTTCTTCTCCTTTTCTTCTGATCTTTTCTTGTTATACCTTCTTTTGATGGTGCTTATCTTTTCCATGAGAGGTTTATTTGCAATGTTTTCAAGCTGTTCAGGTCCTATGCCAGCATCCACTAGGTAATCGTTTGCCTTTTTTGAGAGTGATGTTGTTTGAGGCTTTTCACGTTCATGGTCTCTTACAAATCTGACTAGCCTTCCTTCTCCTTCCTTTATGTACTGTGCTAATCCTATTGTGTGGCTTTGTGCACTTGATCATTTAGCGCAAGCCCTAATCCACCGACCCTCCTTGGCAGGTATAACCTTGGTGGGCATTGGTTTTTATATATGACCTTATGCGCATGGAGCAATTTTCTGGTGATCGTATCCAGTTTGTTGATTTCTTGCTGGATCCAATTGATTATGCCAAAACTATATGACAGTCCAGGTACCGCCAGTAAGTTTATGGATAAGATCTTATTTTTACTGTTTACGTGAGATTTTAGGATTAGCTTGATCCTTTTTGAATATTCTTTCCGCAGTCTTTCCTTCATGATGTCATTTTCCATCTTTTCAGATTCCTCCATCCCCAGATATTTATATGTAGCCTCTTGCTCTACTTCTTCTATCACGATATTGTCCACCCTGATGTTTTCTGATTGACACCCTTTGCCTTTCTTTAGTGTGAGAGTGGCACATTTCTCAAGACCAAACTCCATCTGGTGTCATCTGAGAACTTTTTGACCTCCCTGACCTCTTTTGTTAGCTCACTTTTGTTTGGGGCATACAGTTTTAGGTCATCCATGTAAAATAAGTGAGATATTTTCGGGCTGTTCTTTTCCCTTGGTCTCATTACGTAGCCTTTGTTTAGGTTATTTATTAGTTGGCTGAGTGGGTTTAGCGCCAGTACAAACAAAAGAGGGGATACTGAATCACCCTGGTAGATCCCTCTCTTGATTCTCACACTGTTCACCCTAAAGTTCCCTTACTATGATGGAGAGTTAGGTCTGTTTCCCATTGTGTCATAGCTGTTTCTGAGAAGATCCTGATGGTAGGGTGGATCTTGTATAGTCTCAATACTTCCTTCACCCAGGAGTGGGGTACACTGTCATATGCCTTTTTGTAGTCAATCCATACCATGCTTAGGTTTCTCTGTTTCTTTCTGCAGTTCTCCAATATCGCCCTGTTGATTAACAGCTGGTTTTTTGTCCCATACGTTTTTCTGCTGCATCCTTTTTGTTCTGGGCTTATGATGTTGTTTTCTTCTGCATGGCTGTAGATCCTGTCAGCTATAATTCCTGTTAGTATTTTGTAGATTGTCGGCAAGCACGTTATTGGTCTATATCAGTGGCGGCTCGTGGTCTGAGAGGGTGGGGAGGCCCACCAATAAATAATTTATTGCTATGTTTTATTACATAGTGCGAGGATAGTTATATATAGCATATGCCCATAAATAAATTACTTAAATTAAGATGGCTTAATCTGTACAAAATTATTTATAATATAGATACTACCGCTAAGTTACTAACCGTTATTATAAATTAACTAAACAACATGGAGTAAAGTTATTAAAATATCAGAAAATAAAACGAAAAATCATCACTTGGTTTTACTTACGTCTTCTGCTTGAAAAGAAGATCAATTCTCCTTTCTTTTCCAGCAGCAAACCTATTTATGATATTTACATACCTATTGAAAAATTTATTGAAAATTTTATTTTTTATTTTTGAGAGATTTTTTATTTAAGTGCAATATTAAGGCTAAGTTTACTTTAAATGGACACTAATTATAGAAATAATAATGGCCCATTTAGACACTGTCAACATAGCTACAGACTTTTTCACTGTAGGCTGCAGTGGTTTTAAGTTTAAAATTTGGTCGGCAGCCAGATTACTAATTATGGTCAAGCTAAATTCATTAAAATTAATTTAGACTTACCAAAAATGAAGTTGCCAGTTGAACGTTACCCTTTCTGTTTCTAACTAGTCCATAAGTTTCATTTAGTTTCCAGATTTTGAATTTTATTTGTTAAGTCACTATTTGGCACACTGCTAAGTTATTTATTTATAGGGGCTATTTCCCAGACCTAGGTTTTGCAGTTTAAGTTAGGCTAGGGCTGTATTGCCCTTAAGTTTTTGTTTTTAAAGGTTTAAGGTTTTGAAGGTTTTTACTCAAGTTAAGTTAGGGCTATACTGCCCTTAAGTTTTAATAGGGGCTATAACAGCCATTTAATTATTTAGTTAGGGCTGTTGTAGCCCGGTTCGAGTTTCTTCTAGGTACCTAGTTTTAATCTCTTACCTTAGTTATGTATTTTAATTAAGCTACTTACACCTAGTTCTGGTACGCCACTATTTAGTTAAACAGGGTTTTAGTTTTAGCTTAATTGCAGTGGTTAATATTGAGGTTTAAAGGTTGACTTTAAGTTGCCCGGTTAGTTGGGGAACTACGAGAATTTTTTATAAAAAAACTAGCCCACTTGATTCAGCAGTCAAAATTTTTCGATGTCTAACAAACAGCTCCGTTTTTCTTTCTCAGAAACTTTTCTTCTTCTTTTTGTTAATTAGGGAAACCCAACTTCACTAGTTGGTTTGTTAGAAACGAGGGTTATTATTTTATTCTATTTTATTTTGTGGTAAATATTTGTTTTGTTTTTATTTTATTTGGAAATATATGTGGTTATTTCTACCCAACTTTTTTTTGTCTTTTTTTTGTCTACCTTTTAATTATAGCTTCTTACCTTGTTTACTAATTGCTTGTTTACATTCCAATGTCCATCGCCCTTGACGATTGGTTAGGTTTAGTCATGATATTTTCGTTAGTTTTAACGAAAATATCGTGACTAAACCTAACCAATCGTGGGTAGACCACATACTATAGTAGCACCGAAACTATTTTTTAAATAAATAAAATTGAATAATAAATAGCATTTTATATTTATTATATTTCATTTATACCTTGGATAGGAATCACACTCTACAGTACTGTAGTTTCGAACCAAAACGGGTAGGAATCACCCTATAGTATCGAAGTCACCGGTAGGAATCACGCTATCGTAGCACCCTTTTTTTTTTAACAATACCAGCAAGGTTGATTCGATAGCTTTTGCATTGTACCCATTTTTCGATCTCTTCGCGTGTTCATTTAGCTGTTCAAAAATACTGAACGCCTGTTTAGATAACTGTTTAACACAAATATCATTTTGAATGTGCTCTTTCGAAGTGGAATGTCTCTCCAAGCTCCTTGCCAAGTTCTTCCAATCACGAAACCCTTCGTCACTCCATACATTTTTTTCTACACCAACTAAAAGAAAAGACCAGCAAAACAAACCGTTTTTTTGCAAACTTCCACACAGCCACTTATATCTGTTATACCAATTAGATTTAAAATTTCTGTTTTGCTCTTATTTATTTGAACACAAGATATGTTTGGAGTTGATCTACCTTTATTTAAAATGTATCTTATTTTCTTCGCTTCTTCTAATGAAAGAAATGTCCAATAGTGAAACGATTATGTCAGTAACTTCTTCCATTTTAAAGGGTTAAGTTCACACAAAGAATATAAACTCTGATATATTGCCTCTGGTATATACACTAGCATAACGTAGCCTTTAAAAACGTACAAATAACAAGATAACACTGACATACCTACGTTGGGTACACTAAATGACATATAAATAACACTAAATTCACTTATAAAGAGTTGAATGACAACGTAACAGGTTCGTGTAAACAAAATATAATAACTAAAAAAAATTCATTTTCACGTGGTATTTAGCAATAATTTTGACTCCGAAGTTCTGGTTGCTAGGCAACAGCCATTTAACTCGGCCCACTGGCTACTGGTTAGCCATGATAAAGCTCGCGGAGGATTTGTGATTTGGGCTTCCATTTCACGAATTCATGCTTTTTTACAGGGCAGAATATAAGCGTGGCATCAGTACGTTGCCATGACAACCAAGAAGCTGAAGGGAGGCTTTCCTGAATACTTCTTCCTTTCGATTTCTCGTGCTGAATTTGACCATTATAGCTAAAGGTTACAGTTATATTCAAGAGGGAGGGTGATTCTATTGAAAATTAAACTTTTAACAACTATATTCGAAGGGGGAGGGTGATTCCATTGCTAATTAAAATTTTTAACTTAAATTATATTAAAATTTTTAAATTTTGCAATTTAGGAAAAAAATATTTATAGCCTGTTGAAACCGAGGAGGCACAGCCTCCCATGCTTCCCTGTAAAGCCGCCACTAGTCTATATTTACTTGGATTCTGGGTTTCATGGGACTTTGGTAGTAATGTTGTGTTTCCTTTTGTCAACCATTCTGGTGCTTCTTCTGATGTTACTATCTTGTTGAAGCACCTTGATAGTTTTCCATTTAGTGATGTTAGCTTTTTCAACCAGAAGTTCTTAATCATGTCTGGGCCTGGTGCTTTCCAGTTGCTGCTTCTTTTTATTTTCTCCTCGACTTCTTTCACGGTTATTCTGTCCATGTCCATCTCTGAGATGTTTCTCACCTTTTCGCTGTTGTAAAGGCTCCCAATCCATTCTGCACCATCATTATGGTTGACTTCGTTCTTGTAGATGCTCTTCCAGAAATGCTCCACTTGTTCTTATTCAGGTGGTCTTTTTACGTTTATCTGGGCATTCTTTAACTCTCTAAATAATTTTGTTGGGTTGTCTACAAATATCTCATTTTGTTTCTTTTCTTTATGCAAGCGTATATATCTTGCCAATCTTTTTGCCTTTGCCGACAGGTCTAGCTTTTTCCTGGCAATGCTTTGTCTGATCTTTCTTTCATTGTCCAGTCTTTCTCTTTGGATTAATACATTTACCTTCCTCCTTCCCAGTTCAGATCTTATTTCCCCCCTCATATGGGTAGTTAGTATTGAGATCTCCTTCCTGAGGTTACCTACTCTGCTCTTTAGTCTTTGCTGCCACCTTGGCTTCCTCCCATTTCCATTCTTTCCCTGGTTTTGCTCCTGGTTATTCTGCTTGCGTGTTTTTACTCCTGCCATCTCTGTTACGCTGACTGCTGTTGCATAATACAACCTGTTTAATTCTGTGAGGTTACTCTCCTGGGGTGTTATTGCAGGTAGTACCTTGTTTGCTATCTCTATATATTTTCTGACCTTGTAGGTGTTCCTCAGCTTGGGCAATGGTCTTCTGTGGTTCAGTTCCTGGTGTACATCTTCTTTGTGGATTAGGATCCTCCTTTTCATCTCCTTCTCTTCCTCACTCTCCTCTTCTATCTCTTCTACACTATCATTGCCTGGTCCTGATGTAGAGTCTCCCTCATCATCTGATGGTTCACTTGGGGGAGGTGGAGGGGGAGGAGGAGGTGGTGGCAAGATGTTTGTGTGCCTGTGGTTCATTTCCACTTCCACCTCCTCCTCTTCCCGCCCTAGGCAGGCATCCTTGTCCACTTCTTTTGCGCTGTCTCTGGGAGGTGTTTCCGCTACGGTACCTGGGGCTGTCTCCTTTGTTTTTTCTGTTATTGAGGGTTTCACTTGGCTTTCTGGTGTTTCAGCCAGTTTTTTTTTTTTGTTTCTTTCTTCCCTCTACCTACTGTCCCTTTGCTCGTTCTTAGTTCTTCTAGGGTGTCAGCAGTTATTACCAGTTGTTCCTGCACAACCCACATTACCTTTTCTTTTGCTTTCTGTGCCTCATCATATGTTGGTAGTGTGGCTCTTTGTTTCCTCTCATGGTCAGTTCAGTTCCTCTTTCTGCGATTGTCTTTAGGATATGATGTTTTTGCCTGATCACTTTTTTCGGTCTACTGTATGGTCTGTGTCCGCTTCTGGAACCTGTATACCATGTAGTCATTCTCATCGAACTCCTTCCTTTCAATTGCCCATTTTAGGAGTTCGCTCTTGTTCTCTTTTTCTGGGATCATCTGCCCTATATACAGGCTTTGTAACAGGTACAGATTTATCTCCAGTGTCCATGTCCACTCGCTCATGGTGTTCTCATTTCCCTTTTGGACATATTCTTCTACCTCTCTTTTGATCTTTTTCATTTCATCCTTTGTGATCTCTGATTTCCCTAGTCTGGTGTTTGCACTGATGCTGTGGAACCGACAGTCTGGGTTTTTTCTAGCTTCTCCCTATCTAACACTCCTCTCTTTGTTAGCATTTCTCTGCACCTTTTGCTGGTTCCATTTTTCGGGAACTGCTCACTTGTGGCACAGGTGGTACACCACAGTATTTCGTGTTTTTCCTCCACTGACCATTGTGTCCTGGTACCTCCTCTGTGGTTGTAGGTGAAGTATAAGTTGAACAGTGTTGGTGAGAGAACAGAGCCTTGAGGGACCCCGTTCGGAAAAAGCTTGTTTTTGGATGACTTGCCATTAAATGTGACATATGAGTATCTTCCTCAAAGATAGTTGCTCAGCCATCTTGGTGTTATTGTACATTTTGTGTTGAGTATTTTGTTTACGAGAGGGAAGCGTGGAATAGCATCAAATGCTTTACTAATGTCTATTGTTGCTAATAGTGTACGTTGAGCTGGTTGTCTGGAGTTGATGCCATCCATGATGTGCTGCGTGAGATTAGTGAGTAATGTCGTGGTTGAGTGGTGAGGTCGGAATCCATGTTGAGTAGGCGATAGTGGTATGTGTGGGTTGGTGATTTGTAAAATTGTGATGTTTGGTTGGAAAAGTTTATTTATTATAATTTTAACCTCATGGTTTTTAACTTTAATGCAGGACATACTGTACTGCTAGTAGGCTTACTCAACTTGAAAAAGATGTGGTAGTATCACTTTTCATATTAATAGTATTTTTGCATTGGAATATTTGTCATTGCAGCCACTTTCTATAGCATATGAATCACTTCCCCAATCACTTTATAATCTTACTGTCTTTTTCAGCAGATTTTGGATCACCTGAAGATCAGGGACCCCGGCCTCAATTACCAAATGATATCTTCGTTAAAACTAACATAAATATCACGATTTAACCTAATCAATCGTCAAGGGCGTACGGTTGACATAATCGAGCATTGAATTTAATTTTTATATTTGGTACTGTAAAGCAAAAACAAGAAAACACGGGGCCCTGATCTTCCCTTCTACTAATCCCAGATATCTAACTTACACAAATAACATACAGGTAATAAAATCTAAATCACACAAACAATAAATAATAACATTGCCAAAGTACTTTCATATCCATCGCATAAACACATCAAATTCTTGAATATGTGGCTTAACAAAGTAAAATATCAAATATTACGATACATTTCATTATAAACCAGCTACAGAAATAAAAAATGTTAATTATAAAATAGGTTTAAGAATAATAAAAACATTTAATTAGCTCACAAAACTTAGTTATAAGTAAGTATATAGTTATTCAATTTTTAACGACAGTTAATAGTGTCATCCATTTTCTTTCCTTGAAATCCTGAAGAAAATGGAAATTATAGGACAAACATTCTTACAAATGTTACTTCTAGATGCGATGTAAAAGTCTTGCTCACGCAATAAATTTCTCCTCAAACTGATAATAATAATAATAATAATAATAATAATAATAATAATAAAATAAAACACAAAGTAAATTAAAATAAACCTGAACTCCAGCCATAAATTTTAAATGCTCGATACCTATGAGAACGAAAATGTTTAGGTCCCAAATTATAAAAACACTGGTTAAGAAATTTTTTAATTTTTTAATTTACTAAACCATGGTATATTTCCAAATCATTAAATCTTTTAGGTTTAATAGTGACGTTATTGTTTCTATTAACACCATAAATAGTTACAGGTTCCTAAACAACGATTAAAAAACCCCACATATGTTTTTATTTTTAATAGGTCTACGAGTCAAGGACGTAACTAAAGACAAAAAAAAAATGGCTTTGTCTCTTCATAGGTTCTTGAACCATTTTAATATGCCTTTATTTATGAGTTTTAGAAATAATTGCATAAAGATTTAATTAACTAAATAAATACATTACACATTACACGTGTTCATTTTTAGAAATTCCTTTTTAAAGTTAGTGCTTAAAACCTATGACCTAGTTTTCTTTGGTTGTTAAGAATTTATAGGTAAAGAAAATTAAAATACTATTTAATTCTTAAATATTACTAAGTTACATCAATAATTAAATTTTAAACTAATCACAAATAAAAGATATTATTTTAGAGGTTAGTGAACACTCGTTAGCCTTAGAAATATTAATGAAAGAGAATTTATTGTTATTTTGAAGTGAATATTAATCTAAAATTCTGTATATTTATTTATTAAACTATTTGGTATATACTATAAAGCAATAAATTATGCAAATATAATATATTTGAAATATAAAAAAAATCGTTCGGTTTATGATCGTCACTTAGAAAGTTTTTTCTGTTTATTTGAGCCGTGATCATTGTGATTATTGTATGAGAATCAGATATGATTCGATCGGCAGTGAATGCAACGAGTGTCGGCGTTAAAGTGATTGTTTTGGCAGTTGAAAGTTATCGCTTCTCGGCCTTTTGGCTAAGATCAAAGTGTAGTATCTGTTCTTATCAGCTTAATATCTGATACGATCCCTATGCGGGATCAACGATATTAATCTGATTTTTGTCTTTTGGCGAAGCGTCTGGGGCTTGCTCCACCTTTGCCACGGTCGACCCGGTATTGCAGTACTTCCGGGACTGGTCCACCTTCCTTCGGACAAAAAATCTTTCATACTGAAAAATAAACTATCAATTGTAATTTCTGAGTTTAATAATGAGTATTATTATATTGCTGTCTGTTTTAGCTCCTCATTTCTTCTATCTGCAGCCGAAGTTTCTGTGTTAAATTTTTGTTTGTTACCTTCTGAGCATTTATTTGTATACTGTATAATTATATTCTGTTCGTTTGTAACTGTAGGGCCTCCACTTTACCTCTTCTAAGTACATCACTAATTTTTCTGCTGATTTTTGTATCGTCCGCAAAGGATGTTACTATACTGTTGTTGGTTACTTTTATTGTCTTCATATTAGCATGATAATGAGTAGGATTTGTTGTTGTTAGCCGATCAGCCCACCCTGATCTAGTAAGCCAGCGGCACACATAACCGGTCGCCCTCTCCAGAGTGGACCAGAGGTTCAGCGCACTAGTGATGTTGTGTTCTGTGTTGTGCTAGAGCGGTACAGTCTGTCATAATGTGTTCAATTGTTTATGGTGTGTCCTCGCACAGGTGGGTGGCAGGTGTCGTCTGTGGAGTTGTCTAGTCTGTGTTTATATGTCTGTAAGTTGGGGTGATGTCCACATCGGACTCGATCCGATCTGCTCAGGCTGGTCTCTGACCTGTCAATGGGTGGCGGCTTCGCACCTAGGACCGCATTTGGACCGAGTCGTGTCAGTGCTTTGTGGGTTAGGTGTGTGTGTGTGTGTGTTTTCTGTACTGCGTGATGTCTGTGGGGCGTGGTATGGAATGGAGTTATAATGTCTCTCTGGTGTTACCTTAATGGTGCGAGGTGTTGGTGCATGATTGTTGTGGGTTAGTTGTCGCTACTGCTGTGAATTGTGTTCCCTTCATGTCTAAATGTTCCCAAACTTTCAGTATTTTTGTTTCTGTGTACAGGTGTTCTATTGGTGTTATTTGAGTACATCTTATAATGATACGAAGTGCGTTGTTTTGTATTGTCTGTAAGGTGTTTATGTGTGTGTTTGAGATAATGGGTGCCCAGCATGGGCTAGCATAGTCCATGACTCCATAACTGAGCGAATATATTGTTTGTATATGAGTGATGTGGTTTCCTGTTGGTGTCCAAACTTTGTGCCTGTTAGTAGCCTAAGCGTGTTAGGTCTTGACGTACATTTGTTCTTAATGTCCTGAATGTGGTTTGCAAAAGATAATAATGATTAGGGCCCGGATGTTTAGGCATTATAAAATTGAAAAATAGGCAAAATAAAAGTATAAAATAGGCAAAAATAGGCATTTATTTTATACCGATCAAAAACACACAAAACAAAATAAGTTATATAATAATGTATGAATGTATCATTAGTTTCATTACCTTGAGACTACGTCGCACATTATTAGTCTGAATTACACATAATTACAAGTAAAATTTTTATGTTTTCAACTTTTAGGCCCCTTCTTCTGTCTGAAAGAACATGCTTGTACAGCGAGAATGACCTCTCTACTTCCACTGATGTAACAGGAGCAAATTTGAAGCATGATACATTCATGGGATTCATATCCCCTACATCGGCATCAGTGTGTCCTTCAAGAACGTGTGCAATGTTCTTTAGTCGTTCCAGATCTGCATTTGCTCGTATCACTCGGTCACATTTTTCGCGAACAGATTCACCTTTCTCGCCGGGCGCTTGACTGATGCCTGCAATGACTAACTCAAAAATGTTCAAAGCGTCGATTAACGGCTGGTTCCTAGTTTCAAGAGCAGTAATGTTCTCAGGTATTTTTGCAAAGTGGGAAGTGATGTATGAAAGTTCATTGCGAAGAGATCTATCTTCAATGAGGTCCATCACGATGCGGATTGATGAAGCATCTTCGATGTCAAGTGCTGATACAACTTCTCGAAACTTGTCAAAATTTGACGTGTAATACAACGCAGCCGAGCTCCAGGTTCCCCACCTCGTCAAAACGGGCTGTGGCGGCAATGCGAGTTCAGGCGCTATTTCATGCAACATATGACATCTTGATGGTGCCTTAAGAAATATCTTCTTTCCATTAGAAATTAATTTGCCGACATTGGGGAACAAGCCTCGTATCTGCTCAGCAACACGGTGAAGTGCGTGAGCCAAACAAGTAACATGTAGCATTTGTGGAAAAAGAATTTTCAATGCTGTTGCTGCCTTCTTCATGTACGGCGCTGCGTCTGTCATGAAGAGAAGAACTTTTTCATGCTGGATGCCCTCTGGCCAAAGCAAAGCAAAGCGAGGGATGTTGTGAAAAGTTGAGCTATTGTTGAGCTGTTGGTCTTTGGCAGCTCTTCTGATGTCAGCAGATAAACTTTCGGCGTCTGATCAGCTTCCAAAGTACCTATAATCACGTTAGCAATATATCTACCCATGGAATCGGTGGTCTCGTCTATTGAAATCCATATCTTGTTATCTGCAACGCCTTCACGTATTTTCTGCATTGCAAAGGCGTAGTTTGTATCCACATAATTTTTTCGAAGAGTGGACTCATTGGAATAACTTGTTTTGTGTATTTTTCTAAAAAGGTCTTTAATGATTTGTTTTCCAACTTCCACAGTGGAATTCCAGCATCAATAAATGATTTGCATAGCTCCAAGGAAAAGGTAGATTGACGACTTGACGTTGAAGCAAATGTTGTCATCAAACACGTTTGTAGGCTGTTTGGTTTCATCTTTTCAGCAGAAGCTTTGTGCTTAACGGTCTGCACATGCTGGGAAACAAAGTACCTTTTCTCACTATTAACTGCTTTGTCACACACTTTACAAAATAACACTGTGCCATCTGTGGAAAAGATATCTTTTCCAAAGTCACGAACATGTTGGTTCAGTTTACTACTTGAAGATGAACTAACTTTTGGCATATTAACGTCTTCTAAATATCATTCAAGTTTAGTCAAATACCACTGATGATCGCACACCCTCACACGCACGAAGCAGAACAACGAATATGAGGAAATGGCCGTGCGAGGCTAGTTTTCAGATACTGCGCTCAGCTGATAACGTCAATCATACATGACGTCATTTCCGCAATATGAAATTCCACGATATCTTCATTCACGTTATCTGCGCATTCCTGGTTAGTCTAGTCGTAACTAATACATGATAATTTTCCTATAAATGCCTATTTATGTCTTTTTTCTTCATAATCTAATTAAAAAGGCAAAAATATGCATTTTCAACGAAATAGGCATTATCATACTCATACTCCCAAAAAAGGCAAAAAAAGGCGTTTATGGCATTTTGCCTGAACATCCGGGCTCTAATAATGATGTATGTGACCCCCAAGTATTTTGGTGCTGTGAGTGTGTGGAATGTTGGTGTTGTTTAGTGTAATCTGTGGAGTTATCTGGTGTTCTTTTGTGTTGCTTGTTAGCAAGGTGTTGATTGATTTTGTGGGCACTACTTTGAGTCTATTGTGTGTGACCCAGTCTTGTAGACTGTTTATGTATGTTTGTAGGTTATTTGTAGCGGTGTCGATGCTGTTGTGGGTGGGTTAGAGTAATGTCATCTGCATATGATAAGGTAAGCTCGTTATCTATGGGTGTTGGAATGTCATGTATTTCCTTATTGTTTTTTCCCTTCTACTCCAGATGGAGAGAGTTTCTTGCTTCCGGGGTTAAACCTTAACCCTAAGGAATTTTTAGGTACAGCGTAAGATAGAGGTGCTGTATCGTAATATCTCCCATACAACTTCTCCAGATGTCACACTTATGGTCAGTTGGTTTAGGAACTCTACTGTGGATTTCTTTACTGCCCCTGTCGCCCCCACTACTATTGGGATGATCTCAGGTTCCACATTCCACATTCTCCTTATTTTGTCTTTGAGTCTCTGATATTTTAAGACCTTTTCCCTTTCATAGTTCGCCACATTCTAGTCCGCTGGGACTCCTACTTCCACCAAGAGGCACTTGTTTCCCTCCTCTCTCACAACTATGTCTGGTCTGCATCCTGATACCCAAATGTCAGTTGGTATCTCATGATCATATAGGAGCAGCACTTTGTCATTGTCTTCTATTCCTTGTGGCATATGTTCCCAGTGCTTTTCTGTTTCTAGCCCTATTTCATATTTTTTACACAGCTTGAAGTGGATTAGCTTGCAGACTGCATTGTGTCTGTCTGTGTAGTTTTCTCTGTGCAGGACTATTTCACATCCAGAGAGTATGTGACTCACAGTCTCTGGGCTCTTTGAGCACAGTCTGCACATCTCATTTTCATTTCTGCCCTCAATATTTCTTTTGAACCAGTTTGTCCGTAGTGCCTGGTCTTTTGCTGCCACCACCAGCCGTTCATCTTCTGGTCTCAGTGCCCCTCTTACCAGGAACTCCACGGTTTTATCCCTCTCTATGTATGCTCTGTTCAGCACGTCCTCTTTGTATACTTTGCTGAACTTGTGCTCTTCCCAGTTCTTCTCCTTTTCTTCTGATCTTTTCTTGTTATACCTTCTTTTGATGGTGCTTATCTTTTCCATGAGAGGTTTATTTGCAATGTTTTCAAGCTGTTCAGGTCCTATGCCAGCATCCACTAGGTAATCGTTTGCCTTTTTTGAGAGTGATGTTGTTTGAGGCTTTTCACGTTCATGGTCTCTTACAAATCTGACTAGCCTTCCTTCTCCTTCCTTTATGTACTGTGCTAATCCTATTGTGTGGCTTTGTGCACTTGATCATTTAGCGCAAGCCCTAATCCACCGACCCTCCTTGGCAGGTATAACCTTGGTGGGCATTGGTTTTTATATATGACCTTATGCGCATGGAGCAATTTTCTGGTGATCGTATCCAGTTTGTTGATTTCTTGCTGGATCCAATTGATTATGCCAAAACTATATGACAGTCCAGGTACCGCCAGTAAGTTTATGGATAAGATCTTATTTTTACTGTTTACGTGAGATTTTAGGATTAGCTTGATCCTTTTTGAATATTCTTTCCGCAGTCTTTCCTTCATGATGTCATTTTCCATCTTTTCAGATTCCTCCATCCCCAGATATTTATATGTAGCCTCTTGCTCTACTTCTTCTATCACGATATTGTCCACCCTGATGTTTTCTGATTGACACCCTTTGCCTTTCTTTAGTGTGAGAGTGGCACATTTCTCAAGACCAAACTCCATCTGGTGTCATCTGAGAACTTTTTGACCTCCCTGACCTCTTTTGTTAGCTCACTTTTGTTTGGGGCATACAGTTTTAGGTCATCCATGTAAAATAAGTGAGATATTTTCGGGCTGTTCTTTTCCCTTGGTCTCATTACGTAGCCTTTGTTTAGGTTATTTATTAGTTGGCTGAGTGGGTTTAGCGCCAGTACAAACAAAAGAGGGGATACTGAATCACCCTGGTAGATCCCTCTCTTGATTCTCACACTGTTCACCCCTAAAGTTCCCTTACTATGATGGAGAGTTAGGTCTGTTTCCCATTGTGTCATAGCTGTTTCTGAGAAGATCCTGATGGTAGGGTGGATCTTGTATAGTCTCAATACTTCCTTCACCCAGGAGTGGGGTACACTGTCATATGCCTTTTTGTAGTCAATCCATACCATGCTTAGGTTTCTCTGTTTCTTTCTGCAGTTCTCCAATATCGCCCTGTTGATTAACAGCTGGTTTTTTGTCCCATACGTTTTTCTGCTGCATCCTTTTTGTTCTGGGCTTATGATGTTGTTTTCTTCTGCATGGCTGTAGATCCTGTCAGCTATAATTCCTGTTAGTATTTTGTAGATTGTCGGCAAGCACGTTATTGGTCTATATCAGTGGCGGCTCGTGGTCTGAGAGGGTGGGGAGGCCCACCAATAAATAATTTATTGCTATGTTTTATTACATAGTGCGAGGATAGTTATATATAGCATATGCCCATAAATAAATTACTTAAATTAAGATGGCTTAATCTGTACAAAATTATTTATAATATAGATACTACCGCTAAGTTACTAACCGTTATTATAAATTAACTAAACAACATGGAGTAAAGTTATTAAAATATCAGAAAATAAAACGAAAAATCATCACTTGGTTTTACTTACGTCTTCTGCTTGAAAAGAAGATCAATTCTCCTTTCTTTTCCAGCAGCAAACCTATTTATGATATTTACATACCTATTGAAAAATTTATTGAAAATTTTATTTTTTATTTTTGAGAGATTATTTTTATTTAAGTGCAATATTAAGGCTAAGTTTACTTTAAATGGACACTAATTATAGAAATAATAATGGCCCATTTAGACACTGTCAACATAGCTACAGACTTTTTCACTGTAGGCTGCAGTGGTTTTAAGTTTAAAATTTGGTCGGCAGCCAGATTACTAATTATGGTCAAGCTAAATTCATTAAAATTAATTTAGACTTACCAAAAATGAAGTTGCCAGTTGAACGTTACCCTTTCTGTTTCTAACTAGTCCATAAGTTTCATTTAGTTTCCAGATTTTGAATTTTATTTGTTAAGTCACTATTTGGCACACTGCTAAGTTATTTATTTATAGGGGCTATTTCCCAGACCTAGGTTTTGCAGTTTAAGTTAGGCTAGGGCTGTATTGCCCTTAAGTTTTTGTTTTTAAAGGTTTAAGGTTTTGAAGGTTTTTACTCAAGTTAAGTTAGGGCTATACTGCCCTTAAGTTTTAATAGGGGCTATAACAGCCATTTAATTATTTAGTTAGGGCTGTTGTAGCCCGGTTCGAGTTTCTTCTAGGTACCTAGTTTTAATCTCTTACCTTAGTTATGTATTTTAATTAAGCTACTTACACCTAGTTCTGGTACGCCACTATTTAGTTAAACAGGGTTTTAGTTTTTAGCTTAATTGCAGTGGTTAATATTGAGGTTTAAAGGTTGACTTTAAGTTGCCCGGTTAGTTGGGGAACTACGAGAATTTTTTATAAAAAAACTAGCCCACTTGATTCAGCAGTCAAAATTTTTCGATGTCTAACAAACAGCTCCGTTTTTCTTTCTCAGAAACTTTTTCTTTCTTCTTTTTGTTAATTAGGGAAACCCAACTTCACTAGTTGGTTTGTTAGAAACGAGGGTTATTATTTTTATTCTATATTTATTTTGTGGTAAATATTTGTTTTGTTTTTATTTTATTTGGAAATATATGTGGTTATTTCTACCCAACTTTTTTTTGTCTTTTTTTTGTCTACCTTTTAATTATAGCTTCTTACCTTGTTTACTAATTGCTTGTTTACATTCCAATGTCCATCGCCCTTGACGATTGGTTAGGTTTAGTCATGATATTTTCGTTAGTTTTAACGAAAATATCGTGACTAAACCTAACCAATCGTGGGTAGACCACATACTATAGTAGCACCGAAACTATTTTTTAAATAAATAAAATTGAATAATAAATAGCATTTTATATTTATTATATTTTCATTTATACCTTGGATAGGAATCACACTCTACAGTACTGTAGTTTCGAACCAAAACGGGTAGGAATCACCCTATAGTATCGAAGTCACCGGTAGGAATCACGCTATCGTAGCACCCTTTTTTTTTTTAACAATACCAGCAAGGTTGATTCGATAGCTTTTGCATTGTACCCATTTTTCGATCTCTTCGCGTGTTCATTTAGCTGTTCAAAAATACTGAACGCCTGTTTAGATAACTGTTTAACACAAATATCATTTTGAATGTGCTCTTTCGAAGTGGAATGTCTCTCCAAGCTCCTTGCCAAGTTCTTCCAATCACGAAACCCTTCGTCACTCCATACATTTTTTTCTACACCAACTAAAAGAAAAGACCAGCAAAACAAACCGTTTTTTTGCAAACTTCCACACAGCCACTTATATCTGTTATACCAATTAGATTTAAAATTTCTGTTTTGCTCTTATTTATTTGAACACAAGATATGTTTGGAGTTGATCTACCTTTATTTAAAATGTATCTTATTTTCTTCGCTTCTTCTAATGAAAGAAATGTCCAATAGTGAAACGATTATGTCAGTAACTTCTTCCATTTTAAAGGGTTAAGTTCACACAAAGAATATAAACTCTGATATATTGCCTCTGGTATATACACTAGCATAACGTAGCCTTTAAAAACGTACAAATAACAAGATAACACTGACATACCTACGTTGGGTACACTAAATGACATATAAATAACACTAAATTCACTTATAAAGAGTTGAATGACAACGTAACAGGTTCGTGTAAACAAAATATAATAACTAAATAAAAATTCATTTTCACGTGGTATTTAGCAATAATTTTGACTCCGAAGTTCTGGTTGCTAGGCAACAGCCATTTAACTCGGCCCACTGGCTACTGGTTAGCCATGATAAAGCTCGCGGAGGATTTGTGATTTGGGCTTCCATTTCACGAATTCATGCTTTTTTACAGGGCAGAATATAAGCGTGGCATCAGTACGTTGCCATGACAACCAAGAAGCTGAAGGGAGGCTTTCCTGAATACTTCTTCCTTTCGATTTCTCGTGCTGAATTTGACCATTATAGCTAAAGGTTACAGTTATATTCAAGAGAGGAGGGTGATTCTATTGAAAATTAAACTTTTAACAACTATATTCGAAGGGGGAGGGTGATTCCATTGCTAATTAAAATTTTTAACTTAAATTATATTAAAATTTTTAAATTTTGCAATTTAGGAAAAAAATATTTATAGCCTGTTGAAACCGAGGAGGCACAGCCTCCCATGGCTCCCCTGTAAAGCCGCCACTAGTCTATATTTACTTGGATTCTGGGTTTCATGGGACTTTGGTAGTAATGTTGTGTTTCCTTTTGTCAACCATTCTGGTGCTTCTTCTTCTGATGTTACTATCTTGTTGAAGCACCTTGTTAGTTTTCCATTTAGTGATGTTAGCTTTTTCAACCAGAAGTTCTTAATCATGTCTGGGCCTGGTGCTTTCCAGTTGCTGCTTCTTTTTATTTTCTCCTCGACTTCTTTCACGGTTATTCTGTCCATGTCCATCTCTGAGATGTTTCTCACCTTTTCGCTGTTGTAAAGGCTCCCAATCCATTCTGCACCATCATTATGGTTGACTTCGTTCTTGTAGATGTTCTTCCAGAAATGCTCCACTTGTTCTTATTCAGGTGGTCTTTTTACGTTTATCTGGGCATTCTTTAACTCTCTAAATAATTTTGTTGGGTTGTCTTCAAATATCTCATTTTGTTTCTTTTCTTTATGCAAGCGTATATATCTTGCCAATCTTTTTGCCTTTGCCGACAGGTCTAGCTTTTTCCTGGCAATGCTTTGTCTGATCTTTCTTTCATTGTCCAGTCTTTCTCTTTGGATTAATACATTTACCTTCCTCCTTCCCAGTTCAGATCTTATTTCCCCCCTCATATGGGTAGTTAGTATTGAGATCTCCTTCCTGAGGTTACCTACTCTGCTCTTTAGTCTTTGCTGCCACCTTGGCTTCCTCCCATTTCCATTCTTTCCCTGGTTTTGCTCCTGGTTATTCTGCTTGCGTGTTTTTACTCCTGCCATCTCTGTTACGCTGACTGCTGTTGCATAATACAACCTGTTTAATTCTGTGAGGTTACTCTCCTGGGGTGTTATTGCAGGTAGTACCTTGTTTGCTATCTCTATATATTTTCTGACCTTGTAGGTGTTCCTCAGCTTGGGCAATGGTCTTCTGTGGTTTAGTTCCTGGTGTACATCTTCTCTGTGGATTAGGATCCTCCTTTTCATCTCCTTCTCTTCCTCACTCTCCTCTTCTATCTCTTCTACACTATCATTGCCTGGTTCTGATGTAGAGTTTCCCTCATCATCTGATGGTTCACTTGGGGGAGGTGGAGGGGGAGGAGGAGGTGGTGGCAAGATGTTTGTGTGCCTGTGGTTCATTTCCACTTTCACCTCCTCCTCTTCCCGCCCTAGGCAGGCATCTTGTCCACTTCTTTTGCGCTGTCTCTGGGAGGTGTTTCCGCTACGGTACCTGGGGCTGTCTCCTTTGTTTTTTCTGTTATTGAGGGTTTCACTTGGCTTTCTGGTGTTTCAGCCAGTTTTTTTTTTTTTGTTTCTTTCTTCCCTCTACCTACTGTCCCTTTGCTCGTTCTTAGTTCTTCTAGGGTGTCAGCAGTTATTACCAGTTGTTCCTGCACAACCCACATTACCTTTTCTTTTGCTTTCTGTGCCTCATCATATGTTGGTAGTGTGGCTCTTTGTTTCCTCTCATGGTCAGTTCAGTTCCTCTTTCTGCGATTGTCTTTAGGATATGATGTTTTTGCCTGATCACTTTTTTTCGGTCTACTGTATGGTCTGTGTCCCGCTTCTGGAACCTGTATACCATGTAGTCATCCTCATCGAACTCCTTCCTTTCAATTGCCCATTTTAGGAGTTCGCTCTTGTTCTCTTTTTCTGGGATCATCTGCCCTATATACAGGCTTTGTAACAGGTACAGATTTCTCTCCAGTGTCCATGTCCACTCGCTCATGGTGTTCTCATTTCCCTTTTGGACATATTCTTCTACCTCTCTTTTGATCTTTTTCATTTCATCCTTTGTGATCTCTGATTTCCCTAGTCTGATGTTTGCACTGATGCTGTGGAACCGACAGTCTGGGTTTTTTTCTAGCTTCTCCCTATCTAACACTCCTCTCTTTGTTAGCATTTCTCTGCACCTTTTGCTGGTTCCATTTTTCGGGAACTGCTCACTTGTGGCACAGGTGGTACACCACAGTATTTCGTGTTTTTCCTCCACTGACCATTGTGTCCTGGTACCTCCTCTGTGGTTGTAGGTGAAGTATAAGTTGAACAGTGTTGGTGAGAGAACAGAGCCTTGAGGGACCCCGTTCGGAAAAAGCTTGTTTTTGGATGACTTGCCATTAAATGTGACATATGAGTATCTTCCTCAAAGATAGTTGCTCAGCCATCTTGGTGTTATTGTACATTTTTGTGTTGAGTATTTTGTTTACGAGAGGGAAGCGTGGAATAGCATCAAATGCTTTACTAATGTCTATTGTTGCTAATAGTGTACGTTGAGCTGGTTGTCTGGAGTTGATGCCATCCATGATGTGCTGCGTGAGATTAGTGAGTAATGTCGTGGTTGAGTGGTGAGGTCGGAATCCATGTTGAGTAGGCGATAGTGGTATGTGTGGGTTGGTGATTTGTAAAATTGTGATGTTTGGTTGGAAAAGTTTATTTATTATCTAATTTTAACCTCATGGTTTTTAACTTTAATGCAGGACATACTGTACTGCTAGTAGGCTTACTCAACTTGAAAAAGATGTGGTAGTATCACTTTTCAGATTAATAGTATTTTGCATTGGAATATTTGTCATTGCAGCCACTTTCTATAGCATATGAATCACTTCCCCAATCACTTTATAATCTTACTGTCTTTTTCAGCAGATTTTGGATCACCTGAAGATCAGGGACCCCGGCCTCAATTACCAAATGATATCTTCGTTAAAACTAACATAAATATCACGATTTAACCTAATCAATCGTCAAGGGCGTACGGTTGACATAATCGAGCATTGAATTTAATTTATTATATTTGGTACTGTAAAGCAAAAACAAGAAAACACGGGGCCCTGATCTTCCCTTCTACTAATCCCAGATATCTAACTTACACAAATAACATACAGGTAATAAAATCTAAATCACACAAACAATAAATAATAACATTGCCAAAGTACTTTCATATCCATCGCATAAACACATCAAATTCTGAATATGTGGCTTAACAAAGTAAAATATCAAATATTACGATACATTTCATTATAAACCAGCTACAGAAATAAAAAATGTTAATTATAAAATAGGTTTAAGAATAATAAAAACATTTAATTAGCTCACAAAACTTAGTTATAAGTAAGTATATAGTTATTCAATTTTTAACGACAGTTAATAGTGTCATCCATTTTCTTTCCTTGAAATCCTGAAGAAAATGGAAATTATAGGACAAACATTCTTACAAATGTTACTTCTAGATGCGATGTAAAAGTCTTGCTCACGCAATAAATTTCTCCTCAAACTGATAATAATAATAATAATAATAATAATAATAATAATAATAAAATAAAACACAAAGTAAATTAAAATAAACCTGAACTCCAGCCATAAATTTTAAATGCTCGATACCTATGAGAACGAAAATGTTTAGGTCCCAAATTATAAAAACACTGGTTAAGAAATTTTTTAATTTACTAAACCATGTGTATATTTCCAAATCATTAAATCTTTTAGGTTTAATAGTGACGTTATTGTTTCTATTAACACCATAAATAGTTACAGGTTCCTAAACAACGATTAAAAAACCCCACATATGTTTTTATTTTTAATAGGTCTACGAGTCAAGGACGTAACTAAAGACAAAAAAAAAAATGGCTTTGTCTCTTCATAGGTTCTTGAACCATTTTAATATGCCTTTATTTATGAGTTTTAGAAATAATTGCATAAAGATTTAATTAACTAAATAAATACATTACACATTACACGTGTTCATTTTTAGAAATTCCTTTTTAAAGTTAGTGCTTAAAACCTATGACCTAGTTTTCTTTGGTTGTTAAGAATTTATAGGTAAAGAAAATTAAAATACTATTTAATTCTTAAATATTACTAAGTTACATCAATAATTAAATTTTAAACTAATCACAAATAAAAGATATTATTTTAGAGGTTAGTGAACACTCGTTAGCCTTAGAAATATTAATGAAAGAGAATTTTATTGTTATTTTGAAGTGAATATTAATCTAAAATTCTGTATATTTATTTATTAAACTATTTGGTATATACTATAAAGCAATAAATTATGCAAATATAATATATTTGAAATATAAAAAAAATCGTTCGGTTTATGATCGTCACTTAGAAAGTTTTTTCTGTTTATTTGAGCCGTGATCATTGTGATTATTGTATGAGAATCAGATATGATTCGATCGGCAGTGAATGCAACGAGTGTCGGCGTTAAAGTGATTGTTTTGGCAGTTGAAAGTTATCGCTTCTCGGCCTTTTGGCTAAGATCAAAGTGTAGTATCTGTTCTTATCAGCTTAATATCTGATACGATCCCTATGCGGGATCAACGATATTAATCTGATTTTTGTCTTTTGGCGAAGCGTCTGGGGCTTGCTCCACCTTTGCCACGGATCGACCCGGTATTGCAGTACTTCCGGGACTGGTCCACCTTCCTTCGGGAAGACAAAAATCTTTCATACTGAAAAATAAACTATCAATTGTAATTTCTGAGTTTAATAATGAGTATTATTATATTGCTGTCTGTTTTAGCTCCTCATTTCTTCTATCTGCAGCCGAAGTTTCTGTGTTAAATTTTTGTTTGTTACCTTCTGAGCATTTATTTGTATACTGTATAATTATATTCTGTTCGTTTGTAACTGTAGGGCCTCCACTTTACCTCTTCTAAGTACATCACTAATTTTTCTGCTGATTTTTGTATCGTCCGCAAAGGATGTTACTATACTGTTGTTGGTTACTTTTATTGTCTTCATATTAGCATGATAATGAGTAGGATTTGTTGTTGTTAGCCGATCAGCCCACCCTGATCTAGTAAGCCAGCGGCACACATAACCGGTCGCCCTCTCCAGAGTGGACCAGAGGTTCAGCGCACTAGTGATGTTGTGTTCTGTGTTGTGCTAGAGCGGTACAGTCTGTCATAATGTGTTCAATTGTTTATGGTGTGTCCTCGCACAGGTGGGTGGCAGGTGTCGTCTGTGGAGTTGTCTAGTCTGTGTTTATATGTCTGTAAGTTGGGGTGATGTCCACATCGGACTCGATCCGATCTGCTCAGGCTGGTCTCTGACCTGTCAATGGGTGGCGGCTTCGCACCTAGGACCGCATTTGGACCGAGTCGTGTCAGTGCTTTGTGGGTTAGGTGTGTGTGTGTGTGTGTTTTCTGTACTGCGTGATGTCTGTGGGGCGTGGTATGGAATGGAGTTATAATGTCTCTCTGGTGTTACCTTAATGGTGCGAGGTGTTGGTGCATGATTGTTGTGGGTTAGTTGTCGCTACTGCTGTGAATTGTGTTCCCTTCATGTCTAAATGTTCCCAAACTTTCAGTATTTTGTTTCTGTGTACAGGTGTTCTATTGGTGTTATTTGAGTACATCTTATAATGATACGAAGTGCGTTGTTTTGTATTGTCTGTAAGGTGTTTATGTGTGTGTTTGAGATAATGGGTGCCCAGCATGGGCTAGCATAGTCCATGACTCCATAACTGAGCGAATATATTGTTTGTATATGAGTGATGTGGTTTCCTGTTGGTGTCCAAACTTTGTGCCTGTTAGTAGCCTAAGCGTGTTAGGTCTTGACGTACATTTGTTCTTAATGTCCTGAATGTGGTTTGCAAAAGATAATAATGATTAGGGCCCGGATGTTTAGGCATTATAAAATTGAAAAATAGGCAAAATAAAAGTATAAAATAGGCAAAAATAGGCATTTTTTTATACCGATCAAAAACACACAAAACAAAATAAGTTATATAATAATGTATGAATGTATCATTAGTTTCATTACCTTGAGACTACGTCGCACATTATTAGTCTGAATTACACATAATTACAAGTAAAATTTTTATGTTTTCAACTTTTAGGCCCCTTCTTCTGTCTGAAAGAACATGCTTGTACAGCGAGAATGACCTCTCTACTTCCACTGATGTAACAGGAGCAAATTTGAAGCATGATACATTCATGGGATTCATATCCCCTACATCGGCATCAGTGTGTCCTTCAAGAACGTGTGCAATGTTCTTTAGTCGTTCCAGATCTGCATTTGCTCGTATCACTCGGTCACATTTTTCGCGAACAGATTCACCTTTCTCGCCGGGCGCTTGACTGATGCCTGCAATGACTAACTCAAAAATGTTCAAAGCGTCGATTAACGGCTGGTTCCTAGTTTCAAGAGCAGTAATGTTCTCAGGTATTTTTGCAAAGTGGGAAGTGATGTATGAAAGTTCATTGCGAAGAGATCTATCTTCAATGAGGTCCATCACGATGCGGATTGATGAAGCATCTTCGATGTCAAGTGCTGATACAACTTCTCGAAACTTGTCAAAATTTGACGTGTAATACAACGCAGCCGAGCTCCAGGTTCCCCACCTCGTCAAAACGGGCTGTGGCGGCAATGCGAGTTCAGGCGCTATTTCATGCAACATATGACATCTTGATGGTGCCTTAAGAAATATCTTCTTTCCATTAGAAATTAATTTGCCGACATTGGGGAACAAGCCTCGTATCTGCTCAGCAACACGGTGAAGTGCGTGAGCCAAACAAGTAACATGTAGCATTTGTGGAAAAAGAATTTTCAATGCTGTTGCTGCCTTCTTCATGTACGGCGCTGCGTCTGTCATGAAGAGAAGAACTTTTTCATGCTGGATGCCCTCTGGCCAAAGCAAAGCGAGGGATGTTGTGAAAAGTTGAGCTATTGTTGAGCTGTTGGTCTTTGGCAGCTCTTCTGATGTCAGCAGATAAACTTTCGGCGTCTGATCAGCTTCCAAAGTACCTATAATCACGTTAGCAATATATCTACCCATGGAATCGGTGGTCTCGTCTATTGAAATCCATATCTTGTTATCTGCAACGCCTTCACGTATTTTCTGCATTGCAAAGGCGTAGTTTGTATCCACATAATTTTTTCGAAGAGTGGACTCATTGGAATAACTTGTTTTGTGTATTTTTCTAAAAAGGTCTTTAATGATTTGTTTTCCAACTTCCACAGTGGAATTCCAGCATCAATAAATGATTTGCATAGCTCCAAGGAAAAGGTAGATTGACGACTTGACGTTGAAGCAAATGTTGTCATCAAACACGTTTGTAGGCTGTTTGGTTTCATCTTTTCAGCAGAAGCTTTGTGCTTAACGGTCTGCACATGCTGGGAAACAAAGTACCTTTTCTCACTATTAACTGCTTTGTCACACACTTTACAAAATAACACTGTGCCATCTGTGGAAAAGATATCTTTTCCAAAGTCACGAACATGTTGGTTCAGTTTACTACTTGAAGATGAACTAACTTTTGGCATATTAACGTCTTCTAAATATCATTCAAGTTTAGTCAAATACCACTGATGATCGCACACCCTCACACGCACGAAGCAGAACAACGAATATGAGGAAATGGCCGTGCGAGGCTAGTTTTCAGATACTGCGCTCAGCTGATAACGTCAATCATACATGACGTCATTTCCGCAATATGAAATTCCACGATATCTTCATTCACGTTATCTGCGCATTCCTGGTTAGTCTAGTCGTAACTAATACATGATAATTTTCCTATAAATGCCTATTTATGTCTTTTTTCTTCATAATCTAATTAAAAAGGCAAAAATATGCATTTTCAACGAAATAGGCATTATCATACTCATACTCCCAAAAAAGGCAAAAAAAGGCGTTTATGGCATTTTGCCTGAACATCCGGGCTCTAATAATGATGTATGTGACCCCCAAGTATTTTGGTGCTGTGAGTGTGTGGAATGTTGGTGTTGTTTAGTGTAATCTGTGGAGTTATCTGGTGTTCTTTTGTGTTGCTTGTTAGCAAGGTGTTGATTGATTTTGTGGGCACTACTTTGAGTCTATTGTGTGTGACCCAGTCTTGTAGACTGTTTATGTATGTTTGTAGGTTATTTGTAGCGGTGTCGATGCTGTTGTGGGTGGGTTAGAGTAATGTCATCTGCATATGATAAGGTAAGCTCGTTATCTATGGGTGTTGGAATGTCATGTATTTCCTTATTGTTTTTTCCCTTCTACTCCAGATGGAGAGAGTTTCTTGCTTCCGGGGTTAAACCTTAACCCTAAGGAATTTTTAGGTACAGCGTAAGATAGAGGTGCTGTATCGTAATATCTCCCATACAACTTCTCCAGATGTCACACTTATGGTCAGTTGGTTTAGGAACTCTACTGTGGATTTCTTTACTGCCCCTGTCGCCCCCACTACTATTGGGATGATCTCAGGTTCCACATTCCACATTCTCCTTATTTTGTCTTTGAGTCTCTGATATTTTAAGACCTTTTCCCTTTCATAGTTCGCCACATTCTAGTCCGCTGGGACTCCTACTTCCACCAAGAGGCACTTGTTTCCCTCCTCTCTCACAACTATGTCTGGTCTGCATCCTGATACCCAAATGTCAGTTGGTATCTCATGATCATATAGGAGCAGCACTTTGTCATTGTCTTCTATTCCTTGTGGCATATGTTCCCAGTGCTTTTCTGTTTCTAGCCCTATTTCATATTTTTTACACAGCTTGAAGTGGATTAGCTTGCAGACTGCATTGTGTCTGTCTGTGTAGTTTTCTCTGTGCAGGACTATTTCACATCCAGAGAGTATGTGACTCACAGTCTCTGGGCTCTTTGAGCACAGTCTGCACATCTCATTTTCATTTCTGCCCTCAATATTTCTTTTGAACCAGTTTGTCCGTAGTGCCTGGTCTTTTGCTGCCACCACCAGCCGTTCATCTTCTGGTCTCAGTGCCCCTCTTACCAGGAACTCCACGGTTTTATCCCTCTCTATGTATGCTCTGTTCAGCACGTCCTCTTTGTATACTTTGCTGAACTTGTGCTCTTCCAGTTCTTCTCCTTTTCTTCTGATCTTTTCTTGTTATACCTTCTTTTGATGGTGCTTATCTTTTCCATGAGAGGTTTATTTGCAATGTTTTCAAGCTGTTCAGGTCCTATGCCAGCATCCACTAGGTAATCGTTTGCCTTTTTTGAGAGTGATGTTGTTTGAGGCTTTTCACGTTCATGGTCTCTTACAAATCTGACTAGCCTTCCTTCTCCTTCCTTTATGTACTGTGCTAATCCTATTGTGTGGCTTTGTGCACTTGATCATTTAGCGCAAGCCCTAATCCACCGACCCTCCTTGGCAGGTATAACCTTGGTGGGCATTGGTTTTTATATATGACCTTATGCGCATGGAGCAATTTTCTGGTGATCGTATCCAGTTTGTTGATTTCTTGCTGGATCCAATTGATTATGCCAAAACTATATGACAGTCCAGGTACCGCCAGTAAGTTTATGGATAAGATCTTATTTTTACTGTTTACGTGAGATTTTAGGATTAGCTTGATCCTTTTTGAATATTCTTTCCGCAGTCTTTCCTTCATGATGTCATTTTCCATCTTTTCAGATTCCTCCATCCCCAGATATTTATATGTAGCCTCTTGCTCTACTTCTTCTATCACGATATTGTCCACCCTGATGTTTTCTGATTGACACCCTTTGCCTTTCTTTAGTGTGAGAGTGGCACATTTCTCAAGACCAAACTCCATCTGGTGTCATCTGAGAACTTTTTGACCTCCCTGACCTCTTTTGTTAGCTCACTTTTGTTTGGGGCATACAGTTTTAGGTCATCCATGTAAAATAAGTGAGATATTTTCGGGCTGTTCTTTTCCCTTGGTCTCATTACGTAGCCTTTGTTTAGGTTATTTATTAGTTGGCTGAGTGGGTTTAGCGCCAGTACAAACAAAAGAGGGGATACTGAATCACCCTGGTAGATCCCTCTCTTGATTCTCACACTGTTCACCCCTAAAGTTCCCTTACTATGATGGAGAGTTAGGTCTGTTTCCCATTGTGTCATAGCTGTTTCTGAGAAGATCCTGATGGTAGGGTGGATCTTGTATAGTCTCAATACTTCCTTCACCCAGGAGTGGGGTACACTGTCATATGCCTTTTTGTAGTCAATCCATACCATGCTTAGGTTTCTCTGTTTCTTTCTGCAGTTCTCCAATATCGCCCTGTTGATTAACAGCTGGTTTTTTGTCCCATACGTTTTTCTGCTGCATCCTTTTTGTTCTGGGCTTATGATGTTGTTTTCTTCTGCATGGCTGTAGATCCTGTCAGCTATAATTCCTGTTAGTATTTTGTAGATTGTCGGCAAGCACGTTATTGGTCTATATCAGTGGCGGCTCGTGGTCTGAGAGGGTGGGGAGGCCCACCAATAAATAATTTATTGCTATGTTTTATTACATAGTGCGAGGATAGTTATATATAGCATATGCCCATAAATAAATTACTTAAATTAAGATGGCTTAATCTGTACAAAATTATTTATAATATAGATACTACCGCTAAGTTACTAACCGTTATTATAAATTAACTAAACAACATGGAGTAAAGTTATTAAAATATCAGAAAATAAAACGAAAAATCATCACTTGGTTTTACTTACGTCTTCTGCTTGAAAAGAAGATCAATTCTCCTTTCTTTTCCAGCAGCAAACCTATTTATGATATTTACATACCTATTGAAAAATTTATTGAAAATTTTATTTTTTATTTTTGAGAGATTATTTTTATTTAAGTGCAATATTAAGGCTAAGTTTACTTTAAATGGACACTAATTATAGAAATAATAATGGCCCATTTAGACACTGTCAACATAGCTACAGACTTTTTCACTGTAGGCTGCAGTGGTTTTAAGTTTAAAATTTGGTCGGCAGCCAGATTACTAATTATGGTCAAGCTAAATTCATTAAAATTAATTTAGACTTACCAAAAATGAAGTTGCCAGTTGAACGTTACCCTTTCTGTTTCTAACTAGTCCATAAGTTTCATTTAGTTTCCAGATTTTGAATTTTATTTGTTAAGTCACTATTTGGCACACTGCTAAGTTATTTATTTATAGGGGCTATTTCCCAGACCTAGGTTTTGCAGTTTAAGTTAGGCTAGGGCTGTATTGCCCTTAAGTTTTTGTTTTTAAAGGTTTAAGGTTTTGAAGGTTTTTACTCAAGTTAAGTTAGGGCTATACTGCCCTTAAGTTTTAATAGGGGCTATAACAGCCATTTAATTATTTAGTTAGGGCTGTTGTAGCCCGGTTCGAGTTTCTTCTAGGTACCTAGTTTTAATCTCTTACCTTAGTTATGTATTTTAATTAAGCTACTTACACCTAGTTCTGGTACGCCACTATTTAGTTAAACAGGGTTTTAGTTTTTAGCTTAATTGCAGTGGTTAATATTGAGGTTTAAAGGTTGACTTTAAGTTGCCCGGTTAGTTGGGGAACTACGAGAATTTTTTATAAAAAAACTAGCCCACTTGATTCAGCAGTCAAAATTTTTCGATGTCTAACAAACAGCTCCGTTTTTCTTTCTCAGAAACTTTTTCTTTTCTTTTTGTTAATTAGGGAAACCCAACTTCACTAGTTGGTTTGTTAGAAACGAGGGTTATTATTTTATTCTATATTTATTTTGTGGTAAATATTTGTTTTGTTTTTATTTTATTTGGAAATATATGTGGTTATTTCTACCCAACTTTTTTTTGTCTTTTTTTGTCTACCTTTTAATTATAGCTTCTTACCTTGTTTACTAATTGCTTGTTTACATTCCATGTCCATCGCCCTTGACGATTGGTTAGGTTTAGTCATGATATTTTCGTTAGTTTTAACGAAAATATCGTGACTAAACCTAACCAATCGTGGGTAGACCACATACTATAGTAGCACCGAAACTATTTTTTAAATAAATAAAATTGAATAATAAATAGCATTTTATATTTATTATATTTTCATTTATACCTTGGATAGGAATCACACTCTACAGTACTGTAGTTTCGAACCAAAACGGGTAGGAATCACCCTATAGTATCGAAGTCACCGGTAGGAATCACGCTATCGTAGCACCCTTTTTTTTTTTAACAATACCAGCAAGGTTGATTCGATAGCTTTTGCATTGTACCCATTTTTCGATCTCTTCGCGTGTTCATTTAGCTGTTCAAAAATACTGAACGCCTGTTTAGATAACTGTTTAACACAAATATCATTTTGAATGTGCTCTTTCGAAGTGGAATGTCTCTCCAAGCTCCTTGCCAAGTTCTTCCAATCACGAAACCCTTCGTCACTCCATACATTTTTTTCTACACCAACTAAAAGAAAAGACCAGCAAAACAAACCGTTTTTTTGCAAACTTCCACACAGCCACTTATATCTGTTATACCAATTAGATTTAAAATTTCTGTTTTGCTCTTATTTATTTGAACACAAGATATGTTTGGAGTTGATCTACCTTTATTTAAAATGTATCTTATTTTCTTCGCTTCTTCTAATGAAAGAAATGTCCAATAGTGAAACGATTATGTCAGTAACTTCTTCCATTTTAAAGGGTTAAGTTCACACAAAGAATATAAACTCTGATATATTGCCTCTGGTATATACACTAGCATAACGTAGCCTTTAAAAACGTACAAATAACAAGATAACACTGACATACCTACGTTGGGTACACTAAATGACATATAAATAACACTAAATTCACTTATAAAGAGTTGAATGACAACGTAACAGGTTCGTGTAAACAAAATATAATAACTAAATAAAAATTCATTTTCACGTGGTATTTAGCAATAATTTTGACTCCGAAGTTCTGGTTGCTAGGCAACAGCCATTTAACTCGGCCCACTGGCTACTGGTTAGCCATGATAAAGCTCGCGGAGGATTTGTGATTTGGGCTTCCATTTCACGAATTCATGCTTTTTTACAGGGCAGAATATAAGAGTGACATCAGTACGTTGCCATGACAACCAAGAAGCTGAAGGGAGGCTTTCCTGAATACTTCTTCCTTTCGATTTCTCGTGCTGAATTTGACCATTATAGCTAAAGGTTACAGTTATATTCAAGAGAGGAGGGTGATTCTATTGAAAATTAAACTTTTAACAACTATATTCGAAGGGGGAGGGTGATTCCATTGCTAATTAAAATTTTTAACTTAAATTATATTAAAATTTTTAAATTTTGCAATTTAGGAAAAAAATATTTATAGCCTGTTGAAACCGAGGAGGCACAGCCTCCCATGGCTCCCCTGTAAAGCCGCCACTAGTCTATATTTACTTGGATTCTGGGTTTCATGGGACTTTGGTAGTAATGTTGTGTTTCCTTTTGTCAACCATTCTGGTGCTTCTTCTTCTGATGTTACTATCTTGTTGAAGCACCTTGTTAGTTTTCCATTTAGTGATGTTAGCTTTTTCAACCAGAAGTTCTTAATCATGTCTGGGCCTGGTGCTTTCCAGTTGCTGCTTCTTTTTATTTTCTCCTCGACTTCTTTCACGGTTATTCTGTCCATGTCCATCTCTGAGATGTTTCTCACCTTTTCGCTGTTGTAAAGGCTCCCAATCCATTCTGCACCATCATTATGGTTGACTTCGTTCTTGTAGATGTTCTTCCAGAAATGCTCCACTTGTTCTTATTCAGGTGGTCTTTTTACGTTTATCTGGGCATTCTTTAACTCTCTAAATAATTTTGTTGGGTTGTCTTCAAATATCTCATTTTGTTTCTTTTCTTTATGCAAGCGTATATATCTTGCCAATCTTTTTGCCTTTGCCGACAGGTCTAGCTTTTTCCTGGCAATGCTTTGTCTGATCTTTCTTTCATTGTCCAGTCTTTCTCTTTGGATTAATACATTTACCTTCCTCCTTCCCAGTTCAGATCTTATTTCCCCCCTCATATGGGTAGTTAGTATTGAGATCTCCTTCCTGAGGTTACCTACTCTGCTCTTTAGTCTTTGCTGCCACCTTGGCTTCCTCCCATTTCCATTCTTTCCTGGTTTTGCTCCTGGTTATTCTGCTTGCGTGTTTTTACTCCTGCCATCTCTGTTACGCTGACTGCTGTTGCATAATACAACCTGTTTAATTCTGTGAGGTTACTCTCCTGGGGTGTTATTGCAGGTAGTACCTTGTTTGCTATCTCTATATATTTTCTGACCTTGTAGGTGTTCCTCAGCTTGGGCAATGGTCTTCTGTGGTTTAGTTCCTGGTGTACATCTTCTCTGTGGATTAGGATCCTCCTTTTCATCTCCTTCTCTTCCTCACTCTCCTCTTCTATCTCTTCTACACTATCATTGCCTGGTTCTGATGTAGAGTTTCCCTCATCATCTGATGGTTCACTTGGGGGAGGTGGAGGGGGAGGAGGAGGTGGTGGCAAGATGTTTGTGTGCCTGTGGTTCATTTCCACTTTCACCTCCTCCTCTTCCCGCCCTAGGCAGGCATTCTTGTCCACTTCTTTTGCGCTGTCTCTGGGAGGTGTTTCCGCTACGGTACCTGGGGCTGTCTCCTTTGTTTTTTCTGTTATTGAGGGTTTCACTTGGCTTTCTGGTGTTTCAGCCAGTTTTTTTTTTTTTGTTTCTTTCTTCCCTCTACCTACTGTCCCTTTGCTCGTTCTTAGTTCTTCTAGGGTGTCAGCAGTTATTACCAGTTGTTCCTGCACAACCCACATTACCTTTTCTTTTGCTTTCTGTGCCTCATCATATGTTGGTAGTGTGGCTCTTTGTTTCCTCTCATGGTCAGTTCAGTTCCTCTTTCTGCGATTGTCTTTAGGATATGATGTTTTTGCCTGATCACTTTTTTTCGGTCTACTGTATGGTCTGTGTCCCGCTTCTGGAACCTGTATACCATGTAGTCATCCTCATCGAACTCCTTCCTTTCAATTGCCCATTTTAGGAGTTCGCTCTTGTTCTCTTTTTCTGGGATCATCTGCCCTATATACAGGCTTTGTAACAGGTACAGATTTCTCTCCAGTGTCCATGTCCACTCGCTCATGGTGTTCTCATTTCCCTTTTGGACATATTCTTCTACCTCTCTTTTGATCTTTTTCATTTCATCCTTTGTGATCTCTGATTTCCCTAGTCTGATGTTTGCACTGATGCTGTGGAACCGACAGTCTGGGTTTTTTCTAGCTTCTCCCTATCTAACACTCCTCTCTTTGTTAGCATTTCTCTGCACCTTTTGCTGGTTCCATTTTTCGGGAACTGCTCACTTGTGGCACAGGTGGTACACCACAGTATTTCGTGTTTTTCCTCCACTGACCATTGTGTCCTGGTACCTCCTCTGTGGTTGTAGGTGAAGTATAAGTTGAACAGTGTTGGTGAGAGAACAGAGTCTTGAGGGACCCCGTTCGGAAAAAGCTTGTTTTTGGATGACTTGCCATTAAATGTGACATATGAGTATCTTCCTCAAAGATAGTTGCTCAGCCATCTTGGTGTTATTGTACATTTTTGTGTTGAGTATTTTGTTTACGAGAGGGAAGCGTGGAATAGCATCAAATGCTTTACTAATGTCTATTGTTGCTAATAGTGTACGTTGAGCTGGTTGTCTGGAGTTGATGCCATCCATGATGTGCTGCGTGAGATTAGTGAGTAATGTCGTGGTTGAGTGGTGAGGTCGGAATCCATGTTGAGTAGGCGATAGTGGTATGTGTGGGTTGGTGATTTGTAAAATTGTGATGTTTGGTTGGAAAAGTTTATTTATTATCTAATTTTAACCTCATGGTTTTTAACTTTAATGCAGGACATACTGTACTGCTAGTAGGCTTACTCAACTTGAAAAAGATGTGGTAGTATCACTTTTCAGATTAATAGTATTTTTGCATTGGAATATTTGTCATTGCAGCCACTTTCTATAGCATATGAATCACTTCCCCAATCACTTTATAATCTTACTGTCTTTTTCAGCAGATTTTGGATCACCTGAAGATCAGGGACCCCGGCCTCAATTACCAAATGATATCTTCGTTAAAACTAACATAAATATCACGATTTAACCTAATCAATCGTCAAGGGCGTACGGTTGACATAATCGAGCATTGAATTTAATTTATTATATTTGGTACTGTAAAGCAAAAACAAGAAAACATGGGGCCCTGATCTTCCCTTCTACTAATCCCAGATATCTAACTTACACAAATAACATACAGGTAATAAAATCTAAATCACACAAACAATAAATAATAACATTGCCAAAGTACTTTCATATCCATCGCATAAACACATCAAATTCTTGAATATGTGGCTTAACAAAGTAAAATATCAAATATTACGATACATTTCATTATAAACCAGCTACAGAAATAAAAAATGTTAATTATAAAATAGGTTTAAGAATAATAAAAACATTTAATTAGCTCACAAAACTTAGTTATAAGTAAGTATATAGTTATTCAATTTTTAACGACAGTTAATAGTGTCATCCATTTTCTTTCCTTGAAATGCTGAAGAAAATGGAAATTATAGGACAAACATTCTTACAAATGTTACTTCTAGATGCGATGTAAAAGTCTTGCTCACGCAATAAATTTCTCCTCAAACTGATAATAATAATAATAATAATAATAATAATAATAATAAAATAAAACACAAAGTAAATTAAAATAAACCTGAACTCCAGCCATAAATTTTAAATGCTCGATACCTATGAGAACGAAAATGTTTAGGTCCCAAATTATAAAAACACTGGTTAAGAAATAATAGTGACGTTATTGTTTCTATTAACACCATAAATAGTTACAGGTTCCTAAACAACGATTAAAAAACCCCACATATGTTTTTATTTTTAATAGGTCTACGAGTCAAGGACGTAACTAAAGACAAAAAAAAAATGGCTTTGTCTCTTCATAGGTTCTTGAACCATTTTAATATGCCTTTATTTATGAGTTTTAGAAATAATTGCATAAAGATTTAATTAACTAAATAAATACATTACACATTACACGTGTTCATTTTTAGAAATTCCTTTTTAAAGTTAGTGCTTAAAACCTATGACCTAGTTTTCTTTGGTTGTTAAGAATTTATAGGTAAAGAAAATTAAAATACTATTTAATTCTTAAATATTACTAAGTTACATCAATAATTAAATTTTAAACTAATCACAAATAAAAGATATTATTTTAGAGGTTAGTGAACACTCGTTAGCCTTAGAAATATTAATGAAAGAGAATTTTATTGTTATTTTGAAGTGAATATTAATCTAAAATTCTGTATATTTATTATTAAACTATTTGGTATATACTATAAAGCAATAAATTATGCAAATATAATATATTTGAAATATAAAAAAAATCGTTCGGTTTATGATCGTCACTTAGAAAGTTTTTTCTGTTTATTTGAGCCGTGATCATTGTGATTATTGTATGAGAATCAGATATGATTCGATCGGCAGTGAATGCAACGAGTGTCGGCGTTAAAGTGATTGTTTTGGCAGTTGAAAGTTATCGCTTCTCGGCCTTTTGGCTAAGATCAAAGTGTAGTATCTGTTCTTATCAGCTTAATATCTGATACGATCCCTATGCGGGATCAACGATATTAATCTGATTTTTGTCTTTTGGCGAAGCGTCTGGGGCTTGCTCCACCTTTGCCACGGATCGACCCGGTATTGCAGTACTTCCGGGACTGGTCCACCTTCCTTCGGGAAGACAAAAATCTTTCATACTGAAAAATAAACTATCAATTGTAATTTCTGAGTTTAATAATGAGTATTATTATATTGCTGTCTGTTTTAGCTCCTCATTTCTTCTATCTGCAGCCGAAGTTTCTGTGTTAAATTTTTGTTTGTTACCTTCTGAGCATTTATTTGTATACTGTATAATTATATTCTGTTCGTTTGTAACTGTAGGGCCTATAATTATATTCTGTTCGTTTGTAACTGTAGGGCCTCCACTTTACCTCTTCTAAGTACATCACTAATTTTTCTGCTGATTTTTGTATCGTCCGCAAAGGATGTTACTATACTGTTGTTGGTTACTTTTATTGTCTTCATATTAGCATGATAATGAGTAGGATTTGTTGTTGTTAGCCGATCAGCCCACCCTGATCTAGTAAGCCAGCGGCACACATAACCGGTCGCCCTCTCCAGAGTGGACCAGAGGTTCAGCGCACTAGTGATGTTGTGTTCTGTGTTGTGCTAGAGCGGTACAGTCTGTCATAATGTGTTCAATTGTTTATGGTGTGTCCTCGCACAGGTGGGTGGCAGGTGTCGTCTGTGGAGTTGTCTAGTCTGTGTTTATATGTCTGTAAGTTGGGTGATGTCCACATCGGACTCGATCCGATCTGCTCAGGCTGGTCTCTGACCTGTCAATGGGTGGCGGCTTCGCACCTAGGACCGCATTTGGACCGAGTCGTGTCAGTGCTTTGTGGGTTAGGTGTGTGTGTGTGTGTTTTCTGTACTGCGTGATGTCTGTGGGGCGTGGTATGGAATGGAGTTATAATGTCTCTCTGGTGTTACCTTAATGGTGCGAGGTGTTGGTGCATGATTGTTGTGGGTTAGTTGTCGCTACTGCTGTGAATTGTGTTCCCTTCATGTCTAAATGTTCCCAAACTTTCAGTATTTTTGTTTCTGTGTACAGGTGTTCTATTGGTGTTATTTGAGTACATCTTATAATGATACGAAGTGCGTTGTTTTGTATTGTCTGTAAGGTGTTTATGTGTGTGTTTGAGATAATGGGTGCCCAGCATGGGCTAGCATAGTCCATGACTCCATAACTGAGCGAATATATTGTTTGTATATGAGTGATGTGGTTTCCTGTTGGTGTCCAAACTTTGTGCCTGTTAGTAGCCTAAGCGTGTTAGGTCTTGACGTACATTTGTTTTTAATGTCCTGAATGTGGTTTGCAAAAGATAATAATGATTAGGGCCCGGATGTTTAGGCATTATAAAATTGAAAAATAGGCAAAATAAAAGTATAAAATAGGCAAAAATAGGCATTTATTTTATACCGATCAAAAACACACAAAACAAAATAAGTTATATAATAATGTATGAATGTATCATTAGTTTCATTACCTTGAGACTACGTCGCACATTATTAGTCTGAATTACACATAATTACAAGTAATTTTTTTATGTTTTCAACTTTTAGGCCTCTTCTTCTGTCTGAAAGAACATGCTTGTACAGCGAGAATGACCTCTCTACTTCCACTGATGTAACAGGAGCAAATTTGAAGCATGATACATTCATGGGATTCATATCCCCTACATCGGCATCAGTGGGTCCTTCAAGAACGTGTGCAATGTTCTTTAGTCGTTCCAGATCTGCATTTGCTCGTATCACTCGGTCACATTTTTCGCGAACAGATTCACCTTTCTCGCCGGGCGCTTGACTGATGCCTGCAATGACTAACTCAAAAATGTTCAAAGCGTCGATTAACGGCTGGTTCCTAGTTTCAAGAGCAGTAATGTTCTCAGGTATTTTTGCAAAGTGGGAAGTGATGTATGAAAGTTCATTGCGAAGAGATCTATCTTCAATGAGGTCCATCACGATGCGGATTGATGAAGATCTTCGATGTCAAGTGCTGATACAACTCGAAACTTGTCAAAATTTGACGTGTAATACAACGCAGCCGAGATCCAGGTTCCCCACCTCGTCAAAACGGGCTGTGGCGGCAATGCGAGTTCAGGCGCTATTTCATGCAACATATGACATCTTGATGGTGCCTTAAGAAATATCTTCTTTCCATTAGAAATTAATTTGCCGACATTGGGGAACAAGCCTCGTATCTGCTCAGCAACACGGTGAAGTGCGTGAGCCAAACAAGTAACATGTAGCATTTGTGGAAAAAGAATTTTCAATGCTGTTGCTGCCTTCTTCATGTACGGCGCTGCGTCTGTCATGAAGAGAAGAACTTTTCATGCTGGATGCCCTCTGGCCAAAGCAAAGCGAGGGATGTTGTGAAAAGTTGAGCTATTGTTGAGCTGTTGGTCTTGGCAGCTCTTCTGATGTCAGCAGATAAACTTTCGGCGTCTGATCAGCTTCCAAAGTACCTATAATCACGTTAGCAATATATCTACCCATGGAATCGGTGGTCTCGTCTATTGAAATCCATATCTTGTTATCTGCAACGCCTTCACGTATTTTCTGCATTGCAAAGGCGTAGTTTGTATCCACATAATTTTTTCGAAGAGTGGACTCATTGGAATAACTTGTTTTGTGTATTTTCTAAAAGGTCTTTAATGATTGTTTTCCAACTTCCACAGTGGAATTCCAGCATCAATAAATGATTTGCATAGCTCCAAGGAAAAGGTAGATTGACGACTTGACGTTGAAGCAAATGTTGTCATCAAACACGTTTGTAGGCTGTTTGGTTTCATCTTTCAGCAGAAGCTTTGTGCTTAACGGTCTGCACATGCTGGGAAACAAAGTACCTTTTCTCACTATTAACTGCTTTGTCACACACTTTACAAAATAACACTGTGCCATCTGTGGAAAAGATATCTTTTCCAAAGTCACGAACATGTTGGTTCAGTTTACTACTTGAAGATGAACTAACTTTTGGCATATTAACGTCTTCTAAATATCATTCAAGTTTAGTCAAATACCACTGATGATCGCACACCCTCACACGCACGAAGCAGAACAACGAATATGAGGAAATGGCCGTGCGAGGCTAGTTTTCAGATACTGCGCTCAGCTGATAACGTCAATCATACATGACGTCATTTCCGCAATATGAAATTCCACGATATCTTCATTCACGTTATCTGCGCATTCCTGGTTAGTCTAGTCGTAACTAATACATGATAATTTTCCTATAAATGCCTATTTATGTCTTTTTTCTTCATAATCTAATTAAAAAGGCAAAAATATGCATTTTCAACGAAATAGGCATTATCATACTCATACTCCCAAAAAAGGCAAAAAAAGGCGTTTATGGCATTTTGCCTGAACATCCGGGCTCTAATAATGATGTATGTGACCCCCAAGTATTTTGGTGCTGTGAGTGTGTGGAATGTTGGTGTTGTTTAGTGTAATCTGTGGAGTTATCTGGTGTTCTTTTGTGTTGCTTGTTAGCAAGGTGTTGATTGATTTTGTGGGCACTACTTTGAGTCTATTGTGTGTGACCCAGTCTTGTAGACTGTTTATGTATGTTTGTAGGTTATTTGTAGCGGTGTCGATGCTGTTGTGGGTGGGTTAGAGTAATGTCATCTGCATATGATAAGGTAAGCTCGTTATCTATGGGTGTTGGAATGTCATGTATTTCCTTATTGTTTTTTCCCTTCTACTCCAGATGGAGAGAGTTTCTTGCTTCCGGGGTTAAACCTTAACCCTAAGGAATTTTTAGGTACAGCGTAAGATAGAGGTGCTGTATCGTAATATCTCCCATACAACTTCTCCAGATGTCACACTTATGGTCAGTTGGTTTAGGAACTCTACTGTGGATTTCTTTACTGCCCCTGTCGCCCCCACTACTATTGGGATGATCTCAGGTTCCACATTCCACATTCTCCTTATTTTGTCTTTGAGTCTCTGATATTTTAAGACCTTTTCCCTTTCATAGTTCGCCACATTCTAGTCCGCTGGGACTCCTACTTCCACCAAGAGGCACTTGTTTCCCTCCTCTCTCACAACTATGTCTGGTCTGCATCCTGATACCCAAATGTCAGTTGGTATCTCATGATCATATAGGAGCAGCACTTTGTCATTGTCTTCTATTCCTTGTGACATATGTTCCCAGTGCTTTTCTGTTTCTAGCCCTATTTCATATTTTTTACACAGCTTGAAGTGGATTAGCTTGCAGACTGCATTGTGTCTGTCTGTGTAGTTTTCTCTGTGCAGGACTATTTCACATCCAGAGAGTATGTGACTCACAGTCTCTGGGCTCTTTGAGCACAGTCTGCACATCTCATTTTCATTTCTGCCCTCAATATTTCTTTTGAACCAGTTTGTCCGTAGTGCCTGGTCTTTTGCTGCCACCACCAGCCGTTCATCTTCTGGTCTCAGTGCCCCTCTTACCAGGAACTCCACGGTTTTATCCCTCTCTATGTATGCTCTGTTCAGCACGTCCTCTTTGTATACTTTGCTGAACTTGTGCTCTTCCCAGTTCTTCTCCTTTTCTTCTGATCTTTTCTTGTTATACCTTCTTTTGATGGTGCTTATCTTTTCCATGAGAGGTTTATTTGCAATGTTTTCAAGCTGTTCAGGTCCTATGCCAGCATCCACTAGGTAATCGTTTGCCTTTTTTGAGAGTGATGTTGTTTGAGGCTTTTCACGTTCATGGTCTCTTACAAATCTGACTAGCCTTCCTTCTCCTTCCTTTATGTACTGTGCTAATCCTATTGTGTGGCTTTGTGCACTTGATCATTTAGCGCAAGCCCTAATCCACCGACCCTCCTTGGCAGGTATAACCTTGGTGGGCATTGGTTTTTATATATGACCTTATGCGCATGGAGCAATTTTCTGGTGATCGTATCCAGTTTGTTGATTTCTTGCTGGATCCAATTGATTATGCCAAAACTATATGACAGTCCAGGTACCGCCAGTAAGTTTATGGATAAGATCTTATTTTTACTGTTTACGTGAGATTTTAGGATTAGCTTGATCCTTTTTGAATATTCTTTCCGCAGTCTTTCCTTCATGATGTCATTTTCCATCTTTTCAGATTCCTCCATCCCCAGATATTTATATGTAGCCTCTTGCTCTACTTCTTCTATCACGATATTGTCCACCCTGATGTTTTCTGATTGACACCCTTTGCCTTTCTTTAGTGTGAGAGTGGCACATTTCTCAAGACCAAACTCCATCTGGTGTCATCTGAGAACTTTTTGACCTCCCTGACCTCTTTTGTTAGCTCACTTTTGTTTGGGGCATACAGTTTTAGGTCATCCATGTAAAATAAGTGAGATATTTTCGGGCTGTTCTTTTCCCTTGGTCTCATTACGTAGCCTTTGTTTAGGTTATTTATTAGTTGGCTGAGTGGGTTTAGCGCCAGTACAAACAAAAGAGGGGATACTGAATCACCCTGGTAGATCCCTCTCTTGATTCTCACACTGTTCACCCCTAAAGTTCCCTTACTATGATGGAGAGTTAGGTCTGTTTCCCATTGTGTCATAGCTGTTTCTGAGAAGATCCTGATGGTAGGGTGGATCTTGTATAGTCTCAATACTTCCTTCACCCAGGAGTGGGGTACACTGTCATATGCCTTTTTGTAGTCAATCCATACCATGCTTAGGTTTCTCTGTTTCTTTCTGCAGTTCTCCAATATCGCCCTGTTGATTAACAGCTGGTTTTTTGTCCCATACGTTTTTCTGCTGCATCCTTTTTGTTCTGGGCTTATGATGTTGTTTTCTTCTGCATGGCTGTAGATCCTGTCAGCTATAATTCCTGTTAGTATTTTGTAGATTGTCGGCAAGCACGTTATTGGTCTATATCAGTGGCGGCTCGTGGTCTGAGAGGGTGGGGAGGCCCACCAATAAATAATTTATTGCTATGTTTTATTACATAGTGCGAGGATAGTTATATATAGCATATGCCCATAAATAAATTACTTAAATTAAGATGGCTTAATCTGTACAAAATTATTTATAATATAGATACTACCGCTAAGTTACTAACCGTTATTATAAATTAACTAAACAACATGGAGTAAAGTTATTAAAATATCAGAAAATAAAACGAAAAATCATCACTTGGTTTTACTTACGTCTTCTGCTTGAAAAGAAGATCAATTCTCCTTTCTTTTCCAGCAGCAAACCTATTTATGATATTTACATACCTATTGAAAAATTTATTGAAAATTTTATTTTTTATTTTTGAGAGATTATTTTTATTTAAGTGCAATATTAAGGCTAAGTTTACTTTAAATGGACACTAATTATAGAAATAATAATGGCCCATTTAGACACTGTCAACATAGCTACAGACTTTTTCACTGTAGGCTGCAGTGGTTTTAAGTTTAAAATTTGGTCGGCAGCCAGATTACTAATTATGGTCAAGCTAAATTCATTAAAATTAATTTAGACTTACCAAAAATGAAGTTGCCAGTTGAACGTTACCCTTTCTGTTTCTAACTAGTCCATAAGTTTCATTTAGTTTCCAGATTTTGAATTTTATTTGTTAAGTCACTATTTGGCACACTGCTAAGTTATTTATTTATAGGGGCTATTTCCCAGACCTAGGTTTTGCAGTTTAAGTTAGGCTAGGGCTGTATTGCCCTTAAGTTTTTGTTTTTAAAGGTTTAAGGTTTTGAAGGTTTTTACTCAAGTTAAGTTAGGGCTATACTGCCCTTAAGTTTTAATAGGGGCTATAACAGCCATTTAATTATTTAGTTAGGGCTGTTGTAGCCCGGTTCGAGTTTCTTCTAGGTACCTAGTTTTAATCTCTTACCTTAGTTATGTATTTTAATTAAGCTACTTACACCTAGTTCTGGTACGCCACTATTTAGTTAAACAGGGTTTTAGTTTTTAGCTTAATTGCAGTGGTTAATATTGAGGTTTAAAGGTTGACTTTAAGTTGCCCGGTTAGTTGGGGAACTACGAGAATTTTTTATAAAAAAACTAGCCCACTTGATTCAGCAGTCAAAATTTTTCGATGTCTAACAAACAGCTCCGTTTTTCTTTCTCAGAAACTTTTTCTTTCTTCTTTTTGTTAATTAGGGAAACCCAACTTCACTAGTTGGTTTGTTAGAAACGAGGGTTATTATTTTTATTCTATATTTATTTTGTGGTAAATATTTGTTTTGTTTTTATTTTATTTGGAAATATATGTGGTTATTTCTACCCAACTTTTTTTTGTGCTACTATAGCGTGATTCCTACCTCGATTCGGCGGTCTACCTTTTAATTATAGCTTCTTACCTTGTTTACTAATTGCTTGTTTACATTCCAGTGTCCATCGCCCTTGACGATTGGTTAGGTTTAGTCATGATATTTTCGTTAGTTTTAACGAAAATATCGTGAAACCAATCGTGGGTAGACCACATACTATAGTAGCACCGAAACTATTTTTAAAATAAATTGCGAAAAATGCTCTGTATGAATTGGTCCACAATTAACCCACCCCTTATATCTCCAGTCTAACTATAGAGTAGATCAAGTCTAGCCTAGAGGGGTCAGCCTAGAGATTCCGGAAATGGTCCAGAGTGGGCAGATAAATTGAGGTCCACAGTAGGATTCCTCACCAAATTAGGTTAGGGCAATCTACCTTCACCTTTGTTAAGCTATGAGTTGATGCTGGGTCTTAGGCCACAATGTAGGCGTAACTTGTCTGACCCAGCTTAATTTAATGTGATTAATTTGCTGGGTTAAAAACACAATTAGTCACTTACTGTTAGTTATTAGAGAGTCTCTTTTCTCCTTCCTGTTTAATTGTCGAGAGCGTACTTGCTGGTGGGGATCTTTCTTCGGTGTCTGTTCTCGTCCCTTCTCCCTGTTGCGTCCTCTCGCCCCGTTGTTCGTTTTCGTTCTCCTTTGTTCTCCTCTTCGCGGGGCTTTTTCCACCAGCGTTGTCTTGGTTTTTTCCTCGGTTGGTTGAGCGGTAATGTATCTCTATTACCGAGCACGCTCTTCTCACACAGTATATAAATACTAGTGTGGAGAATAACTCTGGTGAGCAACCAATTGGTTTCATCCACCCAGTTATTGACATAAAAGGAATTTAATAATTGTTAGATTAACTACCTACCTACTCAGTGAACCATTTTCGTTACCTCCCAACTACCCACTCATCAGTTTTCCATATACTGGGGGCCCCGGGAGATAAAAATTTTGGTGTCATTGTCACCAATTTTTATGTCTGAGTGTAGACTAGCTAACTATTTGACTGTAAATGCCTGTTAATCTGATTAACAGTGCCTATCCTCACCTTCTCATGGAGAAGGTGTAGCATTTAATTAGAAGAGAAAATATACATCCATAGGATGAAACTGTCTATGGTCTTTACCATAAGAAAAGAAAAAATGAAAGTTAGAAGATAAAATTACAATTCCCCAGCATCTATTTTTTGTTGTAAAAATAGTCGCGCCTTTAATGCTGTTTGTCGCTGAGGTCTTGTGTCTGTCAATGTTGTAGTAGGATGCGTTACCACTCCTACTGTCAAAGGAATAGTTACTGGAAGTTCAGTGTCTCCAGTTGTTACTGTCAGTGGAGAAGGTTCTCCAAAGTCCATTGTTTTGGGTCCAGACTCTAAAGGGTACAAAAGAGAAATGTCTCTTGTTGTGTCACCCGTTGAAGTCCTTAATTTGACCACTCTTGTTACCCCATCTGCCCCTGGTCTGAGTTCTGAAACTCTAGCCAGAGGCCAGTATTGTCTTGGAGTACTGTCATGTATGAGAACAAGGTCCCCTACCTTAATTGTGTCAGACCAATCCTTCTTAGTCATTTGTTTATGTCTCTCCCTTAGACCCATCAAGTACTCAGTTTTCCACTGTTTAATGAAATGAGCTTTAACTCTAGTTAAATGTTGTAACTTAGTCTGGAGCTCATCATGTCGTTGAGTCCAGTTTGGGTCTTCTGAAGAGTCTATATTGTAGTCCGGCAGGAGACTAACTTGTTCTCCCCGAATCAAATGATTTGGAGTTAATGGTTCCGGGTCATTAATGTTGTCACTCACATAAGTGAGTGGTCTATTGTTAATGATGTTCTCAATCTCAGCCAGGAGAGTGAGCAACCCAAATAAGTGTATCTGTTTTTTGCCAATTGCTTTCTTCAAGCAATTCTTTACTGTTTGTATATTCCTCTCCCAGATAGAACCATACCAAGGAGAGGCAACGGGAATATACTTCCACTTTATGTTTGAATTTTGTATATATAATTGTGTGATTTCATCGCTTAACAAGTCGTGGATGACTTGTTCACCAGCCTTGAAATATGTAGCATTGTCAGTCCAAACTGTCTTTGGTACTGAATGTCGTGCACAGAATCTCTTAAAGACAGCAACAAAAGATTCTGCTGTAAGGTCCTCCACAACATCCAAATAAACAGCTCGTGAGGCAGCACATGTAAACAGTACAATGTACATTTTTTGTTCAGTGTCACCCACCCCTACAGTCAATGCTCCTGTATAGTCAATGCTTACAGTCTCAAAGGGTCTGTTGAGAGTAACTCTCTCCTCTGGCAAAGCAGGAGGATTTGGTTTCCTATAGGTCATAGCATGAATACGCCTACATGTGACACACTCACTCAGGACTGTTTTAACAGTGATCCTTCGCTTGGGTATCCAATAAGTTTTTCTTAATGTAGTTAGTGTCTGTGGTACCCCCATATGATATACATCATTGTGTGTTTTTCTGATGATTAATGTTGTCAAATAGCTAAATCTAGGTAAAAGGATTGGATGTTTGCTTTTGTATGACAGTTTTGATTTGTCTAATCTCCCTTTACACCTTAGAAGGCCTTCCTCATCTCTGAACAAGTTTAGATCCACAACTACTGATGGTACAGGTTCTTTTGTTTGTTTCCCATTAGTTAAGAATTCTAACTCTTTATTGTACTCTTTTTGTTGTGCATGGCCTATCCAGTATTTGGTTGCAACTTCTGTATAATTATGATTATTTTTATTTAGCTGTTTGTTAATTGTAGTTAAACAGTTGTGAGCAAACCTCAAACAGTAGGCTGTAACCCTGACAAGTTTGTTGAAATCAGAATAAATTTCATAATTAGTGATTGGTTCAACCTTTTCATTTGAAAAGATTAAATTTAATGTCAAGTTAACTTGTTCCACAGGCCATTGGTCTGTATTACAGAGCCACTTAGGTCCCATAAACCAAATTTTGTTTGACTTCAACAACTTGTAGGATAAACCTCTGGTCAGAAAGTCTGCTGGATTTTGTTTAGTTGGAACATAGTGAAAGTTTACTTGTGGGCTTTCATTAGCTTCAGCTATTTCTTTTAGCCTATTTCTTACAAAGATATTCTTACTATTAATGCTATCATTCCGTATCCAGGCAAGACAAATCTGACTGTCAAGCCAGATGTGGATATGAGTTATGTTCACATCATGGTAAGCATCCTTAAGCAATGAAATGGTTTTAATGGCTAATGCAGCAGCCAATAGTTCCAATTGAGGTATGGTTCGGGTAGGTTTGAGAGGTGCAACTTTCCCTTTTGCATAAATTAGATGACTTTCTGTAGGGCTTACAAGATACGCACAGCACCCATAAGCTTGTGTGCTTGCATCAGCAAACACATGAAGTCTCTGGGGCTTATCCCTAAACCCACAGCACCTTTGAATTTTAATGTTCTGCACTTTTGTTAAATCAGCAGCTAACTTCTTCCAAGATTTTTGATTTTCATTTGTTATTGGATCATCCCACCCAACATTTGTCCTCCAAATTTCTTGGAGGAGAATCTTTGATTTTATTGTTGAAGGCAGGAATAGACCCATGGGATCAAAAATTTTGGAAGCCTCTGATAATATTTGTCTTTTAGTATTTGCTTCCTCATCAAGTTTAAAACCTTTAGTACAGATTGAATCATGACTGTTAGAAGTTGCATCCAAATACCAGTTCATACCTAAAGTTTTAACTCTGTCTGATGGCTCAGTAAGACCATTATTATCCTTTAAAATCTTTTTGTTTTAATCCTCATCATTTGAAATCCACTCTCTAAGTTCAAAGTTACCTTGTTGCATAATGTTTTGAGAGTGTTCATAGACTTCAGATAATTCAGATTTTGTTGTTGTTGAGCCTATTAGATTGTCTACGTAAAAATGTTCCTTAAGGAAGTTCAATGTTAAAGAGTTATTAAACTGGTTTAAATGATGTCTAATTGTCAATGCTAATAGGCTAGGTGAGCAATTGGCTCCAAACAACACAACATTAAATCTATAGGTTATGAACCCTTTATTCAAATCAAATGGATCCTTGAACCATAAGAACCTAAGTTGGTTCTTATCATATTCATTTTTAAGATTTATTCTCAAAAATGCCTTTGAAATGTCACTTTGTACGGCATATTTGTCTAACCTGAACCTCAGTAAGATCTTCACAAGGTCAGAAATGAGATTAGGACCCTCAATTAGGCAATCATTCAAACTGTGTTTATCACTGTCTTTGAGGCTACAGTTATATACTACTCTGAGTTTTGTTGTTGGGGCATCTTGTCGATAAACCCCCCTGTGGGTTAAATAATGACAACCATCTTTTTTAAAAGGGTTATTTGTTACTTCTTCAATGAAGCCTTTCTGTAGCTGTTCTTTGAAGACATCATTATATGTTTGAATATTATTATCTTGTTTGAGTTTTTTCATTACTTTATATAAATGTCCTTTAGCTACTTTGAGATTGTCTCTTAAAGTTGGACAATTTATTTTCCAAGGTAACTCAATAAAATAACTATTGTCTTTGCACTGAATGGTGTCTTCAAATCTTTCTACCATTAACTGATCTTCTGAAGTTTGATTTGTGTCATGTATACCCACAGATTCTAGCAACCATAAAGTTTGAATTGCCTCATCCAAAGTTTCATTTGATAATGATGAATTAATGTTCTCAGTTGAGATAATATTATTCAAAGTGTTGCTATTGGTTGTATTTGGATAGATCACCCAAAGGGGCTATCCCTGATGGAGTCTGAATAGCTATACCATTACCTATCTCTACTATGCCCTTATGAATAAGATTAATATAATCTGCCCCCATTAACATTTCAATGTTAGCTACTGTGTTGTTAGTGATATGTCTATCAGCTATTTTGTAGTGTTTTCCCAAATGATTTATGGTTTGTTCTAGTTTGGGTATAACCAGTTTGTTTTGTCCTACTTTAGAAATAATAACTGCTTCAATTTTCTCTAATTTATTTTCTAACTGTAGTTCCAGGTCAATTGTCTTATAGCTATTTTTGTCCGAGTTATCCTTAACAAAGGATGCAATATTGAGTTTTTGTTCATTCGGGTTTGGTGTCAAACCCAATTTATTTACTACATTTTGTGAAACAAATGTTTGTTGAGAACAACAGTCTATAAGACATCTCACTGGAGTGGTGCTACCCTCACTATTCACTAAGTCCAAAGTAATAGTTGGTAAAAGAATCTCAGTGTTTTTTGTTACGTTGTTTGAACAAACAGAATGTCCCATGAAAGTGGCATTTTCTTGATTACCTTTGTTTGGGGGAGGTATCTTTTGAGTTTGAGTACTATTGTGTGGACACTTTGGTGAATCACACATTGATGAGACATGTCGTAAACTTTTACAAAACTTACACTTGAATCTTAACCTAGATTTACAGTCTTTCTTATAATGTCCTTGGCCAGTACACTTTTTACACAGGTTCAACTGTTCACATCTTTTAGCTCTTTGGTTAAAGTCTGAATATTTGTCACACCCAGTACTACTGTGTTCATTACTTACACAAAATTTGCAATGTGGTATGTAAGTTGAGGCAGCAGTTACATTAAAGTTCTGTGATGTAGGTCACATTTGATTCTACACTGTAAAGTTTTGGCTGTTTGGCTGTAGCTAGTTGGTCTCTGGGAACAGTCTTTGGTTTATCCATAGTCTGGGTCTTATTTTGTGTTGGAAAATCTCTCAATTTGTAATTAGTTAGGATATTGGGGAAGTGTTTTCTTATATCTTCCAGATTAGGATAATTTTCTCCTGTCTTTAGAATTAAAATATCTTTAACCCTCAAAGGAAGGCACCTAAGAACTATGCCTTGTATAATCCAAGATGAAGCTTTAATATCTATCTCATTGCTAACTAGTTGTCCTATAATAGCTTCTAATTTTGTATAAAAATTTTCCATATCACTATGGTTATCTTTTATGGGTGCAAATTCAAAAATTTGTTGAGATAATTCATATACAATCTCATCTTTATTAATGTAATTACGTTTTAAGAGATCAATAGCTACTTCATATGAATTCCCTACGGCTGGTAAATAGGCTATCAGGTTATAGGCTGGGCCTTTAAGGAAACTAGTTAAGTAGCTAAACTTTTCAACAGTTGAAATATAAGGTTTATTACCTATTAAATTCTCAAATTTGTCAATGAAAGATGGGAATTGTACCGTGTCCCCTTCAAATGTTGGTACTAGCAAAATGGGTAACTGAGCCCTCAATTCTTGTGACTCAGGATTTAGCATGCCACTTAAATTTTGTTGAAGGTTAGCTCTACTTTGATTAAAATCAGAATTAGGTTTATTTGGTGTTAAGTCAGTCAAACGAGACCGTAGTCTCCTTATTTGCTGTTCAATTGAGATTACCTGATCATCATTATCAGCGTAAAGGTCTATCAATTGTTCTTCAGCCATTTCGGATTCAACTAACTCTGAAATACTCTCATTAATGGCTATTATTTCCTTCTTTTTAGTTTCCAATTTAAGAATTACACACTCTAAATCTTCCTTACCTGGTTGTGTAATATTGTTAAAAGTGTTCACAGCCTTTGTAACAGCTCCCAACTTTGCCCCCCTTTTCTTTTTTAACTTTTTCAATTCCGCACTGTCCATGTCTAAGTCAAAATTGTTTAACTGGGGATCGTAATGAAATAGAGGACAAGAAGAAATTACCAGAGAAGAGAGAGCACAGACAAAACAGTCGTTTAAATTTGGTTTAATCCCCACCAAGTACTTATGTGTCACTCAGGTCTAAGTTTATAAGAGAATGAGACTCCTTAAATGTAAATGTTTCCTAGTTAGGCCCTAGGTTGTAGACCTAATTAGGCTTGATTAGGTTAGGCTTAGGCTAGAACATTTAGCCTAATTCTGCAATTTTTGTTAAGTAAGGTTAAGGTTTGTAAATTCCCCACACACGGACCACCAATGCGAAAAATGCTCTGTATGAATTGGTCCACAATTAACCCACCCCTTATATCTCCAGTCTAACTATAGAGTAGATCAAGTCTAGCCTAGAGGGGTCAGCCTAGAGATTCCGGAAATGGTCCAGAGCGGGCAGATAAATTGAGGTCCACAGTAGGATTCCTCACCAAATTAGGTTAGGGCAATCTACAATCACCTTTGTTAAGCTATGAGTTGATGCTGGGTCTTAGGCCACAATGTAGGCCTAACTTGTCTGACCCAGCTTAATTTAATGTGATTAATTTGCTGGGTTAAAAACACAATTAGTCACTTACTGTTAGTTATTAGAGAGTCTCTTTTCTCCTTCCTGTTTAATTGTCGAGAGCGTACTTGCTGGTGGGGATCTTTCTTCGGTGTCTGTTCTCGTCCCTTCTCCCTGTTGCGTCCTCTCGCCCCGTTGTTCGTTTTCGTTCTCCTTTGTTCTCCTCTTCGCGGGGCTTTTTCCACCAGCGTTGTCTTGGTTTTTTCCTCGGTTGGTTGAGCGGTAATGTATCTCTATTACCGAGCACGCTCTTCTCACACAGTATATAAATACTAGTGTGGAGAATAACTCTGGTGAGCAACCAATTGGTTTCATCCACCCAGTTATTGACATAAAAGGAATTTAATAATTGTTAGATTAACTACCTACCTACTCAGTGAACCATTTTCGTTACCTCCCAACTACCCACTCATCAGTTTTCCATAAAATAAAATTGAATAATAAATAGCATTTTATATTTATTATATTTTCATTTATACCTTGGATAGGAATCACACTCTACAGTACTGTAGTTTCGAACCAAAACGGGTAGGAATCACCCTATAGTATCGAAGTCACCGGTAGGAATCACACTATAGTAGCACCCTTTTTTTTTTTAACAATACCAGCAAGGTTGATTCGATAGCTTTTGCATTGTACCCATTTTTCGATCTCTTCGCGTGTTCATTTAGCTGTTCAAAAATACTGAACGCCTGTTTAGATAACTGTTTAACACAAATATCATTTTGAATGTGCTCTTTCGAAGTGGAATGTCTCTCCAAGCTCCATGCCAAGTTCTTCCAATCACGAAACCCTTCGTCACTCCATACATTTTTTTCTACACCAACTAAAAGACAAGACCAGCAAAACAAACCGTTTTTTTGCAAACTTCCACACAGCCACTTATATCTGTTATACCAATTAGATTTAAAATTTCTGTTTTGCTCTTATTTATTTGAACACAAGATATGTTTGGAGTTGATCTACCTTTATTTAAAATGTATCTTTTATTTTCTTCGCTTCTTCTAACGAAAGAAATGTCCAATAGTGAAACGATTATGTCAGTAACTTCTTCCATTTTAAAGGGTTAAGTTCACACAAAGAATATAAACTCTGGTATATTGCCTCTGGTATATACACTAGCATAACGTAGCCTTTAAAAACGTACAAATAACAAGTTAACACTGACATACCTACGTTGGGTACACTAAATCACATATAAATAACACTAAATTCACTTATAAAGAGTTGAATGACAACGTAACAGGTTCGTGTAAACAAAATATAATAACTAAATAAAAATTCATTTTCACGTGGTATTTAGCAATAATTTTGACTCCGAAGTTCTGGTTGCTAGGCAACAGCCATTTAACTCGGCACACTGGCTACTGGTTAGCCATGATAAAGCTCGCGGAGGATTTGTGATTTTGGGCTTCCATTTCACGAATTCATGCTTTTTTACAGGGCAGAATATAACCGTGGCATCAGTACGTTCCCATGACAACCAAGAAGCTGAATTTGACCATTATAGCTAAAGGTTAGTTATATTCAAGAGGGGAGGGTGATTCTATTGAAAATTAAACTTTTAACAACTATATTCGAAGGGGGAGGGTGATTCCATTGCTAATTAAAATTTTTAACTTAAATTATATTAAAATTTTTAAATTTTGCAATTTAGGAAAAAAATATTTATAGCCTGTTGAAACCGAGGAGGCACAGCCTCCCATGCCTTCCCTGTAAAGCCGCCACTAGTCTATATTTACTTGGATTCTGGGTTTCATGGGACTTTGGTAGTAATGTTGTGTTTCCTTTTGTCAACCATTCTGGTGCTTCTTCTTCTGATGTTACTATCTTGTTGAAGCACCTTGATAGTTTTCCATTTAGTGATGTTAGCTTTTTCAACCAGAAGTTCTTAATCATGTCTGGGCCTGGTGCTTTCCAGTTGCTGTCTTTTTATTTTCTCCTCGACTTCTTTCACGGTTATTCTGTCCATGTCCATCTCTGAGATGTTTCTCACCTTTTCGCTGTTGTAAAGGCTCCCAATCCATTCTGCACCATCATTATGGTTGACTTCGTTCTTGTAGATGCTCTTCCAGAAATGCTCCACTTGTTCTTATTCAGGTGGTCTTTTTACGTTTATCTGGGCATTCTTTAACTCTCTAAATAATTTTGTTGGGTTGTCTACAAATATCTCATTTTGTTTCTTTTCTTTATGCAAGCGTATATATCTTGCCAATCTTTTTGCCTTTGCCGACAGGTCTAGCTTTTTCCTGGCAATGCTTTGTCTGATCTTTCTTTCATTGTCCAGTCTTTCTCTTTGGATTAATACATTTACCTTCCTCCTTCCCAGTTCAGATCTTATTTCCCCCTCATATGGGTAGTTAGTATTGAGATCTCCTTCCTGAGGTTACCTACTCTGCTCTTTAGTCTTTGCTGCCACCTTGGCTTCCTCCCATTTCCATTCTTTCCCTGGTTTTGCTCCTGGTTATTCTGCTTGCGTGTTTTTACTCCTGCCATCTCTGTTACGCTGACTGCTGTTGCATAATACAACCTGTTTAATTCTGTGAGGTTACTCTCCTGGGGTGTTATTGCAGGTAGTACCTTGTTTGCTATCTCTATATATTTTCTGACCTTGTAGGTGTTCCTCAGCTTGGGCAATGGTCTTCTGTGGTTCAGTTCCTGGTGTACATCTTCTTTGTGGATTAGGATCCTCCTTTTCATCTCCTTCTCTTCCTCACTCTCCTCTTCTATCTCTTCTACACTATCATTGCCTGGTCCTGATGTAGAGTCTCCCTCATCATCTGATGGTTCACTTGGGGGAGGTGGGGGGGAGGAGGTGGTGGCAAGATGTTTGTGTGCCTGTGGTTCATTTCCACTTCCACCTCCTCCTCTTCCCGCCCTAGGCAGGCATCCTTGTCCACTTCTTTTGCGCTGTCTCTGGGAGGTGTTTCCGCTACGGTACCTGGGGCTGTCTCCTTTGTTTTTTCTGTTATTGAGGGTTTCACTTGGCTTTCTGGTGTTTCAGCCAGTTTTTTTTTTTTTTTGTTTCTTTCTTCCCTCTACCTACTGTCCCTTTGCTCGTTCTTAGTTCTTCTAGGGTGTCAGCAGTTATTACCAGTTGTTCCTGCACAACCCACATTACCTTTTCTTTTGCTTTCTGTGCCTCATCATATGTTGGTAGTGTGGCTCTTTGTTTCCTCTCATGGTCAGTTCAGTTCCTCTTTCTGCGATTGTCTTTAGGATATGATGTTTTTGCCTGATCACTTTTTTTCGGTCTACTGTATGGTCTGTGTCCCGCTTCTGGAACCTGTATACCATGTAGTCATTCTCATCGAACTCCTTCCTTTCAATTGCCCATTTTAGGAGTTCGCTCTTGTTCTCTTTTTCTGGGATCATCTGCCCTATATACAGGCTTTGTAACAGGTACAGATTTCTCTCCAGTGTCCATGTCCACTCGCTCATGGTGTTCTCATTTCCCTTTTGGACATATTCTTCTACCTCTCTTTTGAACTTTTTCATTTCATCCTTTGTGATCTCTGATTTCCCTAGTCTGATGTTTGCACTGATGCTGTGGAACCGACAGTCTGGGGTTTTTTCTAGCTTCTCCCTATCTAACACTCCTCTCTTTGTTAGCATTTCTCTGCACCTTTTGCTGGTTCCATTTTTCGGGAACTGCTCACTTGTGGCACAGGTGGTACACCACAGTATTTCGTGTTTTTCCTCCACTGACCATTGTGTCCTGGTACCTCCTCTGTGGTTGTAGGTGAAGTATAAGTTGAACAGTGTTGGTGAGAGAACAGAGCCTTGAGGAACCCCGTTCGGAAAAAGCTTGTTTTTGGATGACTTGCCATTAAATGTGACATATGAGTATCTTCCTCAAAGATAGTTGCTCAGCCATCTTGGTGTTATTGTACATTTTTGTGTTGAGTATTTTGTTTACGAGAGGGAAGCGTGGAATAGCATCAAATGCTTTACTAATGTCTATTGTTGCTAATAGTGTACGTTGAGCTGGTTGTCTGGAGTTGATGCCATCCATGATGTGCTGCGTGAGATTAGTGAGTAATGTCGTGGTTGAGTGGTGAGGTCGGAATCCATGTTGAGTAGGCGATAGTGGTTGTGTGGGTTGGTGATTTGTAAAATTGTGATGTTTGGTTGGAAAAGTTTATTTATTATCTAACTTTAACCTCATGGTTCTTAACTTTAATGCAGGACATACTGTACTGCTAGTAGGCTTACTCAACTTGAAAAAGATGTGGTAGTATTACTTCAGATTAATAGTATTTTTGCATTGGGATATTTGTCATTGCAGCCACTTTCTATAGCATATGAATCACTTCCCCAATCACTTTATAATCTTACTGTCTTTTTCAGCAGATTTTGGATCACCTGATGAAGATCAGGGACCCCCGCCTCAATTACCAAATGATATCTTCGTTAAAACTAACATAAATATCACGACTTAACCTAATCAATCGTCAAGGGCGTACGGTTGACATAACCGAGCATTGAATTTAATTTATTATATTTGGTACTGTAAAGCAAAAACAAGAAAACATGGGGCCCTGATCTTCCCTTCTACTAATCCCAGATATCTAACTTACACAAATAACATACAGGTAATAAAATCTAAATCATACAATGAAAAAATGATAATATTGCCAAAGTACTTTCATATCCATCGCATAAACACATCAAATTCTTGAATATGTGGCTTAACAAAGTAAAATATCAAATATTACGATACATTTCATTATAAACCAGCTACAGAAATAAAAAATGTTAATTATAAAATAGGTTTAAGAATAATAAAAACATTTAATTAGCTCACAAAACTTAGTTATAAGTAAGTATATAGTTATTCAATTTTTAACGACAGTTAATAGTGTCATCCATTTTCTTTCCTTGAAATGCTGAAGAAAATGGAAATTATAGGACAAACATTCTTACAAATGTTACTTCTAGATGCGATGTAAAAGTCTTGCTCACGCAATAAATTTCTCCTCAAACTGATAATAATAATAATAATAATAATAATAAAATAAAACACAAAGTAAATTAAAATAAACCTGAACTCCAGCCATAAATTTTAAATGCTCGATACCTATGAGAACGAAAATGTTTAGGTCCCAAATTATAAAAACACTGGTTAAGAAATTTTTTAATTTTTTAATTTACTAAACCATGTGTATATTTCCAAATCATTAAATCTTTTAGGTTTAATAGTGACGTTATTGTTTCTATTAACACCATAAATAGTTACAGGTTCCTAAACAACGATTAAAAAACCCCACATATGTTTTTATTTTTAATAGGTCTACGAGTCAAGGACGTAACTAAAGACAAAAAAAAAAATGGCTTTGTCTCTTCATAGGTTCTTGAACCATTTTAATATGCCTTTATTTATGAGTTTTAGAAATAATTGCATAAAGATTTAATTAACTAAATAAATACATTACACATTACACGTGTTCATTTTTAGAAATTCCTTTTTAAAGTTAGTGCTTAAAACCTATGACCTAGTTTTCTTTGGTTGTTAAGAATTTATAGGTAAAGAAAATTAAAATACTATTTAATTCTTAAATATTACTAAGTTACATCAATAATTAAATTTTAAACTAATCACAAATAAAAGATATTATTTTAGAGGTTAGTGAACACTCGTTAGCCTTAGAAATATTAATGAAAGAGAATTTTATTGTTATTTTGAAGTGAATATTAATCTAAAATTCTGTATATTTATTTATTAAACTATTTGGTATATACTATAAAGCAATAAATTATGCAAATATAATATATTTGAAATATAAAAAAAATCGTTCGGTTTATGATCGTCACTTAGAAAGTTTTTTCTGTTTATTTGAGCCGTGATCATTGTGATTATTGTATGAGAATCAGATATGATTCGATCGGCAGTGAATGCAACGAGTGTCGGCGTTAAAGTGATTGTTTTGGCAGTTGAAAGTTATCGCTTCTCGGCCTTTTGGCTAAGATCAAAGTGTAGTATCTGTTCTTATCAGCTTAATATCTGATACGATCCCTATGCGGGATCAACGATATTAATCTGATTTTTGTCTTTTGGCGAAGCGTCTGGGGCTTGCTCCACCTTTGCCACGGATCGACCCGGTATTGCAGTACTTCCGGGACTGGTCCACCTTCCTTCGGGAAGACAAAAATCTTTCATACTGAAAAATAAACTATCAATTGTAATTTCTGAGTTTAATAATGAGTATTATTATATTGCTGTATGTTTTAGCTCCTCATTTCTTCTATCTGCAGCCGAAGTTTCTGTGTTAAATTTTTGTTTGTTACCTTCTGAGCATTTATTTGTATACTGTATAATTATATTCTGTTCGTTTGTAACTGTAGGGCCTCCACTTTACCTCTTCTAAGTACATCACTAATTTTTCTGCTGATTTTTGTATCGTCCGCAAAGGATGTTACTATACTGTTGTTGGTTACTTTTATTGTCTTCATATTAGCATGATAATGAGTAGGATTTGTTGTTGTTAGCCGATCAGCCCACCCTGATCTAGTAAGCCAGCGGCACACATAACCGGTCGCCCTCTCCAGAGTGGACCAGAGGTTCAGCGCACTAGTGATGTTGTGTTCTGTGTTGTGCTAGAGCGGTACAGTCTGTCATAATGTGTTCAATTGTTTATGGTGTGTCCTCGCACAGGTGGGTGGCAGGTGTCGTCTGTGGAGTTGTCTAGTCTGTGTTTATATGTCTGTAAGTTGGGGTGATGTCCACATCGGACTCGATCCGATCTGCTCAGGCTGGTCTCTGACCTGTCAATGGGTGGCGGCTTCGCACCTAGGACCGCATTTGGACCGAGTCGTGTCAGTGCTTTGTGGGTTAGGTGTGTGTGTGTGTGTGTTTTCTGTACTGCGTGATGTCTGTGGGGCGTGGTATGGAATGGAGTTATAATGTCTCTCTGGTGTTACCTTAATGGTGCGAGGTGTTGGTGCATGATTGTTGTGGGTTAGTTGTCGCTACTGCTGTGAATTGTGTTCCCTTCATGTCTAAATGTTCCCAAACTTTCAGTATTTTTGTTTCTGTGTACAGGTGTTCTATTGGTGTTATTTGAGTACATCTTATAATGATATGAAGTGCGTTGTTTTGTATTGTCTGTAAGGTGTTTATGTGTGTGTTTGAGATAATGGGTGCCCAGCATGGGCTAGCATAGTCCATGACTCCATAACTGAGCGAATATATTGTTTGTATATGAGTGATGTGGTTTCCTGTTGGTGTCCAAACTTTGTGCCTGTTAGTAGCCTAAGCGTGTTAGGTCTTGACGTACATTTGTTTTTAATGTCCTGAATGTGGTTTGCAAAAGATAATAATGATGTATGTGACCCCCAAGTATTTTGGTGCTGTGAGTGTGTGGAATGTTGGTGTTGTTTAGTGTAATCTGTGGAGTTATCTGGTGTTCTTTTGTGTTGCTTGTTAGCAAGGTGTTGATTGATTTTGTGGGCACTACTTTGAGTCTATTGTGTGTGACCCAGTCTTGTAGACTGTTTATGTATGTTTGTAGGTTATTTGTAGCGGTGTCGATGCTGTTGTGGGTGGGTTAGAGTAATGTCATCTGCATATGATAAGGTAAGCTCGTTATCTATGGGTGTTGGAATGTCATGTATTTCCTTATTGTTTTTTCCCTTCTACTCCAGATGGAGAGAGTTTCTTGCTTCCGGGGTTAAACCTTAACCCTAAGGAATTTTTAGGTACAGCGTAAGATAGAGGTGCTGTATCGTAATATCTCCCATACAACTTCTCCAGATGTCACACTTATGGTCAGTTGGTTTAGGAACTCTACTGTGGATTTCTTTACTGCCCCTGTCGCCCCCACTACTATTGGGATGATCTCAGGTTCCACATTCCACATTCTCCTTATTTTGTCTTTGAGTCTCTGATATTTTAAGACCTTTTCCCTTTCATAGTTCGCCACATTCTAGTCCGCTGGGACTCCTACTTCCACCAAGAGGCACTTGTTTCCCTCCTCTCTCACAACTATGTCTGGTCTGCATCCTGATACCCAAATGTCAGTTGGTATCTCATGATCATATAGGAGCAGCACTTTGTCATTGTCTTCTATTCCTTGTGACATATGTTCCCAGTGCTTTTCTGTTTCTAGCCCTATTTCATATTTTTTACACAGCTTGAAGTGGATTAGCTTGCAGACTGCATTGTGTCTGTCTGTGTAGTTTTCTCTGTGCAGGACTATTTCACATCCAGAGAGTATGTGACTCACAGTCTCTGGGCTCTTTGAGCACAGTCTGCACATCTCATTTTCATTTCTGCCCTCAATATTTCTTTTGAACCAGTTTGTCCGTAGTGCCTGGTCTTTTGCTGCCACCACCAGCCGTTCATCTTCTGGTCTCAGTGCCCCTCTTACCAGGAACTCCACGGTTTTATCCCTCTCTATGTATGCTCTGTTCAGCACGTCCTCTTTGTATACTTTGCTGAACTTGTGCTATTCCCAGTTCTTCTCCTTTTCTTCTGATCTTTTCTTGTTATACCTTCTTTTGATGGTGCTTATCTTTTCCATGAGAGGTTTATTTGCAATGTTTTCAAGCTGTTCAGGTCCTATGCCAGCATCCACTAGGTAATCGTTTGCCTTTTTTGAGAGTGATGTTGTTTGAGGCTTTTCACGTTCATGGTCTCTTACAAATCTGACTAGCCTTCCTTCTCCTTCCTTTATGTACTGTGCTAATCCTATTGTGTGGCTTTGTGCACTTGATCATTTAGCGCAAGCCCTAATCCACCGACCCTCCTTGGCAGGTATAACCTTGGTGGGCATTGGTTTTTATATATGACCTTATGCGCATGGAGCAATTTTCTGGTGATCGTATCCAGTTTGTTGATTTCTTGCTGGATCCAATTGATTATGCCAAAACTATATGACAGTCCAGGTACCGCCAGTAAGTTTATGGATAAGATCTTATTTTTACTGTTTACGTGAGATTTTAGGATTAGCTTGATCCTTTTTGAATATTCTTTCCGCAGTCTTTCCTTCATGATGTCATTTTCCATCTTTTCAGATTCCTCCATCCCCAGATATTTATATGTAGCCTCTTGCTCTACTTCTTCTATCACGATATTGTCCACCCTGATGTTTTCTGATTGACACCCTTTGCCTTTCTTTAGTGTGAGAGTGGCACATTTCTCAAGACCAAACTCCATCTGGTGTCATCTGAGAACTTTTTGACCTCCCTGACCTCTTTTGTTAGCTCACTTTTGTTTGGGGCATACAGTTTTAGGTCATCCATGTAAAATAAGTGAGATATTTTCGGGCTGTTCTTTTCCCTTGGTCTCATTACGTAGCCTTTGTTTAGGTTATTTATTAGTTGGCTGAGTGGGTTTAGCGCCAGTACAAACAAAAGAGGGGATACTGAATCACCCTGGTAGATCCCTCTCTTGATTCTCACACTGTTCACCCCTAAAGTTCCCTTACTATGATGGAGAGTTAGGTCTGTTTCCCATTGTGTCATAGCTGTTTCTGAGAAGATCCTGATGGTAGGGTGGATCTTGTATAGTCTCAATACTTCCTTCACCCAGGAGTGGGGTACACTGTCATATGCCTTTTTGTAGTCAATCCATACCATGCTTAGGTTTCTCTGTTTCTTTCTGCAGTTCTCCAATATCGCCCTGTTGATTAACAGCTGGTTTTTTGTCCCATACGTTTTTCTGCTGCATCCTTTTTGTTCTGGGCTTATGATGTTGTTTTCTTCTGCATGGCTGTAGATCCTGTCAGCTATAATTCCTGTTAGTATTTTGTAGATTGTCGGCAAGCACGTTATTGGTCTATATCAGTGGCGGCTCGTGGTCTGAGAGGGTGGGGAGGCCCACCAATAAATAATTTATTGCTATGTTTTATTACATAGTGCGAGGATAGTTATATATAGCATATGCCCATAAATAAATTACTTAAATTAAGATGGCTTAATCTGTACAAAATTATTTATAATATAGATACTACCGCTAAGTTACTAACCGTTATTATAAATTAACTAAACAACATGGAGTAAAGTTATTAAAATATCAGAAAATAAAACGAAAAATCATCACTTGGTTTTACTTACGTCTTCTGCTTGAAAAGAAGATCAATTCTCCTTTCTTTTCCAGCAGCAAACCTATTTATGATATTTACATACCTATTGAAAAATTTATTGAAAATTTTATTTTTTATTTTTGAGAGATTATTTTTATTTAAGTGCAATATTAAGGCTAAGTTTACTTTAAATGGACACTAATTATAGAAATAATAATGGCCCATTTAGACACTGTCAACATAGCTACAGACTTTTTCACTGTAGGCTGCAGTGGTTTTAAGTTTAAAATTTGGTCGGCAGCCAGATTACTAATTATGGTCAAGCTAAATTCATTAAAATTAATTTAGACTTACCAAAAATGAAGTTGCCAGTTGAACGTTACCCTTTCTGTTTCTAACTAGTCCATAAGTTTCATTTAGTTTCCAGATTTTGAATTTTATTTGTTAAGTCACTATTTGGCACACTGCTAAGTTATTTATTTATAGGGGCTATTTCCCAGACCTAGGTTTTGCAGTTTAAGTTAGGCTAGGGCTGTATTGCCCTTAAGTTTTTGTTTTTAAAGGTTTAAGGTTTTGAAGGTTTTTACTCAAGTTAAGTTAGGGCTATACTGCCCTTAAGTTTTAATAGGGGCTATAACAGCCATTTAATTATTTAGTTAGGGCTGTTGTAGCCCGGTTCGAGTTTCTTCTAGGTACCTAGTTTTAATCTCTTACCTTAGTTATGTATTTTAATTAAGCTACTTACACCTAGTTCTGGTACGCCACTATTTAGTTAAACAGGGTTTTAGTTTTTAGCTTAATTGCAGTGGTTAATATTGAGGTTTAAAGGTTGACTTTAAGTTGCCCGGTTAGTTGGGGAACTACGAGAATTTTTTATAAAAAAACTAGCCCACTTGATTCAGCAGTCAAAATTTTTCGATGTCTAACAAACAGCTCCGTTTTTCTTTCTCAGAAACTTTTTCTTTCTTCTTTTTGTTAATTAGGGAAACCCAACTTCACTAGTTGGTTTGTTAGAAACGAGGGTTATTATTTTTATTCTATATTTATTTTGTGGTAAATATTTGTTTTGTTTTTATTTTATTTGGAAATATACGTGGTTATTTCTACCACTTTTTTTTGTGCTACTATAGCGTGATTCCTACCTCGATTCGGCGGTCTACCTTTTAATTATAGCTTCTTACCTTGTTTACTAATTGCTTGTTTACATTCCAGTGTCCATCGCCCTTGACGATTGGTTAGGTTTAGTCATGATATTTTCGTTAGTTTTAACGAAAATATCGTGAAACCAATCGTGGGTAGACCACATACTATAGTAGCACCGAAACTATTTTTAAAATAAATTGCGAAAAATGCTCTGTATGAATTGGTCCACAATTAACCCACCCCTTATATCTCCAGTCTAACTATAGAGTAGATCAAGTCTAGCCTAGAGGGGTCAGCCTAGAGATTCCGGAAATGGTCCAGAGTGGGCAGATAAATTGAGGTCCACAGTAGGATTCCTCACCAAATTAGGTTAGGGCAATCTACCTTCACCTTTGTTAAGCTATGAGTTGATGCTGGGTCTTAGGCCACAATGTAGGCGTAACTTGTCTGACCCAGCTTAATTTAATGTGATTAATTTGCTGGGTTAAAAACACAATTAGTCACTTACTGTTAGTTATTAGAGAGTCTCTTTTCTCCTTCCTGTTTAATTGTCGAGAGCGTACTTGCTGGTGGGGATCTTTCTTCGGTGTCTGTTCTCGTCCCTTCTCCCTGTTGCGTCCTCTCGCCCCGTTGTTCGTTTTCGTTCTCCTTTGTTCTCCTCTTCGCGGGGCTTTTTCCACCAGCGTTGTCTTGGTTTTTTCCTCGGTTGGTTGAGCGGTAATGTATCTCTATTACCGAGCACGCTCTTCTCACACAGTATATAAATACTAGTGTGGAGAATAACTCTGGTGAGCAACCAATTGGTTTCATCCACCCAGTTATTGACATAAAAGGAATTTAATAATTGTTAGATTAACTACCTACCTACTCAGTGAACCATTTTCGTTACCTCCCAACTACCCACTCATCAGTTTTCCATATACTGGGGGCCCCGGGAGATAAAAATTTTGGTGTCATTGTCACCAATTTTTATGTCTGAGTGTAGACTAGCTAACTATTTGACTGTAAATGCCTGTTAATCTGATTAACAGTGCCTATCCTCACCTTCTCATGGAGAAGGTGTAGCATTTAATTAGAAGAGAAAATATACATCCATAGGATGAAACTGTCTATGGTCTTTACCATAAGAAAAGAAAAAATGAAAGTTAGAAGATAAAATTACAATTCCCCAGCATCTATTTTTTGTTGTAAAAATAGTCGCGCCTTTAATGCTGTTTGTCGCTGAGGTCTTGTGTCTGTCAATGTTGTAGTAGGATGCGTTACCACTCCTACTGTCAAAGGAATAGTTACTGGAAGTTCAGTGTCTCCAGTTGTTACTGTCAGTGGAGAAGGTTCTCCAAAGTCCATTGTTTTGGGTCCAGACTCTAAAGGGTACAAAAGAGAAATGTCTCTTGTTGTGTCACCCGTTGAAGTCCTTAATTTGACCACTCTTGTTACCCCATCTGCCCCTGGTCTGAGTTCTGAAACTCTAGCCAGAGGCCAGTATTGTCTTGGAGTACTGTCATGTATGAGAACAAGGTCCCCTACCTTAATTGTGTCAGACCAATCCTTCTTAGTCATTTGTTTATGTCTCTCCCTTAGACCCATCAAGTACTCAGTTTTCCACTGTTTAATGAAATGAGCTTTAACTCTAGTTAAATGTTGTAACTTAGTCTGGAGCTCATCATGTCGTTGAGTCCAGTTTGGGTCTTCTGAAGAGTCTATATTGTAGTCCGGCAGGAGACTAACTTGTTCTCCCCGAATCAAATGATTTGGAGTTAATGGTTCCGGGTCATTAATGTTGTCACTCACATAAGTGAGTGGTCTATTGTTAATGATGTTCTCAATCTCAGCCAGGAGAGTGAGCAACCCAAATAAGTGTATCTGTTTTTTGCCAATTGCTTTCTTCAAGCAATTCTTTACTGTTTGTATATTCCTCTCCCAGATAGAACCATACCAAGGAGAGGCAACGGGAATATACTTCCACTTTATGTTTGAATTTTGTATATATAATTGTGTGATTTCATCGCTTAACAAGTCGTGGATGACTTGTTCACCAGCCTTGAAATATGTAGCATTGTCAGTCCAAACTGTCTTTGGTACTGAATGTCGTGCACAGAATCTCTTAAAGACAGCAACAAAAGATTCTGCTGTAAGGTCCTCCACAACATCCAAATAAACAGCTCGTGAGGCAGCACATGTAAACAGTACAATGTACATTTTTTGTTCAGTGTCACCCACCCCTACAGTCAATGCTCCTGTATAGTCAATGCTTACAGTCTCAAAGGGTCTGTTGAGAGTAACTCTCTCCTCTGGCAAAGCAGGAGGATTTGGTTTCCTATAGGTCATAGCATGAATACGCCTACATGTGACACACTCACTCAGGACTGTTTTAACAGTGATCCTTCGCTTGGGTATCCAATAAGTTTTTCTTAATGTAGTTAGTGTCTGTGGTACCCCCATATGATATACATCATTGTGTGTTTTTCTGATGATTAATGTTGTCAAATAGCTAAATCTAGGTAAAAGGATTGGATGTTTGCTTTTGTATGACAGTTTTGATTTGTCTAATCTCCCTTTACACCTTAGAAGGCCTTCCTCATCTCTGAACAAGTTTAGATCCACAACTACTGATGGTACAGGTTCTTTTGTTTGTTTCCCATTAGTTAAGAATTCTAACTCTTTATTGTACTCTTTTTGTTGTGCATGGCCTATCCAGTATTTGGTTGCAACTTCTGTATAATTATGATTATTTTTATTTAGCTGTTTGTTAATTGTAGTTAAACAGTTGTGAGCAAACCTCAAACAGTAGGCTGTAACCCTGACAAGTTTGTTGAAATCAGAATAAATTTCATAATTAGTGATTGGTTCAACCTTTTCATTTGAAAAGATTAAATTTAATGTCAAGTTAACTTGTTCCACAGGCCATTGGTCTGTATTACAGAGCCACTTAGGTCCCATAAACCAAATTTTGTTTGACTTCAACAACTTGTAGGATAAACCTCTGGTCAGAAAGTCTGCTGGATTTTGTTTAGTTGGAACATAGTGAAAGTTTACTTGTGGGCTTTCATTAGCTTCAGCTATTTCTTTTAGCCTATTTCTTACAAAGATATTCTTACTATTAATGCTATCATTCCGTATCCAGGCAAGACAAATCTGACTGTCAAGCCAGATGTGGATATGAGTTATGTTCACATCATGGTAAGCATCCTTAAGCAATGAAATGGTTTTAATGGCTAATGCAGCAGCCAATAGTTCCAATTGAGGTATGGTTCGGGTAGGTTTGAGAGGTGCAACTTTCCCTTTTGCATAAATTAGATGACTTTCTGTAGGGCTTACAAGATACGCACAGCACCCATAAGCTTGTGTGCTTGCATCAGCAAACACATGAAGTCTCTGGGGCTTATCCCTAAACCCACAGCACCTTTGAATTTTAATGTTCTGCACTTTTGTTAAATCAGCAGCTAACTTCTTCCAAGATTTTTGATTTTCATTTGTTATTGGATCATCCCACCCAACATTTGTCCTCCAAATTTCTTGGAGGAGAATCTTTGATTTTATTGTTGAAGGCAGGAATAGACCCATGGGATCAAAAATTTTGGAAGCCTCTGATAATATTTGTCTTTTAGTATTTGCTTCCTCATCAAGTTTAAAACCTTTAGTACAGATTGAATCATGACTGTTAGAAGTTGCATCCAAATACCAGTTCATACCTAAAGTTTTAACTCTGTCTGATGGCTCAGTAAGACCATTATTATCCTTTAAAATCTTTTTGTTTTAATCCTCATCATTTGAAATCCACTCTCTAAGTTCAAAGTTACCTTGTTGCATAATGTTTTGAGAGTGTTCATAGACTTCAGATAATTCAGATTTTGTTGTTGTTGAGCCTATTAGATTGTCTACGTAAAAATGTTCCTTAAGGAAGTTCAATGTTAAAGAGTTATTAAACTGGTTTAAATGATGTCTAATTGTCAATGCTAATAGGCTAGGTGAGCAATTGGCTCCAAACAACACAACATTAAATCTATAGGTTATGAACCCTTTATTCAAATCAAATGGATCCTTGAACCATAAGAACCTAAGTTGGTTCTTATCATATTCATTTTTAAGATTTATTCTCAAAAATGCCTTTGAAATGTCACTTTGTACGGCATATTTGTCTAACCTGAACCTCAGTAAGATCTTCACAAGGTCAGAAATGAGATTAGGACCCTCAATTAGGCAATCATTCAAACTGTGTTTATCACTGTCTTTGAGGCTACAGTTATATACTACTCTGAGTTTTGTTGTTGGGGCATCTTGTCGATAAACCCCCCTGTGGGTTAAATAATGACAACCATCTTTTTAAAAGGGTTATTTGTTACTTCTTCAATGAAGCCTTTCTGTAGCTGTTCTTTGAAGACATCATTATTGTTTGAATATTATTATCTTGTTTGAGTTTTTTCATTACTTTATATAAATGTCCTTTAGCTACTTTGAGATTGTCTCTTAAAGTTGGACAATTTATTTTCCAAGGTAACTCAATAAAATAACTATTGTCTTTGCACTGAATGGTGTCTTCAAATCTTTCTACCATTAACTGATCTTCTGAAGTTTGATTTGTGTCATGTATACCCACAGATTCTAGCAACCATAAAGTTTGAATTGCCTCATCCAAAGTTTCATTTGATAATGATGAATTAATGTTCTCAGTTGAGATAATATTATTCAAAGTGTTGCTATTGGTTGTATTTGGATAGATCACCCAAAGGGGCTATCCCTGATGGAGTCTGAATAGCTATACCATTACCTATCTCTACTATGCCCTTATGAATAAGATTAATATAATCTGCCCCCATTAACATTTCAATGTTAGCTACTGTGTTGTTAGTGATATGTCTATCAGCTATTTTGTAGTGTTTTCCCAAATGATTTATGGTTTGTTCTAGTTTGGGTATAACCAGTTTGTTTTGTCCTACTTTAGAAATAATAACTGCTTCAATTTTCTCTAATTTATTTTCTAACTGTAGTTCCAGGTCAATTGTCTTATAGCTATTTTTGTCCGAGTTATCCTTAACAAAGGATGCAATATTGAGTTTTTGTTCATTCGGGTTTGGTGTCAAACCCAATTTATTTACTACATTTTGTGAAACAAATGTTTGTTGAGAACAACAGTCTATAAGACATCTCACTGGAGTGGTGCTACCCTCACTATTCACTAAGTCCAAAGTAATAGTTGGTAAAAGAATCTCAGTGTTTTTTGTTACGTTGTTTGAACAAACAGAATGTCCCATGAAAGTGGCATTTTCTTGATTACCTTTGTTTGGGGGAGGTATCTTTTGAGTTTGAGTACTATTGTGTGGACACTTTGGTGAATCACACATTGATGAGACATGTCGTAAACTTTTACAAAACTTACACTTGAATCTTAACCTAGATTTACAGTCTTTCTTATAATGTCCTTGGCCAGTACACTTTTTACACAGGTTCAACTGTTCACATCTTTTAGCTCTTTGGTTAAAGTCTGAATATTTGTCACACCCAGTACTACTGTGTTCATTACTTACACAAAATTTGCAATGTGGTATGTAAGTTGAGGCAGCAGTTACATTAAAGTTCTGTGATGTAGGTCACATTTGATTCTACACTGTAAAGTTTTGGCTGTTTGGCTGTAGCTAGTTGGTCTCTGGGAACAGTCTTTGGTTTATCCATAGTCTGGGTCTTATTTTGTGTTGGAAAATCTCTCAATTTGTAATTAGTTAGGATATTGGGGAAGTGTTTTCTTATATCTTCCAGATTAGGATAATTTTCTCCTGTCTTTAGAATTAAAATATCTTTAACCCTCAAAGGAAGGCACCTAAGAACTATGCCTTGTATAATCCAAGATGAAGCTTTAATATCTATCTCATTGCTAACTAGTTGTCCTATAATAGCTTCTAATTTTGTATAAAAATTTTCCATATCACTATGGTTATCTTTTATGGGTGCAAATTCAAAAATTTGTTGAGATAATTCATATACAATCTCATCTTTATTAATGTAATTACGTTTTAAGAGATCAATAGCTACTTCATATGAATTCCCTACGGCTGGTAAATAGGCTATCAGGTTATAGGCTGGGCCTTTAAGGAAACTAGTTAAGTAGCTAAACTTTTCAACAGTTGAAATATAAGGTTTATTACCTATTAAATTCTCAAATTTGTCAATGAAAGATGGGAATTGTACCGTGTCCCCTTCAAATGTTGGTACTAGCAAAATGGGTAACTGAGCCCTCAATTCTTGTGACTCAGGATTTAGCATGCCACTTAAATTTTGTTGAAGGTTAGCTCTACTTTGATTAAAATCAGAATTAGGTTTATTTGGTGTTAAGTCAGTCAAACGAGACCGTAGTCTCCTTATTTGCTGTTCAATTGAGATTACCTGATCATCATTATCAGCGTAAAGGTCTATCAATTGTTCTTCAGCCATTTCGGATTCAACTAACTCTGAAATACTCTCATTAATGGCTATTATTTCCTTCTTTTTAGTTTCCAATTTAAGAATTACACACTCTAAATCTTCCTTACCTGGTTGTGTAATATTGTTAAAAGTGTTCACAGCCTTTGTAACAGCTCCCAACTTTGCCCCCCTTTTCTTTTTTAACTTTTTCAATTCCGCACTGTCCATGTCTAAGTCAAAATTGTTTAACTGGGGATCGTAATGAAATAGAGGACAAGAAGAAATTACCAGAGAAGAGAGAGCACAGACAAAACAGTCGTTTAAATTTGGTTTAATCCCCACCAAGTACTTATGTGTCACTCAGGTCTAAGTTTATAAGAGAATGAGACTCCTTAAATGTAAATGTTTCCTAGTTAGGCCCTAGGTTGTAGACCTAATTAGGCTTGATTAGGTTAGGCTTAGGCTAGAACATTTAGCCTAATTCTGCAATTTTTGTTAAGTAAGGTTAAGGTTTGTAAATTCCCCACACACGGACCACCAATGCGAAAAATGCTCTGTATGAATTGGTCCACAATTAACCCACCCCTTATATCTCCAGTCTAACTATAGAGTAGATCAAGTCTAGCCTAGAGGGGTCAGCCTAGAGATTCCGGAAATGGTCCAGAGCGGGCAGATAAATTGAGGTCCACAGTAGGATTCCTCACCAAATTAGGTTAGGGCAATCTACAATCACCTTTGTTAAGCTATGAGTTGATGCTGGGTCTTAGGCCACAATGTAGGCCTAACTTGTCTGACCCAGCTTAATTTAATGTGATTAATTTGCTGGGTTAAAAACACAATTAGTCACTTACTGTTAGTTATTAGAGAGTCTCTTTTCTCCTTCCTGTTTAATTGTCGAGAGCGTACTTGCTGGTGGGGATCTTTCTTCGGTGTCTGTTCTCGTCCCTTCTCCCTGTTGCGTCCTCTCGCCCCGTTGTTCGTTTTCGTTCTCCTTTGTTCTCCTCTTCGCGGGGCTTTTTCCACCAGCGTTGTCTTGGTTTTTTCCTCGGTTGGTTGAGCGGTAATGTATCTCTATTACCGAGCACGCTCTTCTCACACAGTATATAAATACTAGTGTGGAGAATAACTCTGGTGAGCAACCAATTGGTTTCATCCACCCAGTTATTGACATAAAAGGAATTTAATAATTGTTAGATTAACTACCTACCTACTCAGTGAACCATTTTCGTTACCTCCCAACTACCCACTCATCAGTTTTCCATAAAATAAAATTGAATAATAAATAGCATTTTATATTTATTATATTTTCATTTATACCTTGGATAGGAATCACACTCTACAGTACTGTAGTTTCGAACCAAAACGGGTAGGAATCACCCTATAGTATCGAAGTCACCGGTAGGAATCACACTATAGTAGCACCCTTTTTTTTTTTAACAATACCAGCAAGGTTGATTCGATAGCTTTTGCATTGTACCCATTTTTCGATCTCTTCGCGTGTTCATTTAGCTGTTCAAAAATACTGAACGCCTGTTTAGATAACTGTTTAACACAAATATCATTTTGAATGTGCTCTTTCGAAGTGGAATGTCTCTCCAAGCTCCATGCCAAGTTCTTCCAATCACGAAACCCTTCGTCACTCCATACATTTTTTTCTACACCAACTAAAAGACAAGACCAGCAAAACAAACCGTTTTTTTGCAAACTTCCACACAGCCACTTATATCTGTTATACCAATTAGATTTAAAATTTCTGTTTTGCTCTTATTTATTTGAACACAAGATATGTTTGGAGTTGATCTACCTTTATTTAAAATGTATCTTTTATTTTCTTCGCTTCTTCTAACGAAAGAAATGTCCAATAGTGAAACGATTATGTCAGTAACTTCTTCCATTTTAAAGGGTTAAGTTCACACAAAGAATATAAACTCTGGTATATTGCCTCTGGTATATACACTAGCATAACGTAGCCTTTAAAAACGTACAAATAACAAGTTAACACTGACATACCTACGTTGGGTACACTAAATCACATATAAATAACACTAAATTCACTTATAAAGAGTTGAATGACAACGTAACAGGTTCGTGTAAACAAAATATAATAACTAAATAAAAATTCATTTTCACGTGGTATTTAGCAATAATTTTGACTCCGAAGTTCTGGTTGCTAGGCAACAGCCATTTAACTCGGCACACTGGCTACTGGTTAGCCATGATAAAGCTCGCGGAGGATTTGTGATTTTGGGCTTCCATTTCACGAATTCATGCTTTTTTACAGGGCAGAATATAACCGTGGCATCAGTACGTTCCCATGACAACCAAGAAGCTGAATTTGACCATTATAGCTAAAGGTTAGTTATATTCAAGAGGGGAGGGTGATTCTATTGAAAATTAAACTTTTAACAACTATATTCGAAGGGGGAGGGTGATTCCATTGCTAATTAAAATTTTTAACTTAAATTATATTAAAATTTTTAAATTTTGCAATTTAGGAAAAAAATATTTATAGCCTGTTGAAACCGAGGAGGCACAGCCTCCCATGCCTTCCCTGTAAAGCCGCCACTAGTCTATATTTACTTGGATTCTGGGTTTCATGGGACTTTGGTAGTAATGTTGTGTTTCCTTTTGTCAACCATTCTGGTGCTTCTTCTTCTGATGTTACTATCTTGTTGAAGCACCTTGATAGTTTTCCATTTAGTGATGTTAGCTTTTTCAACCAGAAGTTCTTAATCATGTCTGGGCCTGGTGCTTTCCAGTTGCTGCTTCTTTTTATTTTCTCCTCGACTTCTTTCACGGTTATTCTGTCCATGTCCATCTCTGAGATGTTTCTCACCTTTTCGCTGTTGTAAAGGCTCCCAATCCATTCTGCACCATCATTATGGTTGACTTCGTTCTTGTAGATGCTCTTCCAGAAATGCTCCACTTGTTCTTATTCAGGTGGTCTTTTTACGTTTATCTGGGCATTCTTTAACTCTCTAAATAATTTTGTTGGGTTGTCTACAAATATCTCATTTTGTTTCTTTTCTTTATGCAAGCGTATATATCTTGCCAATCTTTTTGCCTTTGCCGACAGGTCTAGCTTTTTCCTGGCAATGCTTTGTCTGATCTTTCTTTCATTGTCCAGTCTTTCTCTTTGGATTAATACATTTACCTTCCTCCTTCCCAGTTCAGATCTTATTTCCCCCCTCATATGGGTAGTTAGTATTGAGATCTCCTTCCTGAGGTTACCTACTCTGCTCTTTAGTCTTTGCTGCCACCTTGGCTTCCTCCCATTTCCATTCTTTCCCTGGTTTTGCTCCTGGTTATTCTGCTTGCGTGTTTTTACTCCTGCCATCTCTGTTACGCTGACTGCTGTTGCATAATACAACCTGTTTAATTCTGTGAGGTTACTCTCCTGGGGTGTTATTGCAGGTAGTACCTTGTTTGCTATCTCTATATATTTTCTGACCTTGTAGGTGTTCCTCAGCTTGGGCAATGGTCTTCTGTGGTTCAGTTCCTGGTGTACATCTTCTTTGTGGATTAGGATCCTCCTTTTCATCTCCTTCTCTTCCTCACTCTCCTCTTCTATCTCTTCTACACTATCATTGCCTGGTCCTGATGTAGAGTCTCCCTCATCATCTGATGGTTCACTTGGGGGAGGTGGAGGGGGAGGAGGAGGTGGTGGCAAGATGTTTGTGTGCCTGTGGTTCATTTCCACTTCCACCTCCTCCTCTTCCCGCCCTAGGCAGGCATCCTTGTCCACTTCTTTTGCGCTGTCTCTGGGAGGTGTTTCCGCTACGGTACCTGGGGCTGTCTCCTTTGTTTTTTCTGTTATTGAGGGTTTCACTTGGCTTTCTGGTGTTTCAGCCAGTTTTTTTTTTTTTTGTTTCTTTCTTCCCTCTACCTACTGTCCCTTTGCTCGTTCTTAGTTCTTCTAGGGTGTCAGCAGTTATTACCAGTTGTTCCTGCACAACCCACATTACCTTTTCTTTTGCTTTCTGTGCCTCATCATATGTTGGTAGTGTGGCTCTTTGTTTCCTCTCATGGTCAGTTCAGTTCCTCTTTCTGCGATTGTCTTTAGGATATGATGTTTTTGCCTGATCACTTTTTTTCGGTCTACTGTATGGTCTGTGTCCCGCTTCTGGAACCTGTATACCATGTAGTCATTCTCATCGAACTCCTTCCTTTCAATTGCCCATTTTAGGAGTTCGCTCTTGTTCTCTTTTTCTGGGATCATCTGCCCTATATACAGGCTTTGTAACAGGTACAGATTTCTCTCCAGTGTCCATGTCCACTCGCTCATGGTGTTCTCATTTCCCTTTTGGACATATTCTTCTACCTCTCTTTTGAACTTTTTCATTTCATCCTTTGTGATCTCTGATTTCCCTAGTCTGATGTTTGCACTGATGCTGTGGAACCGACAGTCTGGGGTTTTTTAGCTTCTCCCTATCTAACACTCCTCTCTTTGTTAGCATTTCTCTGCACCTTTTGCTGGTTCCATTTTTCGGGAACTGCTCACTTGTGGCACAGGTGGTACACCACAGTATTTCGTGTTTTTCCTCCACTGACCATTGTGTCCTGGTACCTCCTCTGTGGTTGTAGGTGAAGTATAAGTTGAACAGTGTTGGTGAGAGAACAGAGCCTTGAGGAACCCCGTTCGGAAAAAGCTTGTTTTTGGATGACTTGCCATTAAATGTGACATATGAGTATCTTCCTCAAAGATAGTTGCTCAGCCATCTTGGTGTTATTGTACATTTTTGTGTTGAGTATTTTGTTTACGAGAGGGAAGCGTGGAATAGCATCAAATGCTTTACTAATGTCTATTGTTGCTAATAGTGTACGTTGAGCTGGTTGTCTGGAGTTGATGCCATCCATGATGTGCTGCGTGAGATTAGTGAGTAATGTCGTGGTTGAGTGGTGAGGTCGGAATCCATGTTGAGTAGGCGATAGTGGTTGTGTGGGTTGGTGATTTGTAAAATTGTGATGTTTGGTTGGAAAAGTTTATTTATTATCTAACTTTAACCTCATGGTTCTTAACTTTAATGCAGGACATACTGTACTGCTAGTAGGCTTACTCAACTTGAAAAAGATGTGGTAGTATTACTTCAGATTAATAGTATTTTTGCATTGGGATATTTGTCATTGCAGCCACTTTCTATAGCATATGAATCACTTCCCCAATCACTTTATAATCTTACTGTCTTTTTCAGCAGATTTTGGATCACCTGATGAAGATCAGGGACCCCCGCCTCAATTACCAAATGATATCTTCGTTAAAACTAACATAAATATCACGACTTAACCTAATCAATCGTCAAGGGCGTACGGTTGACATAACCGAGCATTGAATTTAATTTATTATATTTGGTACTGTAAAGCAAAAACAAGAAAACATGGGGCCCTGATCTTCCCTTCTACTAATCCCAGATATCTAACTTACACAAATAACATACAGGTAATAAAATCTAAATCATACAATGAAAAAATGATAATATTGCCAAAGTACTTTCATATCCATCGCATAAACACATCAAATTCTTGAATATGTGGCTTAACAAAGTAAAATATCAAATATTACGATACATTTCATTATAAACCAGCTACAGAAATAAAAAATGTTAATTATAAAATAGGTTTAAGAATAATAAAAACATTTAATTAGCTCACAAAACTTAGTTATAAGTAAGTATATAGTTATTCAATTTTTAACGACAGTTAATAGTGTCATCCATTTTCTTTCCTTGAAATGCTGAAGAAAATGGAAATTATAGGACAAACATTCTTACAAATGTTACTTCTAGATGCGATGTAAAAGTCTTGCTCACGCAATAAATTTCTCCTCAAACTGATAATAATAATAATAATAATAATAATAATAAAATAAAACACAAAGTAAATTAAAATAAACCTGAACTCCAGCCATAAATTTTAAATGCTCGATACCTATGAGAACGAAAATGTTTAGGTCCCAAATTATAAAAACACTGGTTAAGAAATTTTTTAATTTTTTAATTTACTAAACCATGTGTATATTTCCAAATCATTAAATCTTTTAGGTTTAATAGTGACGTTATTGTTTCTATTAACACCATAAATAGTTACAGGTTCCTAAACAACGATTAAAAAACCCCACATATGTTTTTATTTTTAATAGGTCTACGAGTCAAGGACGTAACTAAAGACAAAAAAAAAAATGGCTTTGTCTCTTCATAGGTTCTTGAACCATTTTAATATGCCTTTATTTATGAGTTTTAGAAATAATTGCATAAAGATTTAATTAACTAAATAAATACATTACACATTACACGTGTTCATTTTTAGAAATTCCTTTTTAAAGTTAGTGCTTAAAACCTATGACCTAGTTTTCTTTGGTTGTTAAGAATTTATAGGTAAAGAAAATTAAAATACTATTTAATTCTTAAATATTACTAAGTTACATCAATAATTAAATTTTAAACTAATCACAAATAAAAGATATTATTTTAGAGGTTAGTGAACACTCGTTAGCCTTAGAAATATTAATGAAAGAGAATTTTATTGTTATTTTGAAGTGAATATTAATCTAAAATTCTGTATATTTATTTATTAAACTATTTGGTATATACTATAAAGCAATAAATTATGCAAATATAATATATTTGAAATATAAAAAAAATCGTTCGGTTTATGATCGTCACTTAGAAAGTTTTTTCTGTTTATTTGAGCCGTGATCATTGTGATTATTGTATGAGAATCAGATATGATTCGATCGGCAGTGAATGCAACGAGTGTCGGCGTTAAAGTGATTGTTTTGGCAGTTGAAAGTTATCGCTTCTCGGCCTTTTGGCTAAGATCAAAGTGTAGTATCTGTTCTTATCAGCTTAATATCTGATACGATCCCTATGCGGGATCAACGATATTAATCTGATTTTTGTCTTTTGGCGAAGCGTCTGGGGCTTGCTCCACCTTTGCCACGGATCGACCCGGTATTGCAGTACTTCCGGGACTGGTCCACCTTCCTTCGGGAAGACAAAAATCTTTCATACTGAAAAATAAACTATCAATTGTAATTTCTGAGTTTAATAATGAGTATTATTATATTGCTGTATGTTTTAGCTCCTCATTTCTTCTATCTGCAGCCGAAGTTTCTGTGTTAAATTTTTGTTTGTTACCTTCTGAGCATTTATTTGTATACTGTATAATTATATTCTGTTCGTTTGTAACTGTAGGGCCTCCACTTTACCTCTTCTAAGTACATCACTAATTTTTCTGCTGATTTTTGTATCGTCCGCAAAGGATGTTACTATACTGTTGTTGGTTACTTTTATTGTCTTCATATTAGCATGATAATGAGTAGGATTTGTTGTTGTTAGCCGATCAGCCCACCCTGATCTAGTAAGCCAGCGGCACACATAACCGGTCGCCCTCTCCAGAGTGGACCAGAGGTTCAGCGCACTAGTGATGTTGTGTTCTGTGTTGTGCTAGAGCGGTACAGTCTGTCATAATGTGTTCAATTGTTTATGGTGTGTCCTCGCACAGGTGGGTGGCAGGTGTCGTCTGTGGAGTTGTCTAGTCTGTGTTTATATGTCTGTAAGTTGGGGTGATGTCCACATCGGACTCGATCCGATCTGCTCAGGCTGGTCTCTGACCTGTCAATGGGTGGCGGCTTCGCACCTAGGACCGCATTTGGACCGAGTCGTGTCAGTGCTTTGTGGGTTAGGTGTGTGTGTGTGTGTTTTCTGTACTGCGTGATGTCTGTGGGGCGTGGTATGGAATGGAGTTATAATGTCTCTCTGGTGTTACCTTAATGGTGCGAGGTGTTGGTGCATGATTGTTGTGGGTTAGTTGTCGCTACTGCTGTGAATTGTGTTCCCTTCATGTCTAAATGTTCCCAAACTTTCAGTATTTTTGTTTCTGTGTACAGGTGTTCTATTGGTGTTATTTGAGTACATCTTATAATGATATGAAGTGCGTTGTTTTGTATTGTCTGTAAGGTGTTTATGTGTGTGTTTGAGATAATGGGTGCCCAGCATGGGCTAGCATAGTCCATGACTCCATAACTGAGCGAATATATTGTTTGTATATGAGTGATGTGGTTTCCTGTTGGTGTCCAAACTTTGTGCCTGTTAGTAGCCTAAGCGTGTTAGGTCTTGACGTACATTTGTTTTTAATGTCCTGAATGTGGTTTGCAAAAGATAATAATGATGTATGTGACCCCCAAGTATTTTGGTGCTGTGAGTGTGTGGAATGTTGGTGTTGTTTAGTGTAATCTGTGGAGTTATCTGGTGTTCTTTTGTGTTGCTTGTTAGCAAGGTGTTGATTGATTTTGTGGGCACTACTTTGAGTCTATTGTGTGTGACCCAGTCTTGTAGACTGTTTATGTATGTTTGTAGGTTATTTGTAGCGGTGTCGATGCTGTTGTGGGTGGGTTAGAGTAATGTCATCTGCATATGATAAGGTAAGCTCGTTATCTATGGGTGTTGGAATGTCATGTATTTCCTTATTGTTTTTTCCCTTCTACTCCAGATGGAGAGAGTTTCTTGCTTCCGGGGTTAAACCTTAACCCTAAGGAATTTTTAGGTACAGCGTAAGATAGAGGTGCTGTATCGTAATATCTCCCATACAACTTCTCCAGATGTCACACTTATGGTCAGTTGGTTTAGGAACTCTACTGTGGATTTCTTTACTGCCCCTGTCGCCCCCACTACTATTGGGATGATCTCAGGTTCCACATTCCACATTCTCCTTATTTTGTCTTTGAGTCTCTGATATTTTAAGACCTTTTCCCTTTCATAGTTCGCCACATTCTAGTCCGCTGGGACTCCTACTTCCACCAAGAGGCACTTGTTTCCCTCCTCTCTCACAACTATGTCTGGTCTGCATCCTGATACCCAAATGTCAGTTGGTATCTCATGATCATATAGGAGCAGCACTTTGTCATTGTCTTCTATTCCTTGTGACATATGTTCCCAGTGCTTTTCTGTTTCTAGCCCTATTTCATATTTTTTACACAGCTTGAAGTGGATTAGCTTGCAGACTGCATTGTGTCTGTCTGTGTAGTTTTCTCTGTGCAGGACTATTTCACATCCAGAGAGTATGTGACTCACAGTCTCTGGGCTCTTTGAGCACAGTCTGCACATCTCATTTTCATTTCTGCCCTCAATATTTCTTTTGAACCAGTTTGTCCGTAGTGCCTGGTCTTTTGCTGCCACCACCAGCCGTTCATCTTCTGGTCTCAGTGCCCCTCTTACCAGGAACTCCACGGTTTTATCCCTCTCTATGTATGCTCTGTTCAGCACGTCCTCTTTGTATACTTTGCTGAACTTGTGCTCTTCCCAGTTCTTCTCCTTTTCTTCTGATCTTTTCTTGTTATACCTTCTTTTGATGGTGCTTATCTTTTCCATGAGAGGTTTATTTGCAATGTTTTCAAGCTGTTCAGGTCCTATGCCAGCATCCACTAGGTAATCGTTTGCCTTTTTTGAGAGTGATGTTGTTTGAGGCTTTTCACGTTCATGGTCTCTTACAAATCTGACTAGCCTTCCTTCTCCTTCCTTTATGTACTGTGCTAATCCTATTGTGTGGCTTTGTGCACTTGATCATTTAGCGCAAGCCCTAATCCACCGACCCTCCTTGGCAGGTATAACCTTGGTGGGCATTGGTTTTTATATATGACCTTATGCGCATGGAGCAATTTTCTGGTGATCGTATCCAGTTTGTTGATTTCTTGCTGGATCCAATTGATTATGCCAAAACTATATGACAGTCCAGGTACCGCCAGTAAGTTTATGGATAAGATCTTATTTTTACTGTTTACGTGAGATTTTAGGATTAGCTTGATCCTTTTTGAATATTCTTTCCGCAGTCTTTCCTTCATGATGTCATTTTCCATCTTTTCAGATTCCTCCATCCCCAGATATTTATATGTAGCCTCTTGCTCTACTTCTTCTATCACGATATTGTCCACCCTGATGTTTTCTGATTGACACCCTTTGCCTTTCTTTAGTGTGAGAGTGGCACATTTCTCAAGACCAAACTCCATCTGGTGTCATCTGAGAACTTTTTGACCTCCCTGACCTCTTTTGTTAGCTCACTTTTGTTTGGGGCATACAGTTTTAGGTCATCCATGTAAAATAAGTGAGATATTTTCGGGCTGTTCTTTTCCCTTGGTCTCATTACGTAGCCTTTGTTTAGGTTATTTATTAGTTGGCTGAGTGGGTTTAGCGCCAGTACAAACAAAAGAGGGGATACTGAATCACCCTGGTAGATCCCTCTCTTGATTCTCACACTGTTCACCCCTAAAGTTCCCTTACTATGATGGAGAGTTAGGTCTGTTTCCCATTGTGTCATAGCTGTTTCTGAGAAGATCCTGATGGTAGGGTGGATCTTGTATAGTCTCAATACTTCCTTCACCCAGGAGTGGGGTACACTGTCATATGCCTTTTTGTAGTCAATCCATACCATGCTTAGGTTTCTCTGTTTCTTTCTGCAGTTCTCCAATATCGCCCTGTTGATTAACAGCTGGTTTTTTGTCCCATACGTTTTTCTGCTGCATCCTTTTTGTTCTGGGCTTATGATGTTGTTTTCTTCTGCATGGCTGTAGATCCTGTCAGCTATAATTCCTGTTAGTATTTTGTAGATTGTCGGCAAGCACGTTATTGGTCTATATCAGTGGCGGCTCGTGGTCTGAGAGGGTGGGGAGGCCCACCAATAAATAATTTATTGCTATGTTTTATTACATAGTGCGAGGATAGTTATATATAGCATATGCCCATAAATAAATTACTTAAATTAAGATGGCTTAATCTGTACAAAATTATTTATAATATAGATACTACCGCTAAGTTACTAACCGTTATTATAAATTAACTAAACAACATGGAGTAAAGTTATTAAAATATCAGAAAATAAAACGAAAAATCATCACTTGGTTTTACTTACGTCTTCTGCTTGAAAAGAAGATCAATTCTCCTTTCTTTTCCAGCAGCAAACCTATTTATGATATTTACATACCTATTGAAAAATTTATTGAAAATTTTATTTTTTATTTTTGAGAGATTATTTTTATTTAAGTGCAATATTAAGGCTAAGTTTACTTTAAATGGACACTAATTATAGAAATAATAATGGCCCATTTAGACACTGTCAACATAGCTACAGACTTTTTCACTGTAGGCTGCAGTGGTTTTAAGTTTAAAATTTGGTCGGCAGCCAGATTACTAATTATGGTCAAGCTAAATTCATTAAAATTAATTTAGACTTACCAAAAATGAAGTTGCCAGTTGAACGTTACCCTTTCTGTTTCTAACTAGTCCATAAGTTTCATTTAGTTTCCAGATTTTGAATTTTATTTGTTAAGTCACTATTTGGCACACTGCTAAGTTATTTATTTATAGGGGCTATTTCCCAGACCTAGGTTTTGCAGTTTAAGTTAGGCTAGGGCTGTATTGCCCTTAAGTTTTTGTTTTTAAAGGTTTAAGGTTTTGAAGGTTTTTACTCAAGTTAAGTTAGGGCTATACTGCCCTTAAGTTTTAATAGGGGCTATAACAGCCATTTAATTATTTAGTTAGGGCTGTTGTAGCCCGGTTCGAGTTTCTTCTAGGTACCTAGTTTTAATCTCTTACCTTAGTTATGTATTTTAATTAAGCTACTTACACCTAGTTCTGGTACGCCACTATTTAGTTAAACAGGGTTTTAGTTTTTAGCTTAATTGCAGTGGTTAATATTGAGGTTTAAAGGTTGACTTTAAGTTGCCCGGTTAGTTGGGGAACTACGAGAATTTTTTATAAAAAAACTAGCCCACTTGATTCAGCAGTCAAAATTTTTCGATGTCTAACAAACAGCTCCGTTTTTCTTTCTCAGAAACTTTTTCTTTCTTCTTTTTGTTAATTAGGGAAACCCAACTTCACTAGTTGGTTTGTTAGAAACGAGGGTTATTATTTTTATTCTATATTTATTTTGTGGTAAATATTTGTTTTGTTTTTATTTTATTTGGAAATATATGTGGTTATTTCTACCCAACTTTTTTTTGTGCTACTATAGCGTGATTCCTACCTCGATTCGGCGGTCTACCTTTTAATTATAGCTTCTTACCTTGTTTACTAATTGCTTGTTTACATTCCAGTGTCCATCGCCCTTGACGATTGGTTAGGTTTAGTCATGATATTTTCGTTAGTTTTAACGAAAATATCGTGAAACCAATCGTGGGTAGACCACATACTATAGTAGCACCGAAACTATTTTTAAAATAAATTGCGAAAAATGCTCTGTATGAATTGGTCCACAATTAACCCACCCCTTATATCTCCAGTCTAACTATAGAGTAGATCAAGTCTAGCCTAGAGGGGTCAGCCTAGAGATTCCGGAAATGGTCCAGAGTGGGCAGATAAATTGAGGTCCACAGTAGGATTCCTCACCAAATTAGGTTAGGGCAATCTACCTTCACCTTTGTTAAGCTATGAGTTGATGCTGGGTCTTAGGCCACAATGTAGGCGTAACTTGTCTGACCCAGCTTAATTTAATGTGATTAATTTGCTGGGTTAAAAACACAATTAGTCACTTACTGTTAGTTATTAGAGAGTCTCTTTTCTCCTTCCTGTTTAATTGTCGAGAGCGTACTTGCTGGTGGGGATCTTTCTTCGGTGTCTGTTCTCGTCCCTTCTCCCTGTTGCGTCCTCTCGCCCCGTTGTTCGTTTTCGTTCTCCTTTGTTCTCCTCTTCGCGGGGCTTTTTCCACCAGCGTTGTCTTGGTTTTTTCCTCGGTTGGTTGAGCGGTAATGTATCTCTATTACCGAGCACGCTCTTCTCACACAGTATATAAATACTAGTGTGGAGAATAACTCTGGTGAGCAACCAATTGGTTTCATCCACCCAGTTATTGACATAAAAGGAATTTAATAATTGTTAGATTAACTACCTACCTACTCAGTGAACCATTTTCGTTACCTCCCAACTACCCACTCATCAGTTTTCCATATACTGGGGGCCCCGGGAGATAAAAATTTTGGTGTCATTGTCACCAATTTTTATGTCTGAGTGTAGACTAGCTAACTATTTGACTGTAAATGCCTGTTAATCTGATTAACAGTGCCTATCCTCACCTTCTCATGGAGAAGGTGTAGCATTTAATTAGAAGAGAAAATATACATCCATAGGATGAAACTGTCTATGGTCTTTACCATAAGAAAAGAAAAAATGAAAGTTAGAAGATAAAATTACAATTCCCCAGCATCTATTTTTTGTTGTAAAAATAGTCGCGCCTTTAATGCTGTTTGTCGCTGAGGTCTTGTGTCTGTCAATGTTGTAGTAGGATGCGTTACCACTCCTACTGTCAAAGGAATAGTTACTGGAAGTTCAGTGTCTCCAGTTGTTACTGTCAGTGGAGAAGGTTCTCCAAAGTCCATTGTTTTGGGTCCAGACTCTAAAGGGTACAAAAGAGAAATGTCTCTTGTTGTGTCACCCGTTGAAGTCCTTAATTTGACCACTCTTGTTACCCCATCTGCCCCTGGTCTGAGTTCTGAAACTCTAGCCAGAGGCCAGTATTGTCTTGGAGTACTGTCATGTATGAGAACAAGGTCCCCTACCTTAATTGTGTCAGACCAATCCTTCTTAGTCATTTGTTTATGTCTCTCCCTTAGACCCATCAAGTACTCAGTTTTCCACTGTTTAATGAAATGAGCTTTAACTCTAGTTAAATGTTGTAACTTAGTCTGGAGCTCATCATGTCGTTGAGTCCAGTTTGGGTCTTCTGAAGAGTCTATATTGTAGTCCGGCAGGAGACTAACTTGTTCTCCCCGAATCAAATGATTTGGAGTTAATGGTTCCGGGTCATTAATGTTGTCACTCACATAAGTGAGTGGTCTATTGTTAATGATGTTCTCAATCTCAGCCAGGAGAGTGAGCAACCCAAATAAGTGTATCTGTTTTTTGCCAATTGCTTTCTTCAAGCAATTCTTTACTGTTTGTATATTCCTCTCCCAGATAGAACCATACCAAGGAGAGGCAACGGGAATATACTTCCACTTTATGTTTGAATTTTGTATATATAATTGTGTGATTTCATCGCTTAACAAGTCGTGGATGACTTGTTCACCAGCCTTGAAATATGTAGCATTGTCAGTCCAAACTGTCTTTGGTACTGAATGTCGTGCACAGAATCTCTTAAAGACAGCAACAAAAGATTCTGCTGTAAGGTCCTCCACAACATCCAAATAAACAGCTCGTGAGGCAGCACATGTAAACAGTACAATGTACATTTTTTGTTCAGTGTCACCCACCCCTACAGTCAATGCTCCTGTATAGTCAATGCTTACAGTCTCAAAGGGTCTGTTGAGAGTAACTCTCTCCTCTGGCAAAGCAGGAGGATTTGGTTTCCTATAGGTCATAGCATGAATACGCCTACATGTGACACACTCACTCAGGACTGTTTTAACAGTGATCCTTCGCTTGGGTATCCAATAAGTTTTTCTTAATGTAGTTAGTGTCTGTGGTACCCCCATATGATATACATCATTGTGTGTTTTTCTGATGATTAATGTTGTCAAATAGCTAAATCTAGGTAAAAGGATTGGATGTTTGCTTTTGTATGACAGTTTTGATTTGTCTAATCTCCCTTTACACCTTAGAAGGCCTTCCTCATCTCTGAACAAGTTTAGATCCACAACTACTGATGGTACAGGTTCTTTTGTTTGTTTCCCATTAGTTAAGAATTCTAACTCTTTATTGTACTCTTTTTGTTGTGCATGGCCTATCCAGTATTTGGTTGCAACTTCTGTATAATTATGATTATTTTTATTTAGCTGTTTGTTAATTGTAGTTAAACAGTTGTGAGCAAACCTCAAACAGTAGGCTGTAACCCTGACAAGTTTGTTGAAATCAGAATAAATTTCATAATTAGTGATTGGTTCAACCTTTTCATTTGAAAAGATTAAATTTAATGTCAAGTTAACTTGTTCCACAGGCCATTGGTCTGTATTACAGAGCCACTTAGGTCCCATAAACCAAATTTTGTTTGACTTCAACAACTTGTAGGATAAACCTCTGGTCAGAAAGTCTGCTGGATTTTGTTTAGTTGGAACATAGTGAAAGTTTACTTGTGGGCTTTCATTAGCTTCAGCTATTTCTTTTAGCCTATTTCTTACAAAGATATTCTTACTATTAATGCTATCATTCCGTATCCAGGCAAGACAAATCTGACTGTCAAGCCAGATGTGGATATGAGTTATGTTCACATCATGGTAAGCATCCTTAAGCAATGAAATGGTTTTAATGGCTAATGCAGCAGCCAATAGTTCCAATTGAGGTATGGTTCGGGTAGGTTTGAGAGGTGCAACTTTCCCTTTTGCATAAATTAGATGACTTTCTGTAGGGCTTACAAGATACGCACAGCACCCATAAGCTTGTGTGCTTGCATCAGCAAACACATGAAGTCTCTGGGGCTTATCCCTAAACCCACAGCACCTTTGAATTTTAATGTTCTGCACTTTTGTTAAATCAGCAGCTAACTTCTTCCAAGATTTTTGATTTTCATTTGTTATTGGATCATCCCACCCAACATTTGTCCTCCAAATTTCTTGGAGGAGAATCTTTGATTTTATTGTTGAAGGCAGGAATAGACCCATGGGATCAAAAATTTTGGAAGCCTCTGATAATATTTGTCTTTTAGTATTTGCTTCCTCATCAAGTTTAAAACCTTTAGTACAGATTGAATCATGACTGTTAGAAGTTGCATCCAAATACCAGTTCATACCTAAAGTTTTAACTCTGTCTGATGGCTCAGTAAGACCATTATTATCCTTTAAAATCTTTTTGTTTTAATCCTCATCATTTGAAATCCACTCTCTAAGTTCAAAGTTACCTTGTTGCATAATGTTTTGAGAGTGTTCATAGACTTCAGATAATTCAGATTTTGTTGTTGTTGAGCCTATTAGATTGTCTACGTAAAAATGTTCCTTAAGGAAGTTCAATGTTAAAGAGTTATTAAACTGGTTTAAATGATGTCTAATTGTCAATGCTAATAGGCTAGGTGAGCAATTGGCTCCAAACAACACAACATTAAATCTATAGGTTATGAACCCTTTATTCAAATCAAATGGATCCTTGAACCATAAGAACCTAAGTTGGTTCTTATCATATTCATTTTTAAGATTTATTCTCAAAAATGCCTTTGAAATGTCACTTTGTACGGCATATTTGTCTAACCTGAACCTCAGTAAGATCTTCACAAGGTCAGAAATGAGATTAGGACCCTCAATTAGGCAATCATTCAAACTGTGTTTATCACTGTCTTTGAGGCTACAGTTATATACTACTCTGAGTTTTGTTGTTGGGGCATCTTGTCGATAAACCCCCCTGTGGGTTAAATAATGACAACCATCTTTTTTAAAAGGGTTATTTGTTACTTCTTCAATGAAGCCTTTCTGTAGCTGTTCTTTGAAGACATCATTATATGTTTGAATATTATTATCTTGTTTGAGTTTTTTCATTACTTTATATAAATGTCCTTTAGCTACTTTGAGATTGTCTCTTAAAGTTGGACAATTTATTTTCCAAGGTAACTCAATAAAATAACTATTGTCTTTGCACTGAATGGTGTCTTCAAATCTTTCTACCATTAACTGATCTTCTGAAGTTTGATTTGTGTCATGTATACCCACAGATTCTAGCAACCATAAAGTTTGAATTGCCTCATCCAAAGTTTCATTTGATAATGATGAATTAATGTTCTCAGTTGAGATAATATTATTCAAAGTGTTGCTATTGGTTGTATTTGGATAGATCACCCAAAGGGGCTATCCCTGATGGAGTCTGAATAGCTATACCATTACCTATCTCTACTATGCCCTTATGAATAAGATTAATATAATCTGCCCCCATTAACATTTCAATGTTAGCTACTGTGTTGTTAGTGATATGTCTATCAGCTATTTTGTAGTGTTTTCCCAAATGATTTATGGTTTGTTCTAGTTTGGGTATAACCAGTTTGTTTTGTCCTACTTTAGAAATAATAACTGCTTCAATTTTCTCTAATTTATTTTCTAACTGTAGTTCCAGGTCAATTGTCTTATAGCTATTTTTGTCCGAGTTATCCTTAACAAAGGATGCAATATTGAGTTTTTGTTCATTCGGGTTTGGTGTCAAACCCAATTTATTTACTACATTTTGTGAAACAAATGTTTGTTGAGAACAACAGTCTATAAGACATCTCACTGGAGTGGTGCTACCCTCACTATTCACTAAGTCCAAAGTAATAGTTGGTAAAAGAATCTCAGTGTTTTTTGTTACGTTGTTTGAACAAACAGAATGTCCCATGAAAGTGGCATTTTCTTGATTACCTTTGTTTGGGGGAGGTATCTTTTGAGTTTGAGTACTATTGTGTGGACACTTTGGTGAATCACACATTGATGAGACATGTCGTAAACTTTTACAAAACTTACACTTGAATCTTAACCTAGATTTACAGTCTTTCTTATAATGTCCTTGGCCAGTACACTTTTTACACAGGTTCAACTGTTCACATCTTTTAGCTCTTTGGTTAAAGTCTGAATATTTGTCACACCCAGTACTACTGTGTTCATTACTTACACAAAATTTGCAATGTGGTATGTAAGTTGAGGCAGCAGTTACATTAAAGTTCTGTGATGTAGGTCACATTTGATTCTACACTGTAAAGTTTTGGCTGTTTGGCTGTAGCTAGTTGGTCTCTGGGAACAGTCTTTGGTTTATCCATAGTCTGGGTCTTATTTTGTGTTGGAAAATCTCTCAATTTGTAATTAGTTAGGATATTGGGGAAGTGTTTTCTTATATCTTCCAGATTAGGATAATTTTCTCCTGTCTTTAGAATTAAAATATCTTTAACCCTCAAAGGAAGGCACCTAAGAACTATGCCTTGTATAATCCAAGATGAAGCTTTAATATCTATCTCATTGCTAACTAGTTGTCCTATAATAGCTTCTAATTTTGTATAAAAATTTTCCATATCACTATGGTTATCTTTTATGGGTGCAAATTCAAAAATTTGTTGAGATAATTCATATACAATCTCATCTTTATTAATGTAATTACGTTTTAAGAGATCAATAGCTACTTCATATGAATTCCCTACGGCTGGTAAATAGGCTATCAGGTTATAGGCTGGGCCTTTAAGGAAACTAGTTAAGTAGCTAAACTTTTCAACAGTTGAAATATAAGGTTTATTACCTATTAAATTCTCAAATTTGTCAATGAAAGATGGGAATTGTACCGTGTCCCCTTCAAATGTTGGTACTAGCAAAATGGGTAACTGAGCCCTCAATTCTTGTGACTCAGGATTTAGCATGCCACTTAAATTTTGTTGAAGGTTAGCTCTACTTTGATTAAAATCAGAATTAGGTTTATTTGGTGTTAAGTCAGTCAAACGAGACCGTAGTCTCCTTATTTGCTGTTCAATTGAGATTACCTGATCATCATTATCAGCGTAAAGGTCTATCAATTGTTCTTCAGCCATTTCGGATTCAACTAACTCTGAAATACTCTCATTAATGGCTATTATTTCCTTCTTTTTAGTTTCCAATTTAAGAATTACACACTCTAAATCTTCCTTACCTGGTTGTGTAATATTGTTAAAAGTGTTCACAGCCTTTGTAACAGCTCCCAACTTTGCCCCCCTTTTCTTTTTTAACTTTTTCAATTCCGCACTGTCCATGTCTAAGTCAAAATTGTTTAACTGGGGATCGTAATGAAATAGAGGACAAGAAGAAATTACCAGAGAAGAGAGAGCACAGACAAAACAGTCGTTTAAATTTGGTTTAATCCCCACCAAGTACTTATGTGTCACTCAGGTCTAAGTTTATAAGAGAATGAGACTCCTTAAATGTAAATGTTTCCTAGTTAGGCCCTAGGTTGTAGACCTAATTAGGCTTGATTAGGTTAGGCTTAGGCTAGAACATTTAGCCTAATTCTGCAATTTTTGTTAAGTAAGGTTAAGGTTTGTAAATTCCCCACACACGGACCACCAATGCGAAAAATGCTCTGTATGAATTGGTCCACAATTAACCCACCCCTTATATCTCCAGTCTAACTATAGAGTAGATCAAGTCTAGCCTAGAGGGGTCAGCCTAGAGATTCCGGAAATGGTCCAGAGCGGGCAGATAAATTGAGGTCCACAGTAGGATTCCTCACCAAATTAGGTTAGGGCAATCTACAATCACCTTTGTTAAGCTATGAGTTGATGCTGGGTCTTAGGCCACAATGTAGGCCTAACTTGTCTGACCCAGCTTAATTTAATGTGATTAATTTGCTGGGTTAAAAACACAATTAGTCACTTACTGTTAGTTATTAGAGAGTCTCTTTTCTCCTTCCTGTTTAATTGTCGAGAGCGTACTTGCTGGTGGGGATCTTTCTTCGGTGTCTGTTCTCGTCCCTTCTCCCTGTTGCGTCCTCTCGCCCCGTTGTTCGTTTTCGTTCTCCTTTGTTCTCCTCTTCGCGGGGCTTTTTCCACCAGCGTTGTCTTGGTTTTTTCCTCGGTTGGTTGAGCGGTAATGTATCTCTATTACCGAGCACGCTCTTCTCACACAGTATATAAATACTAGTGTGGAGAATAACTCTGGTGAGCAACCAATTGGTTTCATCCACCCAGTTATTGACATAAAAGGAATTTAATAATTGTTAGATTAACTACCTACCTACTCAGTGAACCATTTTCGTTACCTCCCAACTACCCACTCATCAGTTTTCCATAAAATAAAATTGAATAATAAATAGCATTTTATATTTATTATATTTTCATTTATACCTTGGATAGGAATCACACTCTACAGTACTGTAGTTTCGAACCAAAACGGGTAGGAATCACCCTATAGTATCGAAGTCACCGGTAGGAATCACACTATAGTAGCACCCTTTTTTTTTTTAACAATACCAGCAAGGTTGATTCGATAGCTTTTGCATTGTACCCATTTTTCGATCTCTTCGCGTGTTCATTTAGCTGTTCAAAAATACTGAACGCCTGTTTAGATAACTGTTTAACACAAATATCATTTTGAATGTGCTCTTTCGAAGTGGAATGTCTCTCCAAGCTCCATGCCAAGTTCTTCCAATCACGAAACCCTTCGTCACTCCATACATTTTTTTCTACACCAACTAAAAGACAAGACCAGCAAAACAAACCGTTTTTTTGCAAACTTCCACACAGCCACTTATATCTGTTATACCAATTAGATTTAAAATTTCTGTTTTGCTCTTATTTATTTGAACACAAGATATGTTTGGAGTTGATCTACCTTTATTTAAAATGTATCTTTTATTTTCTTCGCTTCTTCTAACGAAAGAAATGTCCAATAGTGAAACGATTATGTCAGTAACTTCTTCCATTTTAAAGGGTTAAGTTCACACAAAGAATATAAACTCTGGTATATTGCCTCTGGTATATACACTAGCATAACGTAGCCTTTAAAAACGTACAAATAACAAGTTAACACTGACATACCTACGTTGGGTACACTAAATCACATATAAATAACACTAAATTCACTTATAAAGAGTTGAATGACAACGTAACAGGTTCGTGTAAACAAAATATAATAACTAAATAAAAATTCATTTTCACGTGGTATTTAGCAATAATTTTGACTCCGAAGTTCTGGTTGCTAGGCAACAGCCATTTAACTCGGCACACTGGCTACTGGTTAGCCATGATAAAGCTCGCGGAGGATTTGTGATTTTGGGCTTCCATTTCACGAATTCATGCTTTTTTACAGGGCAGAATATAACCGTGGCATCAGTACGTTCCCATGACAACCAAGAAGCTGAATTTGACCATTATAGCTAAAGGTTAGTTATATTCAAGAGGGGAGGGTGATTCTATTGAAAATTAAACTTTTAACAACTATATTCGAAGGGGGAGGGTGATTCCATTGCTAATTAAAATTTTTAACTTAAATTATATTAAAATTTTTAAATTTTGCAATTTAGGAAAAAAATATTTATAGCCTGTTGAAACCGAGGAGGCACAGCCTCCCATGCCTTCCCTGTAAAGCCGCCACTAGTCTATATTTACTTGGATTCTGGGTTTCATGGGACTTTGGTAGTAATGTTGTGTTTCCTTTTGTCAACCATTCTGGTGCTTCTTCTTCTGATGTTACTATCTTGTTGAAGCACCTTGATAGTTTTCCATTTAGTGATGTTAGCTTTTTCAACCAGAAGTTCTTAATCATGTCTGGGCCTGGTGCTTTCCAGTTGCTGCTTCTTTTTATTTTCTCCTCGACTTCTTTCACGGTTATTCTGTCCATGTCCATCTCTGAGATGTTTCTCACCTTTTCGCTGTTGTAAAGGCTCCCAATCCATTCTGCACCATCATTATGGTTGACTTCGTTCTTGTAGATGCTCTTCCAGAAATGCTCCACTTGTTCTTATTCAGGTGGTCTTTTTACGTTTATCTGGGCATTCTTTAACTCTCTAAATAATTTTGTTGGGTTGTCTACAAATATCTCATTTTGTTTCTTTTCTTTATGCAAGCGTATATATCTTGCCAATCTTTTTGCCTTTGCCGACAGGTCTAGCTTTTTCCTGGCAATGCTTTGTCTGATCTTTCTTTCATTGTCCAGTCTTTCTCTTTGGATTAATACATTTACCTTCCTCCTTCCCAGTTCAGATCTTATTTCCCCCCTCATATGGGTAGTTAGTATTGAGATCTCCTTCCTGAGGTTACCTACTCTGCTCTTTAGTCTTTGCTGCCACCTTGGCTTCCTCCCATTTCCATTCTTTCCCTGGTTTTGCTCCTGGTTATTCTGCTTGCGTGTTTTTACTCCTGCCATCTCTGTTACGCTGACTGCTGTTGCATAATACAACCTGTTTAATTCTGTGAGGTTACTCTCCTGGGGTGTTATTGCAGGTAGTACCTTGTTTGCTATCTCTATATATTTTCTGACCTTGTAGGTGTTCCTCAGCTTGGGCAATGGTCTTCTGTGGTTCAGTTCCTGGTGTACATCTTCTTTGTGGATTAGGATCCTCCTTTTCATCTCCTTCTCTTCCTCACTCTCCTCTTCTATCTCTTCTACACTATCATTGCCTGGTCCTGATGTAGAGTCTCCCTCATCATCTGATGGTTCACTTGGGGGAGGTGGAGGGGGAGGAGGAGGTGGTGGCAAGATGTTTGTGTGCCTGTGGTTCATTTCCACTTCCACCTCCTCCTCTTCCCGCCCTAGGCAGGCATCCTTGTCCACTTCTTTTGCGCTGTCTCTGGGAGGTGTTTCCGCTACGGTACCTGGGGCTGTCTCCTTTGTTTTTTCTGTTATTGAGGGTTTCACTTGGCTTTCTGGTGTTTCAGCCAGTTTTTTTTTTTTTTGTTTCTTTCTTCCCTCTACCTACTGTCCCTTTGCTCGTTCTTAGTTCTTCTAGGGTGTCAGCAGTTATTACCAGTTGTTCCTGCACAACCCACATTACCTTTTCTTTTGCTTTCTGTGCCTCATCATATGTTGGTAGTGTGGCTCTTTGTTTCCTCTCATGGTCAGTTCAGTTCCTCTTTCTGCGATTGTCTTTAGGATATGATGTTTTTGCCTGATCACTTTTTTTCGGTCTACTGTATGGTCTGTGTCCCGCTTCTGGAACCTGTATACCATGTAGTCATTCTCATCGAACTCCTTCCTTTCAATTGCCCATTTTAGGAGTTCGCTCTTGTTCTCTTTTTCTGGGATCATCTGCCCTATATACAGGCTTTGTAACAGGTACAGATTTCTCTCCAGTGTCCATGTCCACTCGCTCATGGTGTTCTCATTTCCCTTTTGGACATATTCTTCTACCTCTCTTTTGAACTTTTTCATTTCATCCTTTGTGATCTCTGATTTCCCTAGTCTGATGTTTGCACTGATGCTGTGGAACCGACAGTCTGGGGTTTTTTCTAGCTTCTCCCTATCTAACACTCCTCTCTTTGTTAGCATTTCTCTGCACCTTTTGCTGGTTCCATTTTTCGGGAACTGCTCACTTGTGGCACAGGTGGTACACCACAGTATTTCGTGTTTTTCCTCCACTGACCATTGTGTCCTGGTACCTCCTCTGTGGTTGTAGGTGAAGTATAAGTTGAACAGTGTTGGTGAGAGAACAGAGCCTTGAGGAACCCCGTTCGGAAAAAGCTTGTTTTTGGATGACTTGCCATTAAATGTGACATATGAGTATCTTCCTCAAAGATAGTTGCTCAGCCATCTTGGTGTTATTGTACATTTTTGTGTTGAGTATTTTGTTTACGAGAGGGAAGCGTGGAATAGCATCAAATGCTTTACTAATGTCTATTGTTGCTAATAGTGTACGTTGAGCTGGTTGTCTGGAGTTGATGCCATCCATGATGTGCTGCGTGAGATTAGTGAGTAATGTCGTGGTTGAGTGGTGAGGTCGGAATCCATGTTGAGTAGGCGATAGTGGTTGTGTGGGTTGGTGATTTGTAAAATTGTGATGTTTGGTTGGAAAAGTTTATTTATTATCTAACTTTAACCTCATGGTTCTTAACTTTAATGCAGGACATACTGTACTGCTAGTAGGCTTACTCAACTTGAAAAAGATGTGGTAGTATTACTTCAGATTAATAGTATTTTTGCATTGGGATATTTGTCATTGCAGCCACTTTCTATAGCATATGAATCACTTCCCCAATCACTTTATAATCTTACTGTCTTTTTCAGCAGATTTTGGATCACCTGATGAAGATCAGGGACCCCCGCCTCAATTACCAAATGATATCTTCGTTAAAACTAACATAAATATCACGACTTAACCTAATCAATCGTCAAGGGCGTACGGTTGACATAACCGAGCATTGAATTTAATTTATTATATTTGGTACTGTAAAGCAAAAACAAGAAAACATGGGGCCCTGATCTTCCCTTCTACTAATCCCAGATATCTAACTTACACAAATAACATACAGGTAATAAAATCTAAATCATACAATGAAAAAATGATAATATTGCCAAAGTACTTTCATATCCATCGCATAAACACATCAAATTCTTGAATATGTGGCTTAACAAAGTAAAATATCAAATATTACGATACATTTCATTATAAACCAGCTACAGAAATAAAAAATGTTAATTATAAAATAGGTTTAAGAATAATAAAAACATTTAATTAGCTCACAAAACTTAGTTATAAGTAAGTATATAGTTATTCAATTTTTAACGACAGTTAATAGTGTCATCCATTTTCTTTCCTTGAAATGCTGAAGAAAATGGAAATTATAGGACAAACATTCTTACAAATGTTACTTCTAGATGCGATGTAAAAGTCTTGCTCACGCAATAAATTTCTCCTCAAACTGATAATAATAATAATAATAATAATAATAATAAAATAAAACACAAAGTAAATTAAAATAAACCTGAACTCCAGCCATAAATTTTAAATGCTCGATACCTATGAGAACGAAAATGTTTAGGTCCCAAATTATAAAAACACTGGTTAAGAAATTTTTTAATTTTTTAATTTACTAAACCATGTGTATATTTCCAAATCATTAAATCTTTTAGGTTTAATAGTGACGTTATTGTTTCTATTAACACCATAAATAGTTACAGGTTCCTAAACAACGATTAAAAAACCCCACATATGTTTTTATTTTTAATAGGTCTACGAGTCAAGGACGTAACTAAAGACAAAAAAAAAAATGGCTTTGTCTCTTCATAGGTTCTTGAACCATTTTAATATGCCTTTATTTATGAGTTTTAGAAATAATTGCATAAAGATTTAATTAACTAAATAAATACATTACACATTACACGTGTTCATTTTTAGAAATTCCTTTTTAAAGTTAGTGCTTAAAACCTATGACCTAGTTTTCTTTGGTTGTTAAGAATTTATAGGTAAAGAAAATTAAAATACTATTTAATTCTTAAATATTACTAAGTTACATCAATAATTAAATTTTAAACTAATCACAAATAAAAGATATTATTTTAGAGGTTAGTGAACACTCGTTAGCCTTAGAAATATTAATGAAAGAGAATTTTATTGTTATTTTGAAGTGAATATTAATCTAAAATTCTGTATATTTATTTATTAAACTATTTGGTATATACTATAAAGCAATAAATTATGCAAATATAATATATTTGAAATATAAAAAAAATCGTTCGGTTTATGATCGTCACTTAGAAAGTTTTTTCTGTTTATTTGAGCCGTGATCATTGTGATTATTGTATGAGAATCAGATATGATTCGATCGGCAGTGAATGCAACGAGTGTCGGCGTTAAAGTGATTGTTTTGGCAGTTGAAAGTTATCGCTTCTCGGCCTTTTGGCTAAGATCAAAGTGTAGTATCTGTTCTTATCAGCTTAATATCTGATACGATCCCTATGCGGGATCAACGATATTAATCTGATTTTTGTCTTTTGGCGAAGCGTCTGGGGCTTGCTCCACCTTTGCCACGGATCGACCCGGTATTGCAGTACTTCCGGGACTGGTCCACCTTCCTTCGGGAAGACAAAAATCTTTCATACTGAAAAATAAACTATCAATTGTAATTTCTGAGTTTAATAATGAGTATTATTATATTGCTGTATGTTTTAGCTCCTCATTTCTTCTATCTGCAGCCGAAGTTTCTGTGTTAAATTTTTGTTTGTTACCTTCTGAGCATTTATTTGTATACTGTATAATTATATTCTGTTCGTTTGTAACTGTAGGGCCTCCACTTTACCTCTTCTAAGTACATCACTAATTTTTCTGCTGATTTTTGTATCGTCCGCAAAGGATGTTACTATACTGTTGTTGGTTACTTTTATTGTCTTCATATTAGCATGATAATGAGTAGGATTTGTTGTTGTTAGCCGATCAGCCCACCCTGATCTAGTAAGCCAGCGGCACACATAACCGGTCGCCCTCTCCAGAGTGGACCAGAGGTTCAGCGCACTAGTGATGTTGTGTTCTGTGTTGTGCTAGAGCGGTACAGTCTGTCATAATGTGTTCAATTGTTTATGGTGTGTCCTCGCACAGGTGGGTGGCAGGTGTCGTCTGTGGAGTTGTCTAGTCTGTGTTTATATGTCTGTAAGTTGGGGTGATGTCCACATCGGACTCGATCCGATCTGCTCAGGCTGGTCTCTGACCTGTCAATGGGTGGCGGCTTCGCACCTAGGACCGCATTTGGACCGAGTCGTGTCAGTGCTTTGTGGGTTAGGTGTGTGTGTGTGTGTTTTCTGTACTGCGTGATGTCTGTGGGGCGTGGTATGGAATGGAGTTATAATGTCTCTCTGGTGTTACCTTAATGGTGCGAGGTGTTGGTGCATGATTGTTGTGGTTTAGTTGTCGCTACTGCTGTGAATTGTGTTCCCTTCATGTCTAAATGTTCCCAAACTTTCAGTATTTTTGTTTCTGTGTACAGGTGTTCTATTGGTGTTATTTGAGTACATCTTATAATGATATGAAGTGCGTTGTTTTGTATTGTCTGTAAGGTGTTTATGTGTGTGTTTGAGATAATGGGTGCCCAGCATGGGCTAGCATAGTCCATGACTCCATAACTGAGCGAATATATTGTTTGTATATGAGTGATGTGGTTTCCTGTTGGTGTCCAAACTTTGTGCCTGTTAGTAGCCTAAGCGTGTTAGGTCTTGACGTACATTTGTTTTTAATGTCCTGAATGTGGTTTGCAAAAGATAATAATGATGTATGTGACCCCCAAGTATTTTGGTGCTGTGAGTGTGTGGAATGTTGGTGTTGTTTAGTGTAATCTGTGGAGTTATCTGGTGTTCTTTTGTGTTGCTTGTTAGCAAGGTGTTGATTGATTTTGTGGGCACTACTTTGAGTCTATTGTGTGTGACCCAGTCTTGTAGACTGTTTATGTATGTTTGTAGGTTATTTGTAGCGGTGTCGATGCTGTTGTGGGTGGGTTAGAGTAATGTCATCTGCATATGATAAGGTAAGCTCGTTATCTATGGGTGTTGGAATGTCATGTATTTCCTTATTGTTTTTTCCCTTCTACTCCAGATGGAGAGAGTTTCTTGCTTCCGGGGTTAAACCTTAACCCTAAGGAATTTTTAGGTACAGCGTAAGATAGAGGTGCTGTATCGTAATATCTCCCATACAACTTCTCCAGATGTCACACTTATGGTCAGTTGGTTTAGGAACTCTACTGTGGATTTCTTTACTGCCCCTGTCGCCCCCACTACTATTGGGATGATCTCAGGTTCCACATTCCACATTCTCCTTATTTTGTCTTTGAGTCTCTGATATTTTAAGACCTTTTCCCTTTCATAGTTCGCCACATTCTAGTCCGCTGGGACTCCTACTTCCACCAAGAGGCACTTGTTTCCCTCCTCTCTCACAACTATGTCTGGTCTGCATCCTGATACCCAAATGTCAGTTGGTATCTCATGATCATATAGGAGCAGCACTTTGTCATTGTCTTCTATTCCTTGTGACATATGTTCCCAGTGCTTTTCTGTTTCTAGCCCTATTTCATATTTTTTACACAGCTTGAAGTGGATTAGCTTGCAGACTGCATTGTGTCTGTCTGTGTAGTTTTCTCTGTGCAGGACTATTTCACATCCAGAGAGTATGTGACTCACAGTCTCTGGGCTCTTTGAGCACAGTCTGCACATCTCATTTTCATTTCTGCCCTCAATATTTCTTTTGAACCAGTTTGTCCGTAGTGCCTGGTCTTTTGCTGCCACCACCAGCCGTTCATCTTCTGGTCTCAGTGCCCCTCTTACCAGGAACTCCACGGTTTTATCCCTCTCTATGTATGCTCTGTTCAGCACGTCCTCTTTGTATACTTTGCTGAACTTGTGCTCTTCCCAGTTCTTCTCCTTTTCTTCTGATCTTTTCTTGTTATACCTTCTTTTGATGGTGCTTATCTTTTCCATGAGAGGTTTATTTGCAATGTTTTCAAGCTGTTCAGGTCCTATGCCAGCATCCACTAGGTAATCGTTTGCCTTTTTTGAGAGTGATGTTGTTTGAGGCTTTTCACGTTCATGGTCTCTTACAAATCTGACTAGCCTTCCTTCTCCTTCCTTTATGTACTGTGCTAATCCTATTGTGTGGCTTTGTGCACTTGATCATTTAGCGCAAGCCCTAATCCACCGACCCTCCTTGGCAGGTATAACCTTGGTGGGCATTGGTTTTTATATATGACCTTATGCGCATGGAGCAATTTTCTGGTGATCGTATCCAGTTTGTTGATTTCTTGCTGGATCCAATTGATTATGCCAAAACTATATGACAGTCCAGGTACCGCCAGTAAGTTTATGGATAAGATCTTATTTTTACTGTTTACGTGAGATTTTAGGATTAGCTTGATCCTTTTTGAATATTCTTTCCGCAGTCTTTCCTTCATGATGTCATTTTCCATCTTTTCAGATTCCTCCATCCCCAGATATTTATATGTAGCCTCTTGCTCTACTTCTTCTATCACGATATTGTCCACCCTGATGTTTTCTGATTGACACCCTTTGCCTTTCTTTAGTGTGAGAGTGGCACATTTCTCAAGACCAAACTCCATCTGGTGTCATCTGAGAACTTTTTGACCTCCCTGACCTCTTTTGTTAGCTCACTTTTGTTTGGGGCATACAGTTTTAGGTCATCCATGTAAAATAAGTGAGATATTTTCGGGCTGTTCTTTCCCTTGGTCTCATTACGTAGCCTTTGTTTAGGTTATTTATTAGTTGGCTGAGTGGGTTTAGCGCCAGTACAAACAAAAGAGGGGATACTGAATCACCCTGGTAGATCCCTCTCTTGATTCTCACACTGTTCACCCCTAAAGTTCCCTTACTATGATGGAGAGTTAGGTCTGTTTCCCATTGTGTCATAGCTGTTTCTGAGAAGATCCTGATGGTAGGGTGGATCTTGTATAGTCTCAATACTTCCTTCACCCAGGAGTGGGGTACACTGTCATATGCCTTTTTGTAGTCAATCCATACCATGCTTAGGTTTCTCTGTTTCTTTCTGCAGTTCTCCAATATCGCCCTGTTGATTAACAGCTGGTTTTTTGTCCCATACGTTTTTCTGCTGCATCCTTTTTGTTCTGGGCTTATGATGTTGTTTTCTTCTGCATGGCTGTAGATCCTGTCAGCTATAATTCCTGTTAGTATTTTGTAGATTGTCGGCAAGCACGTTATTGGTCTATATCAGTGGCGGCTCGTGGTCTGAGAGGGTGGGGAGGCCCACCAATAAATAATTTATTGCTATGTTTTATTACATAGTGCGAGGATAGTTATATATAGCATATGCCCATAAATAAATTACTTAAATTAAGATGGCTTAATCTGTACAAAATTATTTATAATATAGATACTACCGCTAAGTTACTAACCGTTATTATAAATTAACTAAACAACATGGAGTAAAGTTATTAAAATATCAGAAAATAAAACGAAAAATCATCACTTGGTTTTACTTACGTCTTCTGCTTGAAAAGAAGATCAATTCTCCTTTCTTTTCCAGCAGCAAACCTATTTATGATATTTACATACCTATTGAAAAATTTATTGAAAATTTTATTTTTTATTTTTGAGAGATTATTTTTATTTAAGTGCAATATTAAGGCTAAGTTTACTTTAAATGGACACTAATTATAGAAATAATAATGGCCCATTTAGACACTGTCAACATAGCTACAGACTTTTTCACTGTAGGCTGCAGTGGTTTTAAGTTTAAAATTTGGTCGGCAGCCAGATTACTAATTATGGTCAAGCTAAATTCATTAAAATTAATTTAGACTTACCAAAAATGAAGTTGCCAGTTGAACGTTACCCTTTCTGTTTCTAACTAGTCCATAAGTTTCATTTAGTTTCCAGATTTTGAATTTTATTTGTTAAGTCACTATTTGGCACACTGCTAAGTTATTTATTTATAGGGGCTATTTCCCAGACCTAGGTTTTGCAGTTTAAGTTAGGCTAGGGCTGTATTGCCCTTAAGTTTTTGTTTTTAAAGGTTTAAGGTTTTGAAGGTTTTTACTCAAGTTAAGTTAGGGCTATACTGCCCTTAAGTTTTAATAGGGGCTATAACAGCCATTTAATTATTTAGTTAGGGCTGTTGTAGCCCGGTTCGAGTTTCTTCTAGGTACCTAGTTTTAATCTCTTACCTTAGTTATGTATTTTAATTAAGCTACTTACACCTAGTTCTGGTACGCCACTATTTAGTTAAACAGGGTTTTAGTTTTTAGCTTAATTGCAGTGGTTAATATTGAGGTTTAAAGGTTGACTTTAAGTTGCCCGGTTAGTTGGGGAACTACGAGAATTTTTTATAAAAAAACTAGCCCACTTGATTCAGCAGTCAAAATTTTTCGATGTCTAACAAACAGCTCCGTTTTTCTTTCTCAGAAACTTTTTCTTTCTTCTTTTTGTTAATTAGGGAAACCCAACTTCACTAGTTGGTTTGTTAGAAACGAGGGTTATTATTTTTATTCTATATTTATTTTGTGGTAAATATTTGTTTTGTTTTTATTTTATTTGGAAATATATGTGGTTATTTCTACCCAACTTTTTTTTGTGCTACTATAGCGTGATTCCTACCTCGATTCGGCGGTCTACCTTTTAATTATAGCTTCTTACCTTGTTTACTAATTGCTTGTTTACATTCCAGTGTCCATCGCCCTTGACGATTGGTTAGGTTTAGTCATGATATTTTCGTTAGTTTTAACGAAAATATCGTGAAACCAATCGTGGGTAGACCACATACTATAGTAGCACCGAAACTATTTTTAAAATAAATTGCGAAAAATGCTCTGTATGAATTGGTCCACAATTAACCCACCCCTTATATCTCCAGTCTAACTATAGAGTAGATCAAGTCTAGCCTAGAGGGGTCAGCCTAGAGATTCCGGAAATGGTCCAGAGTGGGCAGATAAATTGAGGTCCACAGTAGGATTCCTCACCAAATTAGGTTAGGGCAATCTACCTTCACCTTTGTTAAGCTATGAGTTGATGCTGGGTCTTAGGCCACAATGTAGGCGTAACTTGTCTGACCCAGCTTAATTTAATGTGATTAATTTGCTGGGTTAAAAACACAATTAGTCACTTACTGTTAGTTATTAGAGAGTCTCTTTTCTCCTTCCTGTTTAATTGTCGAGAGCGTACTTGCTGGTGGGGATCTTTCTTCGGTGTCTGTTCTCGTCCCTTCTCCCTGTTGCGTCCTCTCGCCCCGTTGTTCGTTTTCGTTCTCCTTTGTTCTCCTCTTCGCGGGGCTTTTTCCACCAGCGTTGTCTTGGTTTTTTCCTCGGTTGGTTGAGCGGTAATGTATCTCTATTACCGAGCACGCTCTTCTCACACAGTATATAAATACTAGTGTGGAGAATAACTCTGGTGAGCAACCAATTGGTTTCATCCACCCAGTTATTGACATAAAAGGAATTTAATAATTGTTAGATTAACTACCTACCTACTCAGTGAACCATTTTCGTTACCTCCCAACTACCCACTCATCAGTTTTCCATATACTGGGGGCCCCGGGAGATAAAAATTTTGGTGTCATTGTCACCAATTTTTATGTCTGAGTGTAGACTAGCTAACTATTTGACTGTAAATGCCTGTTAATCTGATTAACAGTGCCTATCCTCACCTTCTCATGGAGAAGGTGTAGCATTTAATTAGAAGAGAAAATATACATCCATAGGATGAAACTGTCTATGGTCTTTACCATAAGAAAAGAAAAAATGAAAGTTAGAAGATAAAATTACAATTCCCCAGCATCTATTTTTTGTTGTAAAAATAGTCGCGCCTTTAATGCTGTTTGTCGCTGAGGTCTTGTGTCTGTCAATGTTGTAGTAGGATGCGTTACCACTCCTACTGTCAAAGGAATAGTTACTGGAAGTTCAGTGTCTCCAGTTGTTACTGTCAGTGGAGAAGGTTCTCCAAAGTCCATTGTTTTGGGTCCAGACTCTAAAGGGTACAAAAGAGAAATGTCTCTTGTTGTGTCACCCGTTGAAGTCCTTAATTTGACCACTCTTGTTACCCCATCTGCCCCTGGTCTGAGTTCTGAAACTCTAGCCAGAGGCCAGTATTGTCTTGGAGTACTGTCATGTATGAGAACAAGGTCCCCTACCTTAATTGTGTCAGACCAATCCTTCTTAGTCATTTGTTTATGTCTCTCCCTTAGACCCATCAAGTACTCAGTTTTCCACTGTTTAATGAAATGAGCTTTAACTCTAGTTAAATGTTGTAACTTAGTCTGGAGCTCATCATGTCGTTGAGTCCAGTTTGGGTCTTCTGAAGAGTCTATATTGTAGTCCGGCAGGAGACTAACTTGTTCTCCCCGAATCAAATGATTTGGAGTTAATGGTTCCGGGTCATTAATGTTGTCACTCACATAAGTGAGTGGTCTATTGTTAATGATGTTCTCAATCTCAGCCAGGAGAGTGAGCAACCCAAATAAGTGTATCTGTTTTTTGCCAATTGCTTTCTTCAAGCAATTCTTTACTGTTTGTATATTCCTCTCCCAGATAGAACCATACCAAGGAGAGGCAACGGGAATATACTTCCACTTTATGTTTGAATTTTGTATATATAATTGTGTGATTTCATCGCTTAACAAGTCGTGGATGACTTGTTCACCAGCCTTGAAATATGTAGCATTGTCAGTCCAAACTGTCTTTGGTACTGAATGTCGTGCACAGAATCTCTTAAAGACAGCAACAAAAGATTCTGCTGTAAGGTCCTCCACAACATCCAAATAAACAGCTCGTGAGGCAGCACATGTAAACAGTACAATGTACATTTTTTGTTCAGTGTCACCCACCCCTACAGTCAATGCTCCTGTATAGTCAATGCTTACAGTCTCAAAGGGTCTGTTGAGAGTAACTCTCTCCTCTGGCAAAGCAGGAGGATTTGGTTTCCTATAGGTCATAGCATGAATACGCCTACATGTGACACACTCACTCAGGACTGTTTTAACAGTGATCCTTCGCTTGGGTATCCAATAAGTTTTTCTTAATGTAGTTAGTGTCTGTGGTACCCCCATATGATATACATCATTGTGTGTTTTTCTGATGATTAATGTTGTCAAATAGCTAAATCTAGGTAAAAGGATTGGATGTTTGCTTTTGTATGACAGTTTTGATTTGTCTAATCTCCCTTTACACCTTAGAAGGCCTTCCTCATCTCTGAACAAGTTTAGATCCACAACTACTGATGGTACAGGTTCTTTTGTTTGTTTCCCATTAGTTAAGAATTCTAACTCTTTATTGTACTCTTTTTGTTGTGCATGGCCTATCCAGTATTTGGTTGCAACTTCTGTATAATTATGATTATTTTTATTTAGCTGTTTGTTAATTGTAGTTAAACAGTTGTGAGCAAACCTCAAACAGTAGGCTGTAACCCTGACAAGTTTGTTGAAATCAGAATAAATTTCATAATTAGTGATTGGTTCAACCTTTTCATTTGAAAAGATTAAATTTAATGTCAAGTTAACTTGTTCCACAGGCCATTGGTCTGTATTACAGAGCCACTTAGGTCCCATAAACCAAATTTTGTTTGACTTCAACAACTTGTAGGATAAACCTCTGGTCAGAAAGTCTGCTGGATTTTGTTTAGTTGGAACATAGTGAAAGTTTACTTGTGGGCTTTCATTAGCTTCAGCTATTTCTTTTAGCCTATTTCTTACAAAGATATTCTTACTATTAATGCTATCATTCCGTATCCAGGCAAGACAAATCTGACTGTCAAGCCAGATGTGGATATGAGTTATGTTCACATCATGGTAAGCATCCTTAAGCAATGAAATGGTTTTAATGGCTAATGCAGCAGCCAATAGTTCCAATTGAGGTATGGTTCGGGTAGGTTTGAGAGGTGCAACTTTCCCTTTTGCATAAATTAGATGACTTTCTGTAGGGCTTACAAGATACGCACAGCACCCATAAGCTTGTGTGCTTGCATCAGCAAACACATGAAGTCTCTGGGGCTTATCCCTAAACCCACAGCACCTTTGAATTTTAATGTTCTGCACTTTTGTTAAATCAGCAGCTAACTTCTTCCAAGATTTTTGATTTTCATTTGTTATTGGATCATCCCACCCAACATTTGTCCTCCAAATTTCTTGGAGGAGAATCTTTGATTTTATTGTTGAAGGCAGGAATAGACCCATGGGATCAAAAATTTTGGAAGCCTCTGATAATATTTGTCTTTTAGTATTTGCTTCCTCATCAAGTTTAAAACCTTTAGTACAGATTGAATCATGACTGTTAGAAGTTGCATCCAAATACCAGTTCATACCTAAAGTTTTAACTCTGTCTGATGGCTCAGTAAGACCATTATTATCCTTTAAAATCTTTTTGTTTTAATCCTCATCATTTGAAATCCACTCTCTAAGTTCAAAGTTACCTTGTTGCATAATGTTTTGAGAGTGTTCATAGACTTCAGATAATTCAGATTTTGTTGTTGTTGAGCCTATTAGATTGTCTACGTAAAAATGTTCCTTAAGGAAGTTCAATGTTAAAGAGTTATTAAACTGGTTTAAATGATGTCTAATTGTCAATGCTAATAGGCTAGGTGAGCAATTGGCTCCAAACAACACAACATTAAATCTATAGGTTATGAACCCTTTATTCAAATCAAATGGATCCTTGAACCATAAGAACCTAAGTTGGTTCTTATCATATTCATTTTTAAGATTTATTCTCAAAAATGCCTTTGAAATGTCACTTTGTACGGCATATTTGTCTAACCTGAACCTCAGTAAGATCTTCACAAGGTCAGAAATGAGATTAGGACCCTCAATTAGGCAATCATTCAAACTGTGTTTATCACTGTCTTTGAGGCTACAGTTATATACTACTCTGAGTTTTGTTGTTGGGGCATCTTGTCGATAAACCCCCCTGTGGGTTAAATAATGACAACCATCTTTTTTAAAAGGGTTATTTGTTACTTCTTCAATGAAGCCTTTCTGTAGCTGTTCTTTGAAGACATCATTATATGTTTGAATATTATTATCTTGTTTGAGTTTTTTCATTACTTTATATAAATGTCCTTTAGCTACTTTGAGATTGTCTCTTAAAGTTGGACAATTTATTTTCCAAGGTAACTCAATAAAATAACTATTGTCTTTGCACTGAATGGTGTCTTCAAATCTTTCTACCATTAACTGATCTTCTGAAGTTTGATTTGTGTCATGTATACCCACAGATTCTAGCAACCATAAAGTTTGAATTGCCTCATCCAAAGTTTCATTTGATAATGATGAATTAATGTTCTCAGTTGAGATAATATTATTCAAAGTGTTGCTATTGGTTGTATTTGGATAGATCACCCAAAGGGGCTATCCCTGATGGAGTCTGAATAGCTATACCATTACCTATCTCTACTATGCCCTTATGAATAAGATTAATATAATCTGCCCCCATTAACATTTCAATGTTAGCTACTGTGTTGTTAGTGATATGTCTATCAGCTATTTTGTAGTGTTTTCCCAAATGATTTATGGTTTGTTCTAGTTTGGGTATAACCAGTTTGTTTTGTCCTACTTTAGAAATAATAACTGCTTCAATTTTCTCTAATTTATTTTCTAACTGTAGTTCCAGGTCAATTGTCTTATAGCTATTTTTGTCCGAGTTATCCTTAACAAAGGATGCAATATTGAGTTTTTGTTCATTCGGGTTTGGTGTCAAACCCAATTTATTTACTACATTTTGTGAAACAAATGTTTGTTGAGAACAACAGTCTATAAGACATCTCACTGGAGTGGTGCTACCCTCACTATTCACTAAGTCCAAAGTAATAGTTGGTAAAAGAATCTCAGTGTTTTTTGTTACGTTGTTTGAACAAACAGAATGTCCCATGAAAGTGGCATTTTCTTGATTACCTTTGTTTGGGGGAGGTATCTTTTGAGTTTGAGTACTATTGTGTGGACACTTTGGTGAATCACACATTGATGAGACATGTCGTAAACTTTTACAAAACTTACACTTGAATCTTAACCTAGATTTACAGTCTTTCTTATAATGTCCTTGGCCAGTACACTTTTTACACAGGTTCAACTGTTCACATCTTTTAGCTCTTTGGTTAAAGTCTGAATATTTGTCACACCCAGTACTACTGTGTTCATTACTTACACAAAATTTGCAATGTGGTATGTAAGTTGAGGCAGCAGTTACATTAAAGTTCTGTGATGTAGGTCACATTTGATTCTACACTGTAAAGTTTTGGCTGTTTGGCTGTAGCTAGTTGGTCTCTGGGAACAGTCTTTGGTTTATCCATAGTCTGGGTCTTATTTTGTGTTGGAAAATCTCTCAATTTGTAATTAGTTAGGATATTGGGGAAGTGTTTTCTTATATCTTCCAGATTAGGATAATTTTCTCCTGTCTTTAGAATTAAAATATCTTTAACCCTCAAAGGAAGGCACCTAAGAACTATGCCTTGTATAATCCAAGATGAAGCTTTAATATCTATCTCATTGCTAACTAGTTGTCCTATAATAGCTTCTAATTTTGTATAAAAATTTTCCATATCACTATGGTTATCTTTTATGGGTGCAAATTCAAAAATTTGTTGAGATAATTCATATACAATCTCATCTTTATTAATGTAATTACGTTTTAAGAGATCAATAGCTACTTCATATGAATTCCCTACGGCTGGTAAATAGGCTATCAGGTTATAGGCTGGGCCTTTAAGGAAACTAGTTAAGTAGCTAAACTTTTCAACAGTTGAAATATAAGGTTTATTACCTATTAAATTCTCAAATTTGTCAATGAAAGATGGGAATTGTACCGTGTCCCCTTCAAATGTTGGTACTAGCAAAATGGGTAACTGAGCCCTCAATTCTTGTGACTCAGGATTTAGCATGCCACTTAAATTTTGTTGAAGGTTAGCTCTACTTTGATTAAAATCAGAATTAGGTTTATTTGGTGTTAAGTCAGTCAAACGAGACCGTAGTCTCCTTATTTGCTGTTCAATTGAGATTACCTGATCATCATTATCAGCGTAAAGGTCTATCAATTGTTCTTCAGCCATTTCGGATTCAACTAACTCTGAAATACTCTCATTAATGGCTATTATTTCCTTCTTTTTAGTTTCCAATTTAAGAATTACACACTCTAAATCTTCCTTACCTGGTTGTGTAATATTGTTAAAAGTGTTCACAGCCTTTGTAACAGCTCCCAACTTTGCCCCCCTTTTCTTTTTTAACTTTTTCAATTCCGCACTGTCCATGTCTAAGTCAAAATTGTTTAACTGGGGATCGTAATGAAATAGAGGACAAGAAGAAATTACCAGAGAAGAGAGAGCACAGACAAAACAGTCGTTTAAATTTGGTTTAATCCCCACCAAGTACTTATGTGTCACTCAGGTCTAAGTTTATAAGAGAATGAGACTCCTTAAATGTAAATGTTTCCTAGTTAGGCCCTAGGTTGTAGACCTAATTAGGCTTGATTAGGTTAGGCTTAGGCTAGAACATTTAGCCTAATTCTGCAATTTTTGTTAAGTAAGGTTAAGGTTTGTAAATTCCCCACACACGGACCACCAATGCGAAAAATGCTCTGTATGAATTGGTCCACAATTAACCCACCCCTTATATCTCCAGTCTAACTATAGAGTAGATCAAGTCTAGCCTAGAGGGGTCAGCCTAGAGATTCCGGAAATGGTCCAGAGCGGGCAGATAAATTGAGGTCCACAGTAGGATTCCTCACCAAATTAGGTTAGGGCAATCTACAATCACCTTTGTTAAGCTATGAGTTGATGCTGGGTCTTAGGCCACAATGTAGGCCTAACTTGTCTGACCCAGCTTAATTTAATGTGATTAATTTGCTGGGTTAAAAACACAATTAGTCACTTACTGTTAGTTATTAGAGAGTCTCTTTTCTCCTTCCTGTTTAATTGTCGAGAGCGTACTTGCTGGTGGGGATCTTTCTTCGGTGTCTGTTCTCGTCCCTTCTCCCTGTTGCGTCCTCTCGCCCCGTTGTTCGTTTTCGTTCTCCTTTGTTCTCCTCTTCGCGGGGCTTTTTCCACCAGCGTTGTCTTGGTTTTTTCCTCGGTTGGTTGAGCGGTAATGTATCTCTATTACCGAGCACGCTCTTCTCACACAGTATATAAATACTAGTGTGGAGAATAACTCTGGTGAGCAACCAATTGGTTTCATCCACCCAGTTATTGACATAAAAGGAATTTAATAATTGTTAGATTAACTACCTACCTACTCAGTGAACCATTTTCGTTACCTCCCAACTACCCACTCATCAGTTTTCCATAAAATAAAATTGAATAATAAATAGCATTTTATATTTATTATATTTTCATTTATACCTTGGATAGGAATCACACTCTACAGTACTGTAGTTTCGAACCAAAACGGGTAGGAATCACCCTATAGTATCGAAGTCACCGGTAGGAATCACACTATAGTAGCACCCTTTTTTTTTTTAACAATACCAGCAAGGTTGATTCGATAGCTTTTGCATTGTACCCATTTTTCGATCTCTTCGCGTGTTCATTTAGCTGTTCAAAAATACTGAACGCCTGTTTAGATAACTGTTTAACACAAATATCATTTTGAATGTGCTCTTTCGAAGTGGAATGTCTCTCCAAGCTCCATGCCAAGTTCTTCCAATCACGAAACCCTTCGTCACTCCATACATTTTTTTCTACACCAACTAAAAGACAAGACCAGCAAAACAAACCGTTTTTTTGCAAACTTCCACACAGCCACTTATATCTGTTATACCAATTAGATTTAAAATTTCTGTTTTGCTCTTATTTATTTGAACACAAGATATGTTTGGAGTTGATCTACCTTTATTTAAAATGTATCTTTTATTTTCTTCGCTTCTTCTAACGAAAGAAATGTCCAATAGTGAAACGATTATGTCAGTAACTTCTTCCATTTTAAAGGGTTAAGTTCACACAAAGAATATAAACTCTGGTATATTGCCTCTGGTATATACACTAGCATAACGTAGCCTTTAAAAACGTACAAATAACAAGTTAACACTGACATACCTACGTTGGGTACACTAAATCACATATAAATAACACTAAATTCACTTATAAAGAGTTGAATGACAACGTAACAGGTTCGTGTAAACAAAATATAATAACTAAATAAAAATTCATTTTCACGTGGTATTTAGCAATAATTTTGACTCCGAAGTTCTGGTTGCTAGGCAACAGCCATTTAACTCGGCACACTGGCTACTGGTTAGCCATGATAAAGCTCGCGGAGGATTTGTGATTTTGGGCTTCCATTTCACGAATTCATGCTTTTTTACAGGGCAGAATATAACCGTGGCATCAGTACGTTCCCATGACAACCAAGAAGCTGAATTTGACCATTATAGCTAAAGGTTAGTTATATTCAAGAGGGGAGGGTGATTCTATTGAAAATTAAACTTTTAACAACTATATTCGAAGGGGGAGGGTGATTCCATTGCTAATTAAAATTTTTAACTTAAATTATATTAAAATTTTTAAATTTTGCAATTTAGGAAAAAAATATTTATAGCCTGTTGAAACCGAGGAGGCACAGCCTCCCATGCCTTCCCTGTAAAGCCGCCACTAGTCTATATTTACTTGGATTCTGGGTTTCATGGGACTTTGGTAGTAATGTTGTGTTTCCTTTTGTCAACCATTCTGGTGCTTCTTCTTCTGATGTTACTATCTTGTTGAAGCACCTTGATAGTTTTCCATTTAGTGATGTTAGCTTTTTCAACCAGAAGTTCTTAATCATGTCTGGGCCTGGTGCTTTCCAGTTGCTGCTTCTTTTTATTTTCTCCTCGACTTCTTTCACGGTTATTCTGTCCATGTCCATCTCTGAGATGTTTCTCACCTTTTCGCTGTTGTAAAGGCTCCCAATCCATTCTGCACCATCATTATGGTTGACTTCGTTCTTGTAGATGCTCTTCCAGAAATGCTCCACTTGTTCTTATTCAGGTGGTCTTTTTACGTTTATCTGGGCATTCTTTAACTCTCTAAATAATTTTGTTGGGTTGTCTACAAATATCTCATTTTGTTTCTTTTCTTTATGCAAGCGTATATATCTTGCCAATCTTTTTGCCTTTGCCGACAGGTCTAGCTTTTTCCTGGCAATGCTTTGTCTGATCTTTCTTTCATTGTCCAGTCTTTCTCTTTGGATTAATACATTTACCTTCCTCCTTCCCAGTTCAGATCTTATTTCCCCCCTCATATGGGTAGTTAGTATTGAGATCTCCTTCCTGAGGTTACCTACTCTGCTCTTTAGTCTTTGCTGCCACCTTGGCTTCCTCCCATTTCCATTCTTTCCCTGGTTTTGCTCCTGGTTATTCTGCTTGCGTGTTTTTACTCCTGCCATCTCTGTTACGCTGACTGCTGTTGCATAATACAACCTGTTTAATTCTGTGAGGTTACTCTCCTGGGGTGTTATTGCAGGTAGTACCTTGTTTGCTATCTCTATATATTTTCTGACCTTGTAGGTGTTCCTCAGCTTGGGCAATGGTCTTCTGTGGTTCAGTTCCTGGTGTACATCTTCTTTGTGGATTAGGATCCTCCTTTTCATCTCCTTCTCTTCCTCACTCTCCTCTTCTATCTCTTCTACACTATCATTGCCTGGTCCTGATGTAGAGTCTCCCTCATCATCTGATGGTTCACTTGGGGGAGGTGGAGGGGGAGGAGGAGGTGGTGGCAAGATGTTTGTGTGCCTGTGGTTCATTTCCACTTCCACCTCCTCCTCTTCCCGCCCTAGGCAGGCATCCTTGTCCACTTCTTTTGCGCTGTCTCTGGGAGGTGTTTCCGCTACGGTACCTGGGGCTGTCTCCTTTGTTTTTTCTGTTATTGAGGGTTTCACTTGGCTTTCTGGTGTTTCAGCCAGTTTTTTTTTTTTTTTGTTTCTTTCTTCCCTCTACCTACTGTCCCTTTGCTCGTTCTTAGTTCTTCTAGGGTGTCAGCAGTTATTACCAGTTGTTCCTGCACAACCCACATTACCTTTTCTTTTGCTTTCTGTGCCTCATCATATGTTGGTAGTGTGGCTCTTTGTTTCCTCTCATGGTCAGTTCAGTTCCTCTTTCTGCGATTGTCTTTAGGATATGATGTTTTTGCCTGATCACTTTTTTTCGGTCTACTGTATGGTCTGTGTCCCGCTTCTGGAACCTGTATACCATGTAGTCATTCTCATCGAACTCCTTCCTTTCAATTGCCCATTTTAGGAGTTCGCTCTTGTTCTCTTTTTCTGGGATCATCTGCCCTATATACAGGCTTTGTAACAGGTACAGATTTCTCTCCAGTGTCCATGTCCACTCGCTCATGGTGTTCTCATTTCCCTTTTGGACATATTCTTCTACCTCTCTTTTGAACTTTTTCATTTCATCCTTTGTGATCTCTGATTTCCCTAGTCTGATGTTTGCACTGATGCTGTGGAACCGACAGTCTGGGGTTTTTTCTAGCTTCTCCCTATCTAACACTCCTCTCTTTGTTAGCATTTCTCTGCACCTTTTGCTGGTTCCATTTTTCGGGAACTGCTCACTTGTGGCACAGGTGGTACACCACAGTATTTCGTGTTTTTCCTCCACTGACCATTGTGTCCTGGTACCTCCTCTGTGGTTGTAGGTGAAGTATAAGTTGAACAGTGTTGGTGAGAGAACAGAGCCTTGAGGAACCCCGTTCGGAAAAAGCTTGTTTTTGGATGACTTGCCATTAAATGTGACATATGAGTATCTTCCTCAAAGATAGTTGCTCAGCCATCTTGGTGTTATTGTACATTTTTGTGTTGAGTATTTTGTTTACGAGAGGGAAGCGTGGAATAGCATCAAATGCTTTACTAATGTCTATTGTTGCTAATAGTGTACGTTGAGCTGGTTGTCTGGAGTTGATGCCATCCATGATGTGCTGCGTGAGATTAGTGAGTAATGTCGTGGTTGAGTGGTGAGGTCGGAATCCATGTTGAGTAGGCGATAGTGGTTGTGTGGGTTGGTGATTTGTAAAATTGTGATGTTTGGTTGGAAAAGTTTATTTATTATCTAACTTTAACCTCATGGTTCTTAACTTTAATGCAGGACATACTGTACTGCTAGTAGGCTTACTCAACTTGAAAAAGATGTGGTAGTATTACTTCAGATTAATAGTATTTTTGCATTGGGATATTTGTCATTGCAGCCACTTTCTATAGCATATGAATCACTTCCCCAATCACTTTATAATCTTACTGTCTTTTTCAGCAGATTTTGGATCACCTGATGAAGATCAGGGACCCCCGCCTCAATTACCAAATGATATCTTCGTTAAAACTAACATAAATATCACGACTTAACCTAATCAATCGTCAAGGGCGTACGGTTGACATAACCGAGCATTGAATTTAATTTATTATATTTGGTACTGTAAAGCAAAAACAAGAAAACATGGGGCCCTGATCTTCCCTTCTACTAATCCCAGATATCTAACTTACACAAATAACATACAGGTAATAAAATCTAAATCATACAATGAAAAAATGATAATATTGCCAAAGTACTTTCATATCCATCGCATAAACACATCAAATTCTTGAATATGTGGCTTAACAAAGTAAAATATCAAATATTACGATACATTTCATTATAAACCAGCTACAGAAATAAAAAATGTTAATTATAAAATAGGTTTAAGAATAATAAAAACATTTAATTAGCTCACAAAACTTAGTTATAAGTAAGTATATAGTTATTCAATTTTTAACGACAGTTAATAGTGTCATCCATTTTCTTTCCTTGAAATGCTGAAGAAAATGGAAATTATAGGACAAACATTCTTACAAATAAATGCAAAAAACCACTTTTTTACGTGAAGGTCAAAATATGAGAATAAAAACCCACTCTAATAGACAGAGTTTATTTCCACGACAGTTTCGACGCCCACTGGCATCCTCCTCGGGTGGATACAGAAACACAAATGAAACAAAACAAGAGGGAAAAACAGTTCAGGGATCGACCGTTAAGAAATCCGCACCTAGGTTGGATTCCATTCTCTCGAGACAGGAGGGGCATTTTCATTAAGTACATTCGCACAAATTTTAAAACTATCTTCCTGTTCTAAACATACAGATTCTATTATTTTTACATAATTATTACATTTATAATTAAATTTATTACATTTAATATTGCATAATTATTAATTACAGAAATTATAAATTTATTATTACATTGGTTATTACATTGTTTATTATACAGAAATTATAAACCGAAAAACGAATGAAAAAAGCCGATTAGGAAATAATCCAGAGACCATTGAGAAATTCGCACCTAGGTTAGATGCCCTTCTGGTTTCGGGAGAACGATATCTAACCTAGGTGCGAATTTCTCAATGGTCTCTGGATTATTTCCTAATCGGCTTTTTTCATTCGTTTTTCGGTTTATAATTTCTGTATAATAAACAACAATGTAATAACCAATGTAATAATAAATTTATAATTTCTGTAATTAATAATTATGCAATATTAAATGTAATAAATTTAATATATAAATGTAATAATTATGTAAAAATAATAGAATCTGTATGTTTAGAACAGGAAGATAGTTTTAAAATTTGTGCGAATGTACTTAATGAAAATGCCCCTCCTGTCTCGAGAGAATGGAATCCAACCTAGGTGCGGATTTCTTAACGGTCGATCCCTGAACTGTTTTTCCCTCTTGTTTTGTTTCATTTGTGTTTCTGTATCCACCCGAGGAGGATGCCAGTGGGCGTCGAAACTGTCGTGGAAATAAACTCTGTCTATTAGAGTGGGTTTTTATTCTCATATTCTTACAAATGTTACTTCTAGATGCGATGTAAAAGTCTTGCTCACGCAATAAATTTCTCCTCAAACTGATAATAATAATAATAATAATAATAATAATAAAATAAAACACAAAGTAAATTAAAATAAACCTGAACTCCAGCCATAAATTTTAAATGCTCGATACCTATGAGAACGAAAATGTTTAGGTCCCAAATTATAAAAACACTGGTTAAGAAATTTTTTAATTTTTTAATTTACTAAACCATGTGTATATTTCCAAATCATTAAATCTTTTAGGTTTAATAGTGACGTTATTGTTTCTATTAACACCATAAATAGTTACAGGTTCCTAAACAACGATTAAAAAACCCCACATATGTTTTTATTTTTAATAGGTCTACGAGTCAAGGACGTAACTAAAGACAAAAAAAAAAATGGCTTTGTCTCTTCATAGGTTCTTGAACCATTTTAATATGCCTTTATTTATGAGTTTTAGAAATAATTGCATAAAGATTTAATTAACTAAATAAATACATTACACATTACACGTGTTCATTTTTAGAAATTCCTTTTTAAAGTTAGTGCTTAAAACCTATGACCTAGTTTTCTTTGGTTGTTAAGAATTTATAGGTAAAGAAAATTAAAATACTATTTAATTCTTAAATATTACTAAGTTACATCAATAATTAAATTTTAAACTAATCACAAATAAAAGATATTATTTTAGAGGTTAGTGAACACTCGTTAGCCTTAGAAATATTAATGAAAGAGAATTTTATTGTTATTTTGAAGTGAATATTAATCTAAAATTCTGTATATTTATTTATTAAACTATTTGGTATATACTATAAAGCAAAAATTATGCAAATATAATATATTTGAAATATAAAAAAAATCGTTCGGTTTATGATCGTCACTTAGAAAGTTTTTTCTGTTTATTTGAGCCGTGATCATTGTGATTATTGTATGAGAATCAGATATGATTCGATCGGCAGTGAATGCAACGAGTGTCGGCGTTAAAGTGATTGTTTTGGCAGTTGAAAGTTATCGCTTCTCGGCCTTTTGGCTAAGATCAAAGTGTAGTATCTGTTCTTATCAGCTTAATATCTGATACGATCCCTATGCGGGATCAACGATATTAATCTGATTTTTGTCTTTTGGCGAAGCGTCTGGGGCTTGCTCCACCTTTGCCACGGATCGACCCGGTATTGCAGTACTTCCGGGACTGGTCCACCTTCCTTCGGGAAGACAAAAATCTTTCATACTGAAAAATAAACTATCAATTGTAATTTCTGAGTTTAATAATGAGTATTATTATATTGCTGTCTGTTTTAGCTCCTCATTTCTTCTATCTGCAGCCGAAGTTTCTGTGTTAAATTTTTGTTTGTTACCTTCTGAGCATTTATTTGTATACTGTATAATTATATTCTGTTCGTTTGTAACTGTAGGGCCTCCACTTTACCTCTTCTAAGTACATCACTAATTTTTCTGCTGATTTTTGTATCGTCCGCAAAGGATGTTACTATACTGTTGTTGGTTACTTTTATTGTCTTCATATTAGCATGATAATGAGTAGGATTTGTTGTTGTTAGCCGATCAGCCCACCCTGATCTAGTAAGCCAGCGGCACACATAACCGGTCGCCCTCTCCAGAGTGGACCAGAGGTTCAGCGCACTAGTGATGTTGTGTTCTGTGTTGTGCTAGAGCGGTACAGTCTGTCATAATGTGTTCAATTGTTTATGGTGTGTCCTCGCACAGGTGGGTGGCAGGTGTCGTCTGTGGAGTTGTCTAGTCTGTGTTTATATGTCTGTAAGTTGGGGTGATGTCCACATCGGACTCGATCCGATCTGCTCAGGCTGGTCTCTGACCTGTCAATGGGTGGCGGCTTCGCACCTAGGACCGCATTTGGACCGAGTCGTGTCAGTGCTTTGTGGGTTAGGTGTGTGTGTGTGTGTGTTTTCTGTACTGCGTGATGTCTGTGGGGCGTGGTATGGAATGGAGTTATAATGTCTCTCTGGTGTTACCTTAATGGTGCGAGGTGTTGGTGCATGATTGTTGTGGGTTAGTTGTCGCTACTGCTGTGAATTGTGTTCCCTTCATGTCTAAATGTTCCCAAACTTTCAGTATTTTTGTTTCTGTGTACAGGTGTTCTATTGGTGTTATTTGAGTACATCTTATAATGATATGAAGTGCGTTGTTTTGTATTGTCTGTAAGGTGTTTATGTGTGTGTTTGAGATAATGGGTGCCCAGCATGGGCTAGCATAGTCCATGACTCCATAACTGAGCGAATATATTGTTTGTATATGAGTGATGTGGTTTCCTGTTGGTGTCCAAACTTTGTGCCTGTTAGTAGCCTAAGCGTGTTAGGTCTTGACGTACATTTGTTTTTAATGTCCTGAATGTGGTTTGCAAAAGATAATAATGATGTATGTGACCCCCAAGTATTTTGGTGCTGTGAGTGTGTGGAATGTTGGTGTTGTTTAGTGTAATCTGTGGAGTTATCTGGTGTTCTTTTGTGTTGCTTGTTAGCAAGGTGTTGATTGATTTTGTGGGCACTACTTTGAGTCTATTGTGTGTGACCCAGTCTTGTAGACTGTTTATGTATGTTTGTAGGTTATTTGTAGCGGTGTCGATGCTGTTGTGGGTGGGTTAGAGTAATGTCATCTGCATATGATAAGGTAAGCTCGTTATCTATGGGTGTTGGAATGTCATGTATTTCCTTATTGTTTTTTCCCTTCTACTCCAGATGGAGAGAGTTTCTTGCTTCCGGGGTTAAACCTTAACCCTAAGGAATTTTTAGGTACAGCGTAAGATAGAGGTGCTGTATCGTAATATCTCCCATACAACTTCTCCAGATGTCACACTTATGGTCAGTTGGTTTAGGAACTCTACTGTGGATTTCTTTACTGCCCCTGTCGCCCCCACTACTATTGGGATGATCTCAGGTTCCACATTCCACATTCTCCTTATTTTGTCTTTGAGTCTCTGATATTTTAAGACCTTTTCCCTTTCATAGTTCGCCACATTCTAGTCCGCTGGGACTCCTACTTCCACCAAGAGGCACTTGTTTCCCTCCTCTCTCACAACTATGTCTGGTCTGCATCCTGATACCCAAATGTCAGTTGGTATCTCATGATCATATAGGAGCAGCACTTTGTCATTGTCTTCTATTCCTTGTGACATATGTTCCCAGTGCTTTTCTGTTTCTAGCCCTATTTCATATTTTTTACACAGCTTGAAGTGGATTAGCTTGCAGACTGCATTGTGTCTGTCTGTGTAGTTTTCTCTGTGCAGGACTATTTCACATCCAGAGAGTATGTGACTCACAGTCTCTGGGCTCTTTGAGCACAGTCTGCACATCTCATTTTCATTTCTGCCCTCAATATTTCTTTTGAACCAGTTTGTCCGTAGTGCCTGGTCTTTTGCTGCCACCACCAGCCGTTCATCTTCTGGTCTCAGTGCCCCTCTTACCAGGAACTCCACGGTTTTATCCCTCTCTATGTATGCTCTGTTCAGCACGTCCTCTTTGTATACTTTGCTGAACTTGTGCTCTATTCCCAGTTCTTCTCCTTTTCTTCTGATCTTTTCTTGTTATACCTTCTTTTGATGGTGCTTATCTTTTCCATGAGAGGTTTATTTGCAATGTTTTCAAGCTGTTCAGGTCCTATGCCAGCATCCACTAGGTAATCGTTTGCCTTTTTTGAGAGTGATGTTGTTTGAGGCTTTTCACGTTCATGGTCTCTTACAAATCTGACTAGCCTTCCTTCTCCTTCCTTTATGTACTGTGCTAATCCTATTGTGTGGCTTTGTGCACTTGATCATTTAGCGCAAGCCCTAATCCACCGACCCTCCTTGGCAGGTATAACCTTGGTGGGCATTGGTTTTTATATATGACCTTATGCGCATGGAGCAATTTTCTGGTGATCGTATCCAGTTTGTTGATTTCTTGCTGGATCCAATTGATTATGCCAAAACTATATGACAGTCCAGGTACCGCCAGTAAGTTTATGGATAAGATCTTATTTTTACTGTTTACGTGAGATTTTAGGATTAGCTTGATCCTTTTTGAATATTCTTTCCGCAGTCTTTCCTTCATGATGTCATTTTCCATCTTTTCAGATTCCTCCATCCCCAGATATTTATATGTAGCCTCTTGCTCTACTTCTTCTATCACGATATTGTCCACCCTGATGTTTTCTGATTGACACCCTTTGCCTTTCTTTAGTGTGAGAGTGGCACATTTCTCAAGACCAAACTCCATCTGGTGTCATCTGAGAACTTTTTGACCTCCCTGACCTCTTTTGTTAGCTCACTTTTGTTTGGGGCATACAGTTTTAGGTCATCCATGTAAAATAAGTGAGATATTTTCGGGCTGTTCTTTTCCCTTGGTCTCATTACGTAGCCTTTGTTTAGGTTATTTATTAGTTGGCTGAGTGGGTTTAGCGCCAGTACAAACAAAAGAGGGGATACTGAATCACCCTGGTAGATCCCTCTCTTGATTCTCACACTGTTCACCCCTAAAGTTCCCTTACTATGATGGAGAGTTAGGTCTGTTTCCCATTGTGTCATAGCTGTTTCTGAGAAGATCCTGATGGTAGGGTGGATCTTGTATAGTCTCAATACTTCCTTCACCCAGGAGTGGGGTACACTGTCATATGCCTTTTTGTAGTCAATCCATACCATGCTTAGGTTTCTCTGTTTCTTTCTGCAGTTCTCCAATATCGCCCTGTTGATTAACAGCTGGTTTTTTGTCCCATACGTTTTTCTGCTGCATCCTTTTTGTTCTGGGCTTATGATGTTGTTTTCTTCTGCATGGCTGTAGATCCTGTCAGCTATAATTCCTGTTAGTATTTTGTAGATTGTCGGCAAGCACGTTATTGGTCTATATCAGTGGCGGCTCGTGGTCTGAGAGGGTGGGGAGGCCCACCAATAAATAATTTATTGCTATGTTTTATTACATAGTGCGAGGATAGTTATATATAGCATATGCCCATAAATAAATTACTTAAATTAAGATGGCTTAATCTGTACAAAATTATTTATAATATAGATACTACCGCTAAGTTACTAACCGTTATTATAAATTAACTAAACAACATGGAGTAAAGTTATTAAAATATCAGAAAATAAAACGAAAAATCATCACTTGGTTTTACTTACGTCTTCTGCTTGAAAAGAAGATCAATTCTCCTTTCTTTTCCAGCAGCAAACCTATTTATGATATTTACATACCTATTGAAAAATTTATTGAAAATTTTATTTTTTATTTTTGAGAGATTATTTTTATTTAAGTGCAATATTAAGGCTAAGTTTACTTTAAATGGACACTAATTATAGAAATAATAATGGCCCATTTAGACACTGTCAACATAGCTACAGACTTTTTCACTGTAGGCTGCAGTGGTTTTAAGTTTAAAATTTGGTCGGCAGCCAGATTACTAATTATGGTCAAGCTAAATTCATTAAAATTAATTTAGACTTACCAAAAATGAAGTTGCCAGTTGAACGTTACCCTTTCTGTTTCTAACTAGTCCATAAGTTTCATTTAGTTTCCAGATTTTGAATTTTATTTGTTAAGTCACTATTTGGCACACTGCTAAGTTATTTATTTATAGGGGCTATTTCCCAGACCTAGGTTTTGCAGTTTAAGTTAGGCTAGGGCTGTATTGCCCTTAAGTTTTTGTTTTTAAAGGTTTAAGGTTTTGAAGGTTTTTACTCAAGTTAAGTTAGGGCTATACTGCCCTTAAGTTTTAATAGGGGCTATAACAGCCATTTAATTATTTAGTTAGGGCTGTTGTAGCCCGGTTCGAGTTTCTTCTAGGTACCTAGTTTTAATCTCTTACCTTAGTTATGTATTTTAATTAAGCTACTTACACCTAGTTCTGGTACGCCACTATTTAGTTAAACAGGGTTTTAGTTTTTAGCTTAATTGCAGTGGTTAATATTGAGGTTTAAAGGTTGACTTTAAGTTGCCCGGTTAGTTGGGGAACTACGAGAATTTTTTATAAAAAAACTAGCCCACTTGATTCAGCAGTCAAAATTTTTCGATGTCTAACAAACAGCTCCGTTTTTCTTTCTCAGAAACTTTTTCTTTCTTCTTTTTGTTAATTAGGGAAACCCAACTTCACTAGTTGGTTTGTTAGAAACGAGGGTTATATTTTTATTCTATATTTATTTTGTGGTAATATTTGTTTTGTTTTTATTTTATTTGGAAATATATGTGGTTATTTCTACCCAACTTTTTTTTGTGCTACTATAGCGTGATTCCTACCTCGATTCGGCGGTCTACCTTTTAATTATAGCTTCTTACCTTGTTACTAATTGCTTGTTTACATTCCAGTGTCCATCGCCCTTGACGATTGGTTAGGTTTAGTCATGATATTTCGTTAGTTTTAACGAAAATATCGTGAAACCAATCGTGGGTAGACCACATAATATAAGCACCGAAAACTATTTTTTAAAATAAATTGCGAAAAAAATGCTCTGTATGAATTGGTCCACAATTAACCCACCCCTTATATCTCCAGTCTAACTATAGAGTAGATCAAGTCTAGCCTAGAGGGGTCAGCCTAGAGATTCCGGAAATGGTCCAGAGTGGGCAGATAAATTGAGGTCCACAGTAGGATTCCTCACCAAATTAGGTTAGGGCAATCTACCTTCACCTTTGTTAAGCTATGAGTTGATGCTGGGTCTTAGGCCACAATGTAGGCGTAACTTGTCTGACCCAGCTTAATTTAATGTGATTAATTTGCTGGGTTAAAAACACAATTAGTCACTTACTGTTAGTTATTAGAGAGTCTCTTTTCTCCTTCCTGTTTAATTGTCGAGAGCGTACTTGCTGGTGGGGATCTTTCTTCGTGTCTGTTTCTCGTCCCCTTCTCCCTGTTGCGTCCTCTCGCCCCGTTGTTCGTTTTCGTTCTCCTTTGTTCTCCTCTTCGCGGGCTTTTTCCACCAGCGTTGTCTTGGTTTTTTTCCTCGGTTGGTTGAGCGGTAATGTATCTCTATTACCGAGCACGCTCTTCTCACACAGTATATAAATACTAGTGTGGAGAATAACTCTGGTGAGCAACCAATTGGTTTCATCCACCCAGTTATTGACATAAAAGGAATTTAATAATTGTTAGATTAACTACCTACCTACTCAGTGAACCATTTTCGTTACCTCCCAACTACCCACTCATCAGTTTTCCATATACTGGGGGCCCCGGGAGATAAAAATTTTGGTGTCATTGTCACCAATTTTTATGTCTGAGTGTAGACTAGCTAACTATTTGACTGTAAATGCCTGTTAATCTGATTAACAGTGCCTATCCTCACCTTCTCATGGAGAAGGTGTAGCATTTAATTAGAAGAGAAAATATACATCCATAGGATGAAACTGTCTATGGTCTTTACCATAAGAAAAGAAAAAAATGAAAGTTAGAAGATAAAATTACAATTCCCCAGCATCTATTTTTTGTTGTAAAAATAGTTCGCGCCTTTAATGCTGTTTCGCTGAGGTCTTGTGTCTGTCAATGTTGTAGTAGGATGCGTTACCACTCCTACTGTCAAAGGAATAGTTACTGGAAGTTCAGTGTCTCCAGTTGTTACTGTCAGTGGAGAAGGTTCTCCAAAGTCCATTGTTTTGGGTCCAGACTCTAAAGGGTACAAAAGAGAAATGTCTCTTGTTGTGTCACCCGTTGAAGTCCTTAATTTGACCACTCTTGTTACCCCATCTGCCCCTGGTCTGAGTTCTGAAACTCTAGCCAGAGGCCAGTATTGTCTTGGAGTACTGTCATGTATGAGAACAAGGTCCCCTACCTTAATTGTGTCAGACCAATCCTTCTTAGTCATTTGTTTATGTCTCTCCCTTAGACCCATCAAGTACTCAGTTTTCCACTGTTTAATGAAATGAGCTTTAACTCTAGTTAAATGTTGTAACTTAGTCTGGAGCTCATCATGTCGTTTGAGTCCAGTTTGGGTCTTCTGAAGAGTCTATATTGTAGTCCGGCAGGAGACTAACTTGTTCTCCCCGAATCAAATGATTTGGAGTTAATGGTTCCGGGTCATTAATGTTGTCACTCACATAAGTGAGTGGTCTATTGTTAATGATGTTCTCAATCTCAGCCAGGAGAGTGAGCAACCCAAATAAGTGTATCTGTTTTTTTGCCAATTGCTTTCTTCAAGCAATTCTTTACTGTTTGTATATTCCTCTCCCAGATAGAACCATACCAAGGAGAGGCAACGGGAATATACTTCCACTTTATGTTTGAATTTTGTATATATAATTGTGTGATTTCATCGCTTAACAAGTCGTGGATGACTTGTTCACCAGCCTTGAAATATGTAGCATTGTCAGTCCAAACTGTCTTTGGTACTGAATGTCGTGCACAGAATCTCTTAAAGACAGCAACAAAAGATTCTGCTGTAAGGTCCTCCACAACATCCAAATAAACAGCTCGTGAGGCAGCACATGTAAACAGTACAATGTACATTTTTTGTTCAGTGTCACCCACCCCTACAGTCAATGCTCCTGTATAGTCAATGCTTACAGTCTCAAAGGGTCTGTTGAGAGTAACTCTCTCCTCTGGCAAAGCAGGAGGATTTGGTTTCCTATAGGTCATAGCATGAATACGCCTACATGTGACACACTCACTCAGGACTGTTTTAACAGTGATCCTTCGCTTGGGTATCCAATAAGTTTTTCTTAATGTAGTTAGTGTCTGTGGACCCCCATATGATATACATCATTGTGTGTTTTTCTGATGATTAATGTTGTCAAATAGCTAAATCTAGGTAAAAGGATTGGATGTTTGCTTTTGTATGACAGTTTTGATTTGTCTAATCTCCCTTTACACCTTAGAAGGCCTTCCTCATCTCTGAACAAGTTTAGATCCACAACTACTGATGGTACAGGTTCTTTTGTTTGTTTCCCATTAGTTAAGAATTCTAACTCTTTATTGTACTCTTTTTGTTGTGCATGGCCTATCCAGTATTTGGTTGCAACTTCTGTATAATTATGATTATTTTTATTTAGCTGTTTGTTAATTGTAGTTAAACAGTTGTGAGCAAACCTCAAACAGTAGGCTGTAACCCTGACAAGTTTGTTGAATCAGAATAAATTTCATAATTAGTGATTGGTTCAACCTTTTCATTTGAAAAGATTAAATTTAATGTCAAGTTAACTTGTTCCACAGGCCATTGGTCTGTATTACAGAGCCACTTAGGTCCCATAAACCAAATTTTGTTTGACTTCAACACTTGTAGGATAAACCTCTGGTCAGAAAGTCTGCTGGATTTTGTTTAGTTGGAACATAGTGAAAGTTTACTTGTGGGCTTTCATTAGCTTCAGCTATTTCTTTTAGCCTATTTCTTACAAAGATATTCTTACTATTAATGCTATCATTCCGTATCCAGGCAAGACAAATCTGACTGTCAAGCCAGATGTGGATATGAGTTATGTTCACATCATGGTAAGCATCCTTAAGCAATGAATGGTTTTAATGGCTAATGCAGCAGCCAATAGTTCCAATTGAGGTATGGTTCGGGTAGGTTTGAGAGGTGCAACTTTCCCTTTTGCATAAATTAGATGACTTTCTGTAGGGCTTACAAGATACGCACAGCACCCATAAGCTTGTGTGCTTGCATCAGCAAACACATGAAGTCTCTGGGGCTTATCCCTAAACCCACAGCACCTTTGAATTTTAATGTTCTGCACTTTTGTTAAATCAGCAGCTAACTTCTTCCAAGATTTTTGATTTTCATTTGTTATTGGATCATCCCACCCAACATTTGTCCTCCAAATTTCTTGGAGGAGAATCTTTGATTTTATTGTTGAAGGCAGGAATAGACCCATGGGATCAAAAATTTTGGAAGCCTCTGATAATATTGTCTTTTAGTATTTGCTTCCTCATCAAGTTTAAAACCTTTAGTACAGATTGAATCATGACTGTTAGAAGTTGCATCCAAATACCAGTTCATACCTAAAGTTTTAACTCTGTCTGATGGCTCAGTAAGACCATTATTATCCTTTAAAATCTTTTTGTTTTAATCCTCATCATTTGAAATCCACTCTCTAAGTTCAAAGTTACCTTGTTGCATAATGTTTTGAGAGTGTTCATAGACTTCAGATAATTCAGATTTTGTTGTTGTTGAGCCTATTAGATTGTCTACGTAAAAATGTTCCTTAAGGAAGTTCAATGTTAAAGAGTTATTAAACTGGTTTAAATGATGTCTAATTGTCAATGCTAATAGGCTAGGTGAGCAATTGGCTCCAAACAACACAACATTAAATCTATAGGTTATGAACCCTTTATTCAAATCAAATGGATCCTTGAACCATAAGAACCTAAGTTGGTTCTTATCATATTCATTTTTAAGATTTATTCTCAAAAATGCCTTTGAAATGTCACTTTGTACGGCATATTTGTCTAACCTGAACCTCAGTAAGATCTTCACAAGGTCAGAAATGAGATTAGGACCCTCAATTAGGCAATCATTCAAACTGTGTTTATCACTGTCTTTGAGGCTACAGTTATATACTACTCTGAGTTTTGTTGTTGGGGCATCTTGTCGATAAACCCCCCTGTGGGTTAAATAATGACAACCATCTTTTTAAAAGGGTTATTTGTTACTTCTTCAATGAAGCCTTTCTGTAGCTGTTCTTTGAAGACATCATTATATGTTTGAATATTATTATCTTGTTTGAGTTTTTTCATTACTTTATATAAATGTCCTTTAGCTACTTTGAGATTGTCTCTTAAAGTTGGACAATTTATTTTCCAAGGTAACTCAATAAAATAACTATTGTCTTTGCACTGAATGGTGTCTTCAAATCTTTCTACCATTAACTGATCTTCTGAAGTTTGATTTGTGTCATGTATACCCACAGATTCTAGCAACCATAAAGTTTGAATTGCCTCATCCAAAGTTTCATTTGATAATGATGAATTAATGTTCTCAGTTGAGATAATATTATTCAAAGTGTTGCTATTGGTTGTATTTGGATAGATCACCCAAAGGGGCTATCCCTGATGGAGTCTGAATAGCTATACCATTACCTATCTCTACTATGCCCTTATGAATAAGATTAATATAATCTGCCCCCATTAACATTTCAATGTTAGCTACTGTGTTGTTAGTGATATGTCTATCAGCTATTTTGTAGTGTTTTCCCAAATGATTTATGGTTTGTTCTAGTTTGGGTATAACCAGTTTGTTTTGTCCTACTTTAGAAATAATAACTGCTTCAATTTTCTCTAATTTATTTTCTAACTGTAGTTCCAGGTCAATTGTCTTATAGCTATTTTTGTCCGAGTTATCCTTAACAAAGGATGCAATATTGAGTTTTTGTTCATTCGGGTTTGGTGTCAACCCAATTTATTTACTACATTTTGTGAAACAAATGTTTGTTGAGAACAACAGTCTATAAGACATCTCACTGGAGTGGTGCTACCCTCACTATTCACTAAGTCCAAAGTAATAGTTGGTAAAAGAATCTCAGTGTTTTTTGTTACGTTGTTTGAACAAACAGAATGTCCCATGAAAGTGGCATTTTCTTGATTACCTTTGTTTGGGGGAGGTATCTTTTGAGTTTGAGTACTATTGTGTGGACACTTTGGTGAATCACACATTGATGAGACATGTCGTAAACTTTTCAAAACTTACACTTGAATCTTAACCTAGATTTACAGTCTTTCTTATAATGTCCTTGGCCAGTACACTTTTTACACAGGTTCAACTGTTCACATCTTTTAGCTCTTTGGTTAAAGTCTGAATATTTGTCACACCCAGTACTACTGTGTTCATTACTTACACAAAATTTGCAATGTGGTATGTAAGTTGAGGCAGCAGTTACATTAAAGTTCTGTGATGTAGGTCACATTTGATTCTACACTGTAAAGTTTTGGCTGTTTGGCTGTAGCTAGTTGGTCTCTGGGAACAGTCTTTGGTTTATCCATAGTCTGGGTCTTATTTTGTGTTGGAAAATCTCTCAATTTGTAATTAGTTAGGATATTGGGGAAGTGTTTTCTTATATCTTCCAGATTAGGATAATTTTCTCCTGTCTTTAGAATTAAAATATCTTTAACCCTCAAAGGAAGGCACCTAAGAACTATGCCTTGTATAATCCAAGATGAAGCTTTAATATCTATCTCATTGCTAACTAGTTGTCCTATAATAGCTTCTAATTTTGTATAAAAATTTTCCATATCACTATGGTTATCTTTTATGGGTGCAAATTCAAAAATTTGTTGAGATAATTCATATACAATCTCATCTTTATTAATGTAATTACGTTTTAAGAGATCAATAGCTACTTCATATGAATTCCCTACGGCTGGTAAATAGGCTATCAGGTTATAGGCTGGGCCTTTAAGGAAACTAGTTAAGTAGCTAAACTTTTCAACAGTTGAAATATAAGGTTTATTACCTATTAAATTCTCAAATTTGTCAATGAAAGATGGGAATTGTACCGTGTCCCCTTCAAATGTTGGTACTAGCAAAATGGGTAACTGAGCCCTCAATTCTTGTGACTCAGGCAGTGGCGGTCCTAGCTTACATGACGCCCTGGGCGAACCTCACCTTCAGCGCCCCCCCCCCCTGTTCGCCAACACACACACATTCGAATCCCCCCAAAATAAAGGACAGACATAACTCTTTCACAAAATACTTTTTATTGGACTAATTGTTGGAACTTCAGAACCAAAACAAAGACTCAAATTTCTGAATTTTACAAATCCTTCATCACGTAAATAGAATAACTCACTTAAGAGAATGTAATTATGATACTATGAACAGGAAAAATACAAATTAAATTGCACAACTGCCATAAATAAACTAGAGAATCAAATTTCTAAATTGTACAAATGCTCTATCACATAAATAGAATAAGACACTTAAGAGAGGGTAATTATTATGCTACACTTTGAACAAGAAACAAAATAAATTGCACCACAGCACAACTGCCATCTAAAGCCTGACTCTTCTTACCTTCCTTGATGCAAAGTCATGAATTAAATCATCATATGAAATCTGCTCAGCAATTGTATGATTTATACTGATGATGGCCAGACCGGTAAGGCGTTCCTGTGACATAGTTGACCTCAGGTAGGATTTGATGAGCTTCAGCTTTGAAAAGCTCCTCTCTGCTTCAGCAACAGTGACTGGAAGAGTAAGACAATTCTGAGGCATCCACAAATTTGGATATATTTCAGAGAGCTCCCTTTCATGGATAATGTCAGCAGTTCAAGCAAGGATATGGTCTTTGATGGCAAGTCAGGCAAGTTCTTCAGCTCCTGTGCAAGCTCTCTGCCATCCAAGTCGATGTCCCTTAAAGTGTAGTGTAGTACTAAGGTTCACACATTGTTCTGTCAGCTCCTCAAATGTGAGATTTTGGAAATGTGTCAGCACTCCAAACTTCTCTCCCACAATTCCAACGTGGAAAATCTTTCTGAATGGCTGATGTTGCAGCATCAACCACTGCATTGAAAAATGTCACCTCCAGCTTCTTCAAAGCATCAATCAAGGGCTCATCAGATGCTTCATAGGAGAAGTGCCGCTTTGTGGACCTCAGCCGTTTTTGTTTTAACAGCCTCCACATTCATTTGTTCACAGATATCTGTGGCTGCCATTTGTGCAGCCACAAAACCTGTTGCCCTGTAATTGCGGAGACCTCTCTCTGTTTTTTTAGGAGATTTACTGCAACATCAACGTGCATGCTACGAGACTGCATCTGCTTGCTCACATGCTGAATTTGGCACAACAGGTCATGCCACACCACTGAACAAATGGCGAAGCAGTATGACCCAACCTCCTCTGACAGAGATTGAGCCTCGACCTTATTACAGAGTCTTTGGTGTGGTCCCTCACCTCGATCAGTGCATCTCTCACTGCAGCTGCCTGATATCTCAGGGGCTCCACACTCTTGATCTTTTTTATTTTTATTTTTTTTGCAGGCGCTCATGCCGCCCCTCCACAAATGCCGCCCTGTGCGGCTGCCCATATTGCCCATATGAGGAACCGCCACTGGACTCAGGATTTAGCATGCCACTTAAATTTTGTTGAAGGTTAGCTCTACTTTGATTAAAATCAGAATTAGGTTTATTTGGTGTTAAGTCAGTCAAACGAGACCGTAGTCTCCTTATTTGCTGTTCAATTGAGATTACCTGATCATCATTATCAGCGTAAAGGTCTATCAATTGTTCTTCAGCCATTTCGGATTCAACTAACTCTGAAATACTCTCATTAATGGCTATTATTTCCTTCTTTTTAGTTTCCAATTTAAGAATTACACACTCTAAATCTTCCTTACCTGGTTGTGTAATATTGTTAAAAGTGTTCACAGCCTTTGTAACAGCTCCCAACTTTGCCCCCCTTTTCTTTTTTAACTTTTTCAATTCCGCACTGTCCATGTCTAAGTCAAAATTGTTTAACTGGGGATCGTAATGAAATAGAGGACAAGAAGAAATTACCAGAGAAGAGAGAGCACAGACAAAACAGTCGTTTAAATTTGGTTTAATCCCCACCAAGTACTTATGTGTCACTCAGGTCTAAGTTTATAAGAGAATGAGACTCCTTAAATGTAAATGTTTCCTAGTTAGGCCCTAGGTTGTAGACCTAATTAGGCTTGATTAGGTTAGGCTTAGGCTAGAACATTTAGCCTAATTCTGCAATTTTTGTTAAGTAAGGTTAAGGTTTGTAAATTCCCCACACACGGACCACCAATGCGAAAAATGCTCTGTATGAATTGGTCCACAATTAACCCACCCCTTATATCTCCAGTCTAACTATAGAGTAGATCAAGTCTAGCCTAGAGGGGTCAGCCTAGAGATTCCGGAAATGGTCCAGAGCGGGCAGATAAATTGAGGTCCACAGTAGGATTCCTCACCAAATTAGGTTAGGGCAATCTACAATCACCTTTGTTAAGCTATGAGTTGATGCTGGGTCTTAGGCCACAATGTAGGCCTAACTTGTCTGACCCAGCTTAATTTAATGTGATTAATTTGCTGGGTTAAAAACACAATTAGTCACTTACTGTTAGTTATTAGAGAGTCTCTTTTCTCCTTCCTGTTTAATTGTCGAGAGCGTACTTGCTGGTGGGGATCTTTCTTCGGTGTCTGTTCTCGTCCCTTCTCCCTGTTGCGTCCTCTCGCCCCGTTGTTCGTTTTCGTTCTCCTTTGTTCTCCTCTTCGCGGGGCTTTTTCCACCAGCGTTGTCTTGGTTTTTTCCTCGGTTGGTTGAGCGGTAATGTATCTCTATTACCGAGCACGCTCTTCTCACACAGTATATAAATACTAGTGTGGAGAATAACTCTGGTGAGCAACCAATTGGTTTCATCCACCCAGTTATTGACATAAAAGGAATTTAATAATTGTTAGATTAACTACCTACCTACTCAGTGAACCATTTTCGTTACCTCCCAACTACCCACTCATCAGTTTTCCATAAAATAAAATTGAATAATAAATAGCATTTTATATTTATTATATTTTCATTTATACCTTGGATAGGAATCACACTCTACAGTACTGTAGTTTCGAACCAAAACGGGTAGGAATCACCCTATAGTATCGAAGTCACCGGTAGGAATCACACTATAGTAGCACCCTTTTTTTTTTTAACAATACCAGCAAGGTTGATTCGATAGCTTTTGCATTGTACCCATTTTTCGATCTCTTCGCGTGTTCATTTAGCTGTTCAAAAATACTGAACGCCTGTTTAGATAACTGTTTAACACAAATATCATTTTGAATGTGCTCTTTCGAAGTGGAATGTCTCTCCAAGCTCCATGCCAAGTTCTTCCAATCACGAAACCCTTCGTCACTCCATACATTTTTTTCTACACCAACTAAAAGACAAGACCAGCAAAACAAACCGTTTTTTTGCAAACTTCCACACAGCCACTTATATCTGTTATACCAATTAGATTTAAAATTTCTGTTTTGCTCTTATTTATTTGAACACAAGATATGTTTGGAGTTGATCTACCTTTATTTAAAATGTATCTTTTATTTTCTTCGCTTCTTCTAACGAAAGAAATGTCCAATAGTGAAACGATTATGTCAGTAACTTCTTCCATTTTAAAGGGTTAAGTTCACACAAAGAATATAAACTCTGGTATATTGCCTCTGGTATATACACTAGCATAACGTAGCCTTTAAAAACGTACAAATAACAAGTTAACACTGACATACCTACGTTGGGTACACTAAATCACATATAAATAACACTAAATTCACTTATAAAGAGTTGAATGACAACGTAACAGGTTCGTGTAAACAAAATATAATAACTAAATAAAAATTCATTTTCACGTGGTATTTAGCAATAATTTTGACTCCGAAGTTCTGGTTGCTAGGCAACAGCCATTTAACTCGGCACACTGGCTACTGGTTAGCCATGATAAAGCTCGCGGAGGATTTGTGATTTTGGGCTTCCATTTCACGAATTCATGCTTTTTTACAGGGCAGAATATAACCGTGGCATCAGTACGTTCCCATGACAACCAAGAAGCTGAATTTGACCATTATAGCTAAAGGTTAGTTATATTCAAGAGGGGAGGGTGATTCTATTGAAAATTAAACTTTTAACAACTATATTCGAAGGGGGAGGGTGATTCCATTGCTAATTAAAATTTTTAACTTAAATTATATTAAAATTTTTAAATTTTGCAATTTAGGAAAAAAATATTTATAGCCTGTTGAAACCGAGGAGGCACAGCCTCCCATGCCTTCCCTGTAAAGCCGCCACTAGTCTATATTTACTTGGATTCTGGGTTTCATGGGACTTTGGTAGTAATGTTGTGTTTCCTTTTGTCAACCATTCTGGTGCTTCTTCTTCTGATGTTACTATCTTGTTGAAGCACCTTGATAGTTTTCCATTTAGTGATGTTAGCTTTTTCAACCAGAAGTTCTTAATCATGTCTGGGCCTGGTGCTTTCCAGTTGCTGCTTCTTTTTATTTTCTCCTCGACTTCTTTCACGGTTATTCTGTCCATGTCCATCTCTGAGATGTTTCTCACCTTTTCGCTGTTGTAAAGGCTCCCAATCCATTCTGCACCATCATTATGGTTGACTTCGTTCTTGTAGATGCTCTTCCAGAAATGCTCCACTTGTTCTTATTCAGGTGGTCTTTTTACGTTTATCTGGGCATTCTTTAACTCTCTAAATAATTTTGTTGGGTTGTCTACAAATATCTCATTTTGTTTCTTTTCTTTATGCAAGCGTATATATCTTGCCAATCTTTTTGCCTTTGCCGACAGGTCTAGCTTTTTCCTGGCAATGCTTTGTCTGATCTTTCTTTCATTGTCCAGTCTTTCTCTTTGGATTAATACATTTACCTTCCTCCTTCCCAGTTCAGATCTTATTTCCCCCCTCATATGGGTAGTTAGTATTGAGATCTCCTTCCTGAGGTTACCTACTCTGCTCTTTAGTCTTTGCTGCCACCTTGGCTTCCTCCCATTTCCATTCTTTCCCTGGTTTTGCTCCTGGTTATTCTGCTTGCGTGTTTTTACTCCTGCCATCTCTGTTACGCTGACTGCTGTTGCATAATACAACCTGTTTAATTCTGTGAGGTTACTCTCCTGGGGTGTTATTGCAGGTAGTACCTTGTTTGCTATCTCTATATATTTTCTGACCTTGTAGGTGTTCCTCAGCTTGGGCAATGGTCTTCTGTGGTTCAGTTCCTGGTGTACATCTTCTTTGTGGATTAGGATCCTCCTTTTCATCTCCTTCTCTTCCTCACTCTCCTCTTCTATCTCTTCTACACTATCATTGCCTGGTCCTGATGTAGAGTCTCCCTCATCATCTGATGGTTCACTTGGGGGAGGTGGAGGGGGAGGAGGAGGTGGTGGCAAGATGTTTGTGTGCCTGTGGTTCATTTCCACTTCCACCTCCTCCTCTTCCCGCCCTAGGCAGGCATCCTTGTCCACTTCTTTTGCGCTGTCTCTGGGAGGTGTTTCCGCTACGGTACCTGGGGCTGTCTCCTTTGTTTTTTCTGTTATTGAGGGTTTCACTTGGCTTTCTGGTGTTTCAGCCAGTTTTTTTTTTTTTTTTGTTTCTTTCTTCCCTCTACCTACTGTCCCTTTGCTCGTTCTTAGTTCTTCTAGGGTGTCAGCAGTTATTACCAGTTGTTCCTGCACAACCCACATTACCTTTTCTTTTGCTTTCTGTGCCTCATCATATGTTGGTAGTGTGGCTCTTTGTTTCCTCTCATGGTCAGTTCAGTTCCTCTTTCTGCGATTGTCTTTAGGATATGATGTTTTTGCCTGATCATTTTTTTCGGTCTACTGTATGGTCTGTGTCCCGCTTCTGGAACCTGTATACCATGTAGTCATTCTCATCGAACTCCTTCCTTTCAATTGCCCATTTTAGGAGTTCGCTCTTGTTCTCTTTTTCTGGGATCATCTGCCCTATATACAGGCTTTGTAACAGGTACAGATTTCTCTCCAGTGTCCATGTCCACTCGCTCATGGTGTTCTCATTTCCCTTTTGGACATATTCTTCTACCTCTCTTTTGAACTTTTTCATTTCATCCTTTGTGATCTCTGATTTCCCTAGTCTGATGTTTGCACTGATGCTGTGGAACCGACAGTCTGGGGTTTTTTCTAGCTTCTCCCTATCTAACACTCCTCTCTTTGTTAGCATTTCTCTGCACCTTTTGCTGGTTCCATTTTTCGGGAACTGCTCACTTGTGGCACAGGTGGTACACCACAGTATTTCGTGTTTTTCCTCCACTGACCATTGTGTCCTGGTACCTCCTCTGTGGTTGTAGGTGAAGTATAAGTTGAACAGTGTTGGTGAGAGAACAGAGCCTTGAGGAACCCCGTTCGGAAAAAGCTTGTTTTTGGATGACTTGCCATTAAATGTGACATATGAGTATCTTCCTCAAAGATAGTTGCTCAGCCATCTTGGTGTTATTGTACATTTTTGTGTTGAGTATTTTGTTTACGAGAGGGAAGCGTGGAATAGCATCAAATGCTTTACTAATGTCTATTGTTGCTAATAGTGTACGTTGAGCTGGTTGTCTGGAGTTGATGCCATCCATGATGTGCTGCGTGAGATTAGTGAGTAATGTCGTGGTTGAGTGGTGAGGTCGGAATCCATGTTGAGTAGGCGATAGTGGTTGTGTGGGTTGGTGATTTGTAAAATTGTGATGTTTGGTTGGAAAAGTTTATTTATTATCTAACTTTAACCTCATGGTTCTTAACTTTAATGCAGGACATACTGTACTGCTAGTAGGCTTACTCAACTTGAAAAAGATGTGGTAGTATTACTTCAGATTAATAGTATTTTTGCATTGGGATATTTGTCATTGCAGCCACTTTCTATAGCATATGAATCACTTCCCCAATCACTTTATAATCTTACTGTCTTTTTCAGCAGATTTTGGATCACCTGATGAAGATCAGGGACCCCCGCCTCAATTACCAAATGATATCTTCGTTAAAACTAACATAAATATCACGACTTAACCTAATCAATCGTCAAGGGCGTACGGTTGACATAACCGAGCATTGAATTTAATTTATTATATTTGGTACTGTAAAGCAAAAACAAGAAAACATGGGGCCCTGATCTTCCCTTCTACTAATCCCAGATATCTAACTTACACAAATAACATACAGGTAATAAAATCTAAATCATACAATGAAAAAATGATAATATTGCCAAAGTACTTTCATATCCATCGCATAAACACATCAAATTCTTGAATATGTGGCTTAACAAAGTAAAATATCAAATATTACGATACATTTCATTATAAACCAGCTACAGAAATAAAAAATGTTAATTATAAAATAGGTTTAAGAATAATAAAAACATTTAATTAGCTCACAAAACTTAGTTATAAGTAAGTATATAGTTATTCAATTTTTAACGACAGTTAATAGTGTCATCCATTTTCTTTCCTTGAAATGCTGAAGAAAATGGAAATTATAGGACAAACATTCTTACAAATGTTACTTCTAGATGCGATGTAAAAGTCTTGCTCACGCAATAAATTTCTCCTCAAACTGATAATAATAATAATAATAATAATAATAATAAAATAAAACACAAAGTAAATTAAAATAAACCTGAACTCCAGCCATAAATTTTAAATGCTCGATACCTATGAGAACGAAAATGTTTAGGTCCCAAATTATAAAAACACTGGTTAAGAAATTTTTTAATTTTTTAATTTACTAAACCATGTGTATATTTCCAAATCATTAAATCTTTTAGGTTTAATAGTGACGTTATTGTTTCTATTAACACCATAAATAGTTACAGGTTCCTAAACAACGATTAAAAAACCCCACATATGTTTTTATTTTTAATAGGTCTACGAGTCAAGGACGTAACTAAAGACAAAAAAAAAAATGGCTTTGTCTCTTCATAGGTTCTTGAACCATTTTAATATGCCTTTATTTATGAGTTTTAGAAATAATTGCATAAAGATTTAATTAACTAAATAAATACATTACACATTACACGTGTTCATTTTTAGAAATTCCTTTTTAAAGTTAGTGCTTAAAACCTATGACCTAGTTTTCTTTGGTTGTTAAGAATTTATAGGTAAAGAAAATTAAAATACTATTTAATTCTTAAATATTACTAAGTTACATCAATAATTAAATTTTAAACTAATCACAAATAAAAGATATTATTTTAGAGGTTAGTGAACACTCGTTAGCCTTAGAAATATTAATGAAAGAGAATTTTATTGTTATTTTGAAGTGAATATTAATCTAAAATTCTGTATATTTATTTATTAAACTATTTGGTATATACTATAAAGCAATAAATTATGCAAATATAATATATTTGAAATATAAAAAAAATCGTTCGGTTTATGATCGTCACTTAGAAAGTTTTTTCTGTTTATTTGAGCCGTGATCATTGTGATTATTGTATGAGAATCAGATATGATTCGATCGGCAGTGAATGCAACGAGTGTCGGCGTTAAAGTGATTGTTTTGGCAGTTGAAAGTTATCGCTTCTCGGCCTTTTGGCTAAGATCAAAGTGTAGTATCTGTTCTTATCAGCTTAATATCTGATACGATCCCTATGCGGGATCAACGATATTAATCTGATTTTTGTCTTTTGGCGAAGCGTCTGGGGCTTGCTCCACCTTTGCCACGGATCGACCCGGTATTGCAGTACTTCCGGGACTGGTCCACCTTCCTTCGGGAAGACAAAAATCTTTCATACTGAAAAATAAACTATCAATTGTAATTTCTGAGTTTAATAATGAGTATTATTATATTGCTGTATGTTTTAGCTCCTCATTTCTTCTATCTGCAGCCGAAGTTTCTGTGTTAAATTTTTGTTTGTTACCTTCTGAGCATTTATTTGTATACTGTATAATTATATTCTGTTCGTTTGTAACTGTAGGGCCTCCACTTTACCTCTTCTAAGTACATCACTAATTTTTCTGCTGATTTTTGTATCGTCCGCAAAGGATGTTACTATACTGTTGTTGGTTACTTTTATTGTCTTCATATTAGCATGATAATGAGTAGGATTTGTTGTTGTTAGCCGATCAGCCCACCCTGATCTAGTAAGCCAGCGGCACACATAACCGGTCGCCCTCTCCAGAGTGGACCAGAGGTTCAGCGCACTAGTGATGTTGTGTTCTGTGTTGTGCTAGAGCGGTACAGTCTGTCATAATGTGTTCAATTGTTTATGGTGTGTCCTCGCACAGGTGGGTGGCAGGTGTCGTCTGTGGAGTTGTCTAGTCTGTGTTTATATGTCTGTAAGTTGGGGTGATGTCCACATCGGACTCGATCCGATCTGCTCAGGCTGGTCTCTGACCTGTCAATGGGTGGCGGCTTCGCACCTAGGACCGCATTTGGACGCGAGTCGTGTCAGTGCTTTGTGGGTAGGTTGTGTGTGTGTGTGTGTGTTTTCTGTACTGCGTGATGTCTGTGGGGCGTGGTATGGAATGGAGTTATAATGTCTCTCTGGTGTTACCTTAATGGTGCGAGGTGTTGGTGCATGATTGTTGTGGGTTAGTTGTCGCTACTGCTGTGAATTGTGTTCCCTTCATGTCTAAATGTTCCCAAACTTTCAGTATTTTTGTTTCTGTGTACAGGTGTTCTATTGGTGTTATTTGAGTACATCTTATAATGATATGAAGTGCGTTGTTTTGTATTGTCTGTAAGGTGTTTATGTGTGTGTTTGAGATAATGGGTGCCCAGCATGGGCTAGCATAGTCCATGACTCCATAACTGAGCGAATATATTGTTTGTATATGAGTGATGTGGTTTCCTGTTGGTGTCCAAACTTTGTGCCTGTTAGTAGCCTAAGCGTGTTAGGTCTTGACGTACATTTGTTTTTAATGTCCTGAATGTGGTTTGCAAAAGATAATAATGATGTATGTGACCCCCAAGTATTTTGGTGCTGTGAGTGTGTGGAATGTTGGTGTTGTTTAGTGTAATCTGTGGAGTTATCTGGTGTTCTTTTGTGTTGCTTGTTAGCAAGGTGTTGATTGATTTTGTGGGCACTACTTTGAGTCTATTGTGTGTGACCCAGTCTTGTAGACTGTTTATGTATGTTTGTAGGTTATTTGTAGCGGTGTCGATGCTGTTGTGGGTGGGTTAGAGTAATGTCATCTGCATATGATAAGGTAAGCTCGTTATCTATGGGTGTTGGAATGTCATGTATTTCCTTATTGTTTTTTCCCTTCTACTCCAGATGGAGAGAGTTTCTTGCTTCCGGGGTTAAACCTTAACCCTAAGGAATTTTTAGGTACAGCGTAAGATAGAGGTGCTGTATCGTAATATCTCCCATACAACTTCTCCAGATGTCACACTTATGGTCAGTTGGTTTAGGAACTCTACTGTGGATTTCTTTACTGCCCCTGTCGCCCCCACTACTATTGGGATGATCTCAGGTTCCACATTCCACATTCTCCTTATTTTGTCTTTGAGTCTCTGATATTTTAAGACCTTTTCCCTTTCATAGTTCGCCACATTCTAGTCCGCTGGGACTCCTACTTCCACCAAGAGGCACTTGTTTCCCTCCTCTCTCACAACTATGTCTGGTCTGCATCCTGATACCCAAATGTCAGTTGGTATCTCATGATCATATAGGAGCAGCACTTTGTCATTGTCTTCTATTCCTTGTGACATATGTTCCCAGTGCTTTTCTGTTTCTAGCCCTATTTCATATTTTTTACACAGCTTGAAGTGGATTAGCTTGCAGACTGCATTGTGTCTGTCTGTGTAGTTTTCTCTGTGCAGGACTATTTCACATCCAGAGAGTATGTGACTCACAGTCTCTGGGCTCTTTGAGCACAGTCTGCACATCTCATTTTCATTTCTGCCCTCAATATTTCTTTTGAACCAGTTTGTCCGTAGTGCCTGGTCTTTTGCTGCCACCACCAGCCGTTCATCTTCTGGTCTCAGTGCCCCTCTTACCAGGAACTCCACGGTTTTATCCCTCTCTATGTATGCTCTGTTCAGCACGTCCTCTTTGTATACTTTGCTGAACTTGTGCTATTCCCAGTTCTTCTCCTTTTCTTCTGATCTTTTCTTGTTATACCTTCTTTTGATGGTGCTTATCTTTTCCATGAGAGGTTTATTTGCAATGTTTTCAAGCTGTTCAGGTCCTATGCCAGCATCCACTAGGTAATCGTTTGCCTTTTTTGAGAGTGATGTTGTTTGAGGCTTTTCACGTTCATGGTCTCTTACAAATCTGACTAGCCTTCCTTCTCCTTCCTTTATGTACTGTGCTAATCCTATTGTGTGGCTTTGTGCACTTGATCATTTAGCGCAAGCCCTAATCCACCGACCCTCCTTGGCAGGTATAACCTTGGTGGGCATTGGTTTTTATATATGACCTTATGCGCATGGAGCAATTTTCTGGTGATCGTATCCAGTTTGTTGATTTCTTGCTGGATCCAATTGATTATGCCAAAACTATATGACAGTCCAGGTACCGCCAGTAAGTTTATGGATAAGATCTTATTTTTACTGTTTACGTGAGATTTTAGGATTAGCTTGATCCTTTTTGAATATTCTTTCCGCAGTCTTTCCTTCATGATGTCATTTTCCATCTTTTCAGATTCCTCCATCCCCAGATATTTATATGTAGCCTCTTGCTCTACTTCTTCTATCACGATATTGTCCACCCTGATGTTTTCTGATTGACACCCTTTGCCTTTCTTTAGTGTGAGAGTGGCACATTTCTCAAGACCAAACTCCATCTGGTGTCATCTGAGAACTTTTTGACCTCCCTGACCTCTTTTGTTAGCTCACTTTTGTTTGGGGCATACAGTTTTAGGTCATCCATGTAAAATAAGTGAGATATTTTCGGGCTGTTCTTTTCCCTTGGTCTCATTACGTAGCCTTTGTTTAGGTTATTTATTAGTTGGCTGAGTGGGTTTAGCGCCAGTACAAACAAAAGAGGGGATACTGAATCACCCTGGTAGATCCCTCTCTTGATTCTCACACTGTTCACCCCTAAAGTTCCCTTACTATGATGGAGAGTTAGGTCTGTTTCCCATTGTGTCATAGCTGTTTCTGAGAAGATCCTGATGGTAGGGTGGATCTTGTATAGTCTCAATACTTCCTTCACCCAGGAGTGGGGTACACTGTCATATGCCTTTTTGTAGTCAATCCATACCATGCTTAGGTTTCTCTGTTTCTTTCTGCAGTTCTCCAATATCGCCCTGTTGATTAACAGCTGGTTTTTTGTCCCATACGTTTTTCTGCTGCATCCTTTTTGTTCTGGGCTTATGATGTTGTTTTCTTCTGCATGGCTGTAGATCCTGTCAGCTATAATTCCTGTTAGTATTTTGTAGATTGTCGGCAAGCACGTTATTGGTCTATATCAGTGGCGGCTCGTGGTCTGAGAGGGTGGGGAGGCCCACCAATAAATAATTTATTGCTATGTTTTATTACATAGTGCGAGGATAGTTATATATAGCATATGCCCATAAATAAATTACTTAAATTAAGATGGCTTAATCTGTACAAAATTATTTATAATATAGATACTACCGCTAAGTTACTAACCGTTATTATAAATTAACTAAACAACATGGAGTAAAGTTATTAAAATATCAGAAAATAAAACGAAAAATCATCACTTGGTTTTACTTACGTCTTCTGCTTGAAAAGAAGATCAATTCTCCTTTCTTTTCCAGCAGCAAACCTATTTATGATATTTACATACCTATTGAAAAATTTATTGAAAATTTTATTTTTTATTTTTGAGAGATTATTTTTATTTAAGTGCAATATTAAGGCTAAGTTTACTTTAAATGGACACTAATTATAGAAATAATAATGGCCCATTTAGACACTGTCAACATAGCTACAGACTTTTTCACTGTAGGCTGCAGTGGTTTTAAGTTTAAAATTTGGTCGGCAGCCAGATTACTAATTATGGTCAAGCTAAATTCATTAAAATTAATTTAGACTTACCAAAAATGAAGTTGCCAGTTGAACGTTACCCTTTCTGTTTCTAACTAGTCCATAAGTTTCATTTAGTTTCCAGATTTTGAATTTTATTTGTTAAGTCACTATTTGGCACACTGCTAAGTTATTTATTTATAGGGGCTATTTCCCAGACCTAGGTTTTGCAGTTTAAGTTAGGCTAGGGCTGTATTGCCCTTAAGTTTTTGTTTTTAAAGGTTTAAGGTTTTGAAGGTTTTTACTCAAGTTAAGTTAGGGCTATACTGCCCTTAAGTTTTAATAGGGGCTATAACAGCCATTTAATTATTTAGTTAGGGCTGTTGTAGCCCGGTTCGAGTTTCTTCTAGGTACCTAGTTTTAATCTCTTACCTTAGTTATGTATTTTAATTAAGCTACTTACACCTAGTTCTGGTACGCCACTATTTAGTTAAACAGGGTTTTAGTTTTTAGCTTAATTGCAGTGGTTAATATTGAGGTTTAAAGGTTGACTTTAAGTTGCCCGGTTAGTTGGGGAACTACGAGAATTTTTTATAAAAAAACTAGCCCACTTGATTCAGCAGTCAAAATTTTTCGATGTCTAACAAACAGCTCCGTTTTTCTTTCTCAGAAACTTTTTCTTTCTTCTTTTTGTTAATTAGGGAAACCCAACTTCACTAGTTGGTTTGTTAGAAACGAGGGTTATTATTTTTATTCTATATTTATTTTGTGGTAAATATTTGTTTTGTTTTTATTTTATTTGGAAATATGTGGTTATTTCTACCCAACTTTTTTTTGTGCTACTATAGCGTGATTCCTACCTCGATTCGGCGGTCTACCTTTTAATTATAGCTTCTTACCTTGTTTACTAATTGCTTGTTTACATTCCAGTGTCCATCGCCCTTGACGATTGGTTAGGTTTAGTCATGATATTTTCGTTAGTTTTAACGAAAATATCGTGAAACCAATCGTGGGTAGACCACATACTATAGTAGCACCGAAACTATTTTTAAAATAAATTGCGAAAAATGCTCTGTATGAATTGGTCCACAATTAACCCACCCCTTATATCTCCAGTCTAACTATAGAGTAGATCAAGTCTAGCCTAGAGGGGTCAGCCTAGAGATTCCGGAAATGGTCCAGAGTGGGCAGATAAATTGAGGTCCACAGTAGGATTCCTCACCAAATTAGGTTAGGGCAATCTACCTTCACCTTTGTTAAGCTATGAGTTGATGCTGGGTCTTAGGCCACAATGTAGGCGTAACTTGTCTGACCCAGCTTAATTTAATGTGATTAATTTGCTGGGTTAAAAACACAATTAGTCACTTACTGTTAGTTATTAGAGAGTCTCTTTTCTCCTTCCTGTTTAATTGTCGAGAGCGTACTTGCTGGTGGGGATCTTTCTTCGGTGTCTGTTCTCGTCCCTTCTCCCTGTTGCGTCCTCTCGCCCCGTTGTTCGTTTTCGTTCTCCTTTGTTCTCCTCTTCGCGGGGCTTTTTCCACCAGCGTTGTCTTGGTTTTTTCCTCGGTTGGTTGAGCGGTAATGTATCTCTATTACCGAGCACGCTCTTCTCACACAGTATATAAATACTAGTGTGGAGAATAACTCTGGTGAGCAACCAATTGGTTTCATCCACCCAGTTATTGACATAAAAGGAATTTAATAATTGTTAGATTAACTACCTACCTACTCAGTGAACCATTTTCGTTACCTCCCAACTACCCACTCATCAGTTTTCCATATACTGGGGGCCCCGGGAGATAAAAATTTTGGTGTCATTGTCACCAATTTTTATGTCTGAGTGTAGACTAGCTAACTATTTGACTGTAAATGCCTGTTAATCTGATTAACAGTGCCTATCCTCACCTTCTCATGGAGAAGGTGTAGCATTTAATTAGAAGAGAAAATATACATCCATAGGATGAAACTGTCTATGGTCTTTACCATAAGAAAAGAAAAAATGAAAGTTAGAAGATAAAATTACAATTCCCCAGCATCTATTTTTTGTTGTAAAAATAGTCGCGCCTTTAATGCTGTTTGTCGCTGAGGTCTTGTGTCTGTCAATGTTGTAGTAGGATGCGTTACCACTCCTACTGTCAAAGGAATAGTTACTGGAAGTTCAGTGTCTCCAGTTGTTACTGTCAGTGGAGAAGGTTCTCCAAAGTCCATTGTTTTGGGTCCAGACTCTAAAGGGTACAAAAGAGAAATGTCTCTTGTTGTGTCACCCGTTGAAGTCCTTAATTTGACCACTCTTGTTACCCCATCTGCCCCTGGTCTGAGTTCTGAAACTCTAGCCAGAGGCCAGTATTGTCTTGGAGTACTGTCATGTATGAGAACAAGGTCCCCTACCTTAATTGTGTCAGACCAATCCTTCTTAGTCATTTGTTTATGTCTCTCCCTTAGACCCATCAAGTACTCAGTTTTCCACTGTTTAATGAAATGAGCTTTAACTCTAGTTAAATGTTGTAACTTAGTCTGGAGCTCATCATGTCGTTGAGTCCAGTTTGGGTCTTCTGAAGAGTCTATATTGTAGTCCGGCAGGAGACTAACTTGTTCTCCCCGAATCAAATGATTTGGAGTTAATGGTTCCGGGTCATTAATGTTGTCACTCACATAAGTGAGTGGTCTATTGTTAATGATGTTCTCAATCTCAGCCAGGAGAGTGAGCAACCCAAATAAGTGTATCTGTTTTTTGCCAATTGCTTTCTTCAAGCAATTCTTTACTGTTTGTATATTCCTCTCCCAGATAGAACCATACCAAGGAGAGGCAACGGGAATATACTTCCACTTTATGTTTGAATTTTGTATATATAATTGTGTGATTTCATCGCTTAACAAGTCGTGGATGACTTGTTCACCAGCCTTGAAATATGTAGCATTGTCAGTCCAAACTGTCTTTGGTACTGAATGTCGTGCACAGAATCTCTTAAAGACAGCAACAAAAGATTCTGCTGTAAGGTCCTCCACAACATCCAAATAAACAGCTCGTGAGGCAGCACATGTAAACAGTACAATGTACATTTTTTGTTCAGTGTCACCCACCCCTACAGTCAATGCTCCTGTATAGTCAATGCTTACAGTCTCAAAGGGTCTGTTGAGAGTAACTCTCTCCTCTGGCAAAGCAGGAGGATTTGGTTTCCTATAGGTCATAGCATGAATACGCCTACATGTGACACACTCACTCAGGACTGTTTTAACAGTGATCCTTCGCTTGGGTATCCAATAAGTTTTTCTTAATGTAGTTAGTGTCTGTGGTACCCCCATATGATATACATCATTGTGTGTTTTTCTGATGATTAATGTTGTCAAATAGCTAAATCTAGGTAAAAGGATTGGATGTTTGCTTTTGTATGACAGTTTTGATTTGTCTAATCTCCCTTTACACCTTAGAAGGCCTTCCTCATCTCTGAACAAGTTTAGATCCACAACTACTGATGGTACAGGTTCTTTTGTTTGTTTCCCATTAGTTAAGAATTCTAACTCTTTATTGTACTCTTTTTGTTGTGCATGGCCTATCCAGTATTTGGTTGCAACTTCTGTATAATTATGATTATTTTTATTTAGCTGTTTGTTAATTGTAGTTAAACAGTTGTGAGCAAACCTCAAACAGTAGGCTGTAACCCTGACAAGTTTGTTGAAATCAGAATAAATTTCATAATTAGTGATTGGTTCAACCTTTTCATTTGAAAAGATTAAATTTAATGTCAAGTTAACTTGTTCCACAGGCCATTGGTCTGTATTACAGAGCCACTTAGGTCCCATAAACCAAATTTTGTTTGACTTCAACAACTTGTAGGATAAACCTCTGGTCAGAAAGTCTGCTGGATTTTGTTTAGTTGGAACATAGTGAAAGTTTACTTGTGGGCTTTCATTAGCTTCAGCTATTTCTTTTAGCCTATTTCTTACAAAGATATTCTTACTATTAATGCTATCATTCCGTATCCAGGCAAGACAAATCTGACTGTCAAGCCAGATGTGGATATGAGTTATGTTCACATCATGGTAAGCATCCTTAAGCAATGAAATGGTTTTAATGGCTAATGCAGCAGCCAATAGTTCCAATTGAGGTATGGTTCGGGTAGGTTTGAGAGGTGCAACTTTCCCTTTTGCATAAATTAGATGACTTTCTGTAGGGCTTACAAGATACGCACAGCACCCATAAGCTTGTGTGCTTGCATCAGCAAACACATGAAGTCTCTGGGGCTTATCCCTAAACCCACAGCACCTTTGAATTTTAATGTTCTGCACTTTTGTTAAATCAGCAGCTAACTTCTTCCAAGATTTTTGATTTTCATTTGTTATTGGATCATCCCACCCAACATTTGTCCTCCAAATTTCTTGGAGGAGAATCTTTGATTTTATTGTTGAAGGCAGGAATAGACCCATGGGATCAAAAATTTTGGAAGCCTCTGATAATATTTGTCTTTTAGTATTTGCTTCCTCATCAAGTTTAAAACCTTTAGTACAGATTGAATCATGACTGTTAGAAGTTGCATCCAAATACCAGTTCATACCTAAAGTTTTAACTCTGTCTGATGGCTCAGTAAGACCATTATTATCCTTTAAAATCTTTTTGTTTTAATCCTCATCATTTGAAATCCACTCTCTAAGTTCAAAGTTACCTTGTTGCATAATGTTTTGAGAGTGTTCATAGACTTCAGATAATTCAGATTTTGTTGTTGTTGAGCCTATTAGATTGTCTACGTAAAAATGTTCCTTAAGGAAGTTCAATGTTAAAGAGTTATTAAACTGGTTTAAATGATGTCTAATTGTCAATGCTAATAGGCTAGGTGAGCAATTGGCTCCAAACAACACAACATTAAATCTATAGGTTATGAACCCTTTATTCAAATCAAATGGATCCTTGAACCATAAGAACCTAAGTTGGTTCTTATCATATTCATTTTTAAGATTTATTCTCAAAAATGCCTTTGAAATGTCACTTTGTACGGCATATTTGTCTAACCTGAACCTCAGTAAGATCTTCACAAGGTCAGAAATGAGATTAGGACCCTCAATTAGGCAATCATTCAAACTGTGTTTATCACTGTCTTTGAGGCTACAGTTATATACTACTCTGAGTTTTGTTGTTGGGGCATCTTGTCGATAAACCCCCCTGTGGGTTAAATAATGACAACCATCTTTTTTAAAAGGGTTATTTGTTACTTCTTCAATGAAGCCTTTCTGTAGCTGTTCTTTGAAGACATCATTATATGTTTGAATATTATTATCTTGTTTGAGTTTTTTCATTACTTTATATAAATGTCCTTTAGCTACTTTGAGATTGTCTCTTAAAGTTGGACAATTTATTTTCCAAGGTAACTCAATAAAATAACTATTGTCTTTGCACTGAATGGTGTCTTCAAATCTTTCTACCATTAACTGATCTTCTGAAGTTTGATTTGTGTCATGTATACCCACAGATTCTAGCAACCATAAAGTTTGAATTGCCTCATCCAAAGTTTCATTTGATAATGATGAATTAATGTTCTCAGTTGAGATAATATTATTCAAAGTGTTGCTATTGGTTGTATTTGGATAGATCACCCAAAGGGGCTATCCCTGATGGAGTCTGAATAGCTATACCATTACCTATCTCTACTATGCCCTTATGAATAAGATTAATATAATCTGCCCCCATTAACATTTCAATGTTAGCTACTGTGTTGTTAGTGATATGTCTATCAGCTATTTTGTAGTGTTTTCCCAAATGATTTATGGTTTGTTCTAGTTTGGGTATAACCAGTTTGTTTTGTCCTACTTTAGAAATAATAACTGCTTCAATTTTCTCTAATTTATTTTCTAACTGTAGTTCCAGGTCAATTGTCTTATAGCTATTTTTGTCCGAGTTATCCTTAACAAAGGATGCAATATTGAGTTTTTGTTCATTCGGGTTTGGTGTCAAACCCAATTTATTTACTACATTTTGTGAAACAAATGTTTGTTGAGAACAACAGTCTATAAGACATCTCACTGGAGTGGTGCTACCCTCACTATTCACTAAGTCCAAAGTAATAGTTGGTAAAAGAATCTCAGTGTTTTTTGTTACGTTGTTTGAACAAACAGAATGTCCCATGAAAGTGGCATTTTCTTGATTACCTTTGTTTGGGGGAGGTATCTTTTGAGTTTGAGTACTATTGTGTGGACACTTTGGTGAATCACACATTGATGAGACATGTCGTAAACTTTTACAAAACTTACACTTGAATCTTAACCTAGATTTACAGTCTTTCTTATAATGTCCTTGGCCAGTACACTTTTTACACAGGTTCAACTGTTCACATCTTTTAGCTCTTTGGTTAAAGTCTGAATATTTGTCACACCCAGTACTACTGTGTTCATTACTTACACAAAATTTGCAATGTGGTATGTAAGTTGAGGCAGCAGTTACATTAAAGTTCTGTGATGTAGGTCACATTTGATTCTACACTGTAAAGTTTTGGCTGTTTGGCTGTAGCTAGTTGGTCTCTGGGAACAGTCTTTGGTTTATCCATAGTCTGGGTCTTATTTTGTGTTGGAAAATCTCTCAATTTGTAATTAGTTAGGATATTGGGGAAGTGTTTTCTTATATCTTCCAGATTAGGATAATTTTCTCCTGTCTTTAGAATTAAAATATCTTTAACCCTCAAAGGAAGGCACCTAAGAACTATGCCTTGTATAATCCAAGATGAAGCTTTAATATCTATCTCATTGCTAACTAGTTGTCCTATAATAGCTTCTAATTTTGTATAAAAATTTTCCATATCACTATGGTTATCTTTTATGGGTGCAAATTCAAAAATTTGTTGAGATAATTCATATACAATCTCATCTTTATTAATGTAATTACGTTTTAAGAGATCAATAGCTACTTCATATGAATTCCCTACGGCTGGTAAATAGGCTATCAGGTTATAGGCTGGGCCTTTAAGGAAACTAGTTAAGTAGCTAAACTTTTCAACAGTTGAAATATAAGGTTTATTACCTATTAAATTCTCAAATTTGTCAATGAAAGATGGGAATTGTACCGTGTCCCCTTCAAATGTTGGTACTAGCAAAATGGGTAACTGAGCCCTCAATTCTTGTGACTCAGGATTTAGCATGCCACTTAAATTTTGTTGAAGGTTAGCTCTACTTTGATTAAAATCAGAATTAGGTTTATTTGGTGTTAAGTCAGTCAAACGAGACCGTAGTCTCCTTATTTGCTGTTCAATTGAGATTACCTGATCATCATTATCAGCGTAAAGGTCTATCAATTGTTCTTCAGCCATTTCGGATTCAACTAACTCTGAAATACTCTCATTAATGGCTATTATTTCCTTCTTTTTAGTTTCCAATTTAAGAATTACACACTCTAAATCTTCCTTACCTGGTTGTGTAATATTGTTAAAAGTGTTCACAGCCTTTGTAACAGCTCCCAACTTTGCCCCCCTTTTCTTTTTTAACTTTTTCAATTCCGCACTGTCCATGTCTAAGTCAAAATTGTTTAACTGGGGATCGTAATGAAATAGAGGACAAGAAGAAATTACCAGAGAAGAGAGAGCACAGACAAAACAGTCGTTTAAATTTGGTTTAATCCCCACCAAGTACTTATGTGTCACTCAGGTCTAAGTTTATAAGAGAATGAGACTCCTTAAATGTAAATGTTTCCTAGTTAGGCCCTAGGTTGTAGACCTAATTAGGCTTGATTAGGTTAGGCTTAGGCTAGAACATTTAGCCTAATTCTGCAATTTTTGTTAAGTAAGGTTAAGGTTTGTAAATTCCCCACACACGGACCACCAATGCGAAAAATGCTCTGTATGAATTGGTCCACAATTAACCCACCCCTTATATCTCCAGTCTAACTATAGAGTAGATCAAGTCTAGCCTAGAGGGGTCAGCCTAGAGATTCCGGAAATGGTCCAGAGCGGGCAGATAAATTGAGGTCCACAGTAGGATTCCTCACCAAATTAGGTTAGGGCAATCTACAATCACCTTTGTTAAGCTATGAGTTGATGCTGGGTCTTAGGCCACAATGTAGGCCTAACTTGTCTGACCCAGCTTAATTTAATGTGATTAATTTGCTGGGTTAAAAACACAATTAGTCACTTACTGTTAGTTATTAGAGAGTCTCTTTTCTCCTTCCTGTTTAATTGTCGAGAGCGTACTTGCTGGTGGGGATCTTTCTTCGGTGTCTGTTCTCGTCCCTTCTCCCTGTTGCGTCCTCTCGCCCCGTTGTTCGTTTTCGTTCTCCTTTGTTCTCCTCTTCGCGGGGCTTTTTCCACCAGCGTTGTCTTGGTTTTTTCCTCGGTTGGTTGAGCGGTAATGTATCTCTATTACCGAGCACGCTCTTCTCACACAGTATATAAATACTAGTGTGGAGAATAACTCTGGTGAGCAACCAATTGGTTTCATCCACCCAGTTATTGACATAAAAGGAATTTAATAATTGTTAGATTAACTACCTACCTACTCAGTGAACCATTTTCGTTACCTCCCAACTACCCACTCATCAGTTTTCCATAAAATAAAATTGAATAATAAATAGCATTTTATATTTATTATATTTTCATTTATACCTTGGATAGGAATCACACTCTACAGTACTGTAGTTTCGAACCAAAACGGGTAGGAATCACCCTATAGTATCGAAGTCACCGGTAGGAATCACACTATAGTAGCACCCTTTTTTTTTTTAACAATACCAGCAAGGTTGATTCGATAGCTTTTGCATTGTACCCATTTTTCGATCTCTTCGCGTGTTCATTTAGCTGTTCAAAAATACTGAACGCCTGTTTAGATAACTGTTTAACACAAATATCATTTTGAATGTGCTCTTTCGAAGTGGAATGTCTCTCCAAGCTCCATGCCAAGTTCTTCCAATCACGAAACCCTTCGTCACTCCATACATTTTTTTCTACACCAACTAAAAGACAAGACCAGCAAAACAAACCGTTTTTTTGCAAACTTCCACACAGCCACTTATATCTGTTATACCAATTAGATTTAAAATTTCTGTTTTGCTCTTATTTATTTGAACACAAGATATGTTTGGAGTTGATCTACCTTTATTTAAAATGTATCTTTTATTTTCTTCGCTTCTTCTAACGAAAGAAATGTCCAATAGTGAAACGATTATGTCAGTAACTTCTTCCATTTTAAAGGGTTAAGTTCACACAAAGAATATAAACTCTGGTATATTGCCTCTGGTATATACACTAGCATAACGTAGCCTTTAAAAACGTACAAATAACAAGTTAACACTGACATACCTACGTTGGGTACACTAAATCACATATAAATAACACTAAATTCACTTATAAAGAGTTGAATGACAACGTAACAGGTTCGTGTAAACAAAATATAATAACTAAATAAAAATTCATTTTCACGTGGTATTTAGCAATAATTTTGACTCCGAAGTTCTGGTTGCTAGGCAACAGCCATTTAACTCGGCACACTGGCTACTGGTTAGCCATGATAAAGCTCGCGGAGGATTTGTGATTTTGGGCTTCCATTTCACGAATTCATGCTTTTTTACAGGGCAGAATATAACCGTGGCATCAGTACGTTCCCATGACAACCAAGAAGCTGAATTTGACCATTATAGCTAAAGGTTAGTTATATTCAAGAGGGGAGGGTGATTCTATTGAAAATTAAACTTTTAACAACTATATTCGAAGGGGGAGGGTGATTCCATTGCTAATTAAAATTTTTAACTTAAATTATATTAAAATTTTTAAATTTTGCAATTTAGGAAAAAAATATTTATAGCCTGTTGAAACCGAGGAGGCACAGCCTCCCATGCCTTCCCTGTAAAGCCGCCACTAGTCTATATTTACTTGGATTCTGGGTTTCATGGGACTTTGGTAGTAATGTTGTGTTTCCTTTTGTCAACCATTCTGGTGCTTCTTCTTCTGATGTTACTATCTTGTTGAAGCACCTTGATAGTTTTCCATTTAGTGATGTTAGCTTTTTCAACCAGAAGTTCTTAATCATGTCTGGGCCTGGTGCTTTCCAGTTGCTGCTTCTTTTTATTTTCTCCTCGACTTCTTTCACGGTTATTCTGTCCATGTCCATCTCTGAGATGTTTCTCACCTTTTCGCTGTTGTAAAGGCTCCCAATCCATTCTGCACCATCATTATGGTTGACTTCGTTCTTGTAGATGCTCTTCCAGAAATGCTCCACTTGTTCTTATTCAGGTGGTCTTTTTACGTTTATCTGGGCATTCTTTAACTCTCTAAATAATTTTGTTGGGTTGTCTACAAATATCTCATTTTGTTTCTTTTCTTTATGCAAGCGTATATATCTTGCCAATCTTTTTGCCTTTGCCGACAGGTCTAGCTTTTTCCTGGCAATGCTTTGTCTGATCTTTCTTTCATTGTCCAGTCTTTCTCTTTGGATTAATACATTTACCTTCCTCCTTCCCAGTTCAGATCTTATTTCCCCCCTCATATGGGTAGTTAGTATTGAGATCTCCTTCCTGAGGTTACCTACTCTGCTCTTTAGTCTTTGCTGCCACCTTGGCTTCCTCCCATTTCCATTCTTTCCCTGGTTTTGCTCCTGGTTATTCTGCTTGCGTGTTTTTACTCCTGCCATCTCTGTTACGCTGACTGCTGTTGCATAATACAACCTGTTTAATTCTGTGAGGTTACTCTCCTGGGGTGTTATTGCAGGTAGTACCTTGTTTGCTATCTCTATATATTTTCTGACCTTGTAGGTGTTCCTCAGCTTGGGCAATGGTCTTCTGTGGTTCAGTTCCTGGTGTACATCTTCTTTGTGGATTAGGATCCTCCTTTTCATCTCCTTCTCTTCCTCACTCTCCTCTTCTATCTCTTCTACACTATCATTGCCTGGTCCTGATGTAGAGTCTCCCTCATCATCTGATGGTTCACTTGGGGGAGGTGGAGGGGGAGGAGGAGGTGGTGGCAAGATGTTTGTGTGCCTGTGGTTCATTTCCACTTCCACCTCCTCCTCTTCCCGCCCTAGGCAGGCATCCTTGTCCACTTCTTTTGCGCTGTCTCTGGGAGGTGTTTCCGCTACGGTACCTGGGGCTGTCTCCTTTGTTTTTTCTGTTATTGAGGGTTTCACTTGGCTTTCTGGTGTTTCAGCCAGTTTTTTTTTTTTTTGTTTCTTTCTTCCCTCTACCTACTGTCCCTTTGCTCGTTCTTAGTTCTTCTAGGGTGTCAGCAGTTATTACCAGTTGTTCCTGCACAACCCACATTACCTTTTCTTTTGCTTTCTGTGCCTCATCATATGTTGGTAGTGTGGCTCTTTGTTTCCTCTCATGGTCAGTTCAGTTCCTCTTTCTGCGATTGTCTTTAGGATATGATGTTTTTGCCTGATCACTTTTTTTCGGTCTACTGTATGGTCTGTGTCCCGCTTCTGGAACCTGTATACCATGTAGTCATTCTCATCGAACTCCTTCCTTTCAATTGCCCATTTTAGGAGTTCGCTCTTGTTCTCTTTTTCTGGGATCATCTGCCCTATATACAGGCTTTGTAACAGGTACAGATTTCTCTCCAGTGTCCATGTCCACTCGCTCATGGTGTTCTCATTTCCCTTTTGGACATATTCTTCTACCTCTCTTTTGAACTTTTTCATTTCATCCTTTGTGATCTCTGATTTCCCTAGTCTGATGTTTGCACTGATGCTGTGGAACCGACAGTCTGGGGTTTTTTCTAGCTTCTCCCTATCTAACACTCCTCTCTTTGTTAGCATTTCTCTGCACCTTTTGCTGGTTCCATTTTTCGGGAACTGCTCACTTGTGGCACAGGTGGTACACCACAGTATTTCGTGTTTTTCCTCCACTGACCATTGTGTCCTGGTACCTCCTCTGTGGTTGTAGGTGAAGTATAAGTTGAACAGTGTTGGTGAGAGAACAGAGCCTTGAGGAACCCCGTTCGGAAAAAGCTTGTTTTTGGATGACTTGCCATTAAATGTGACATATGAGTATCTTCCTCAAAGATAGTTGCTCAGCCATCTTGGTGTTATTGTACATTTTTGTGTTGAGTATTTTGTTTACGAGAGGGAAGCGTGGAATAGCATCAAATGCTTTACTAATGTCTATTGTTGCTAATAGTGTACGTTGAGCTGGTTGTCTGGAGTTGATGCCATCCATGATGTGCTGCGTGAGATTAGTGAGTAATGTCGTGGTTGAGTGGTGAGGTCGGAATCCATGTTGAGTAGGCGATAGTGGTTGTGTGGGTTGGTGATTTGTAAAATTGTGATGTTTGGTTGGAAAAGTTTATTTATTATCTAACTTTAACCTCATGGTTTCTTAACTTTAATGCAGGACATACTGTACTGCTAGTAGGCTTACTCAACTTGAAAAAGATGTGGTAGTATTACTTCAGATTAATAGTATTTTTGCATTGGGATATTTGTCATTGCAGCCACTTTCTATAGCATATGAATCACTTCCCCAATCACTTTATAATCTTACTGTCTTTTTCAGCAGATTTTGGATCACCTGATGAAGATCAGGGACCCCCGCCTCAATTACCAAATGATATCTTCGTTAAAACTAACATAAATATCACGACTTAACCTAATCAATCGTCAAGGGCGTACGGTTGACATAACCGAGCATTGAATTTAATTTATTATATTTGGTACTGTAAAGCAAAAACAAGAAAACATGGGGCCCTGATCTTCCCTTCTACTAATCCCAGATATCTAACTTACACAAATAACATACAGGTAATAAAATCTAAATCATACAATGAAAAAATGGTAATATTGCCAAAGTACTTTCATATCCATCGCATAAACACATCAAATTCTTGAATATGTGGCTTAACAAAGTAAAATATCAAATATTACGATACATTTCATTATAAACCAGCTACAGAAATAAAAAATGTTAATTATAAAATAGGTTTAAGAATAATAAAAACATTTAATTAGCTCACAAAACTTAGTTATAAGTAAGTATATAGTTATTCAATTTTTAACGACAGTTAATAGTGTCATCCATTTTCTTTCCTTGAAATGCTGAAGAAAATGGAAATTATAGGACAAACATTCTTACAAATGTTACTTCTAGATGCGATGTAAAAGTCTTGCTCACGCAATAAATTTCTCCTCAAACTGATAATAATAATAATAATAATAATAATAATAAAATAAAACACAAAGTAAATTAAAATAAACCTGAACTCCAGCCATAAATTTTAAATGCTCGATACCTATGAGAACGAAAATATGCCTTCAGAAGTTGTAATACTAATAATGCCATTTTTTATCACGCTAGCCAAAATAATCATGCTATAGATTGGGAATCAAGTAAGGTACTTTATAAATGTAATAATTATGTCAAAAGAAAAATAATAGAATCTGTGTGTATAGAAAAAGTAGATAATTTTAATTTGTGCGAAGGTACTTATAAGTTAGACCCTTTAATGAGATTCTTGGTCAATAAATCCCTTACGGAGTCGTGGGAACGTGTTCGAACCTAAGTGTGTGTCTCTGGATTGGAATGTTTCCTTACTCGCTTTTAGTAAATGTAATAATGGAAGTAATTAATGTGGAAATAAATATATGCAGTAATTATGTCAAAACATTAGGATCTGTATGTATAGAACAAGAAGATATTTTTAATTTGTGGAAATGTAGTTATAAGCTGACCCTGTAATAAAATGCCCTTCTGGTTTCGAGAGAACGATATCTAACCTAGGTGCGAATTTCTCAATGGTCTCTGGATTATTTCCTAATCGCCTTTTTTCATTCGTTTTTCGGTTTATAATTTCTGTATAATAAACAACAATGTAATAACCAATGTAATAATAAATTTATAATTTCTGTAATTAATAATTATGCAATATTAAATGTAATAAATTTAATTATAAATGTAATAATTATGTAAAAATAATAGAATCTGTATGTTTAGAACAGGAAGATAGTTTTTAAAAAATTTGTGCGAATGTACTTAATGAAAATGCCCCTCCTGTCTCGAGAGAATGGAATCTAACCTAGGTGCGAATTTCTTAACGGTCGATCCCTGAACTGTTTTTCCCTCTTGTTTTGTTTCATTTGTGTTTCTGTATCCACCCGAGGAGGATGCCAGTGGGCGTCGAAACTGTCGTGGAAATAAACTCTGTCTATTAGAGTGGGTTTTTATTCTCACTGGTTAAGAAATTTTTAATTTTTTAATTTACTAAACCATGTGTATATTTCCAAATCATTAAATCTTTTAGGTTTAATAGTGACGTTATTGTTTCTATTAACACCATAAATAGTTACAGGTTCCTAAACAACGATTAAAAAACCCCACATATGTTTTTATTTTTAATAGGTCTACGAGTCAAGGACGTAACTAAAGACAAAAAAAAAAATGGCTTTGTCTCTTCATAGGTTCTTGAACCATTTTAATATGCCTTTATTTATGAGTTTTAGAAATAATTGCATAAAGATTTAATTAACTAAATAAATACATTACACATTACACGTGTTCATTTTTAGAAATTCCTTTTTAAAGTTAGTGCTTAAAACCTATGACCTAGTTTTCTTTGGTTGTTAAGAATTTATAGGTAAAGAAAATTAAAATACTATTTAATTCTTAAATATTACTAAGTTACATCAATAATTAAATTTTAAACTAATCACAAATAAAAGATATTATTTTAGAGGTTAGTGAACACTCGTTAGCCTTAGAAATATTAATGAAAGAGAATTTTATTGTTATTTTGAAGTGAATATTAATCTAAAATTCTGTATATTTATTTATTAAACTATTTGGTATATACTATAAAGCAATAAATTATGCAAATATAATATATTTGAAATATAAAAAAAATCGTTCGGTTTATGATCGTCACTTAGAAAGTTTTTTCTGTTTATTTGAGCCGTGATCATTGTGATTATTGTATGAGAATCAGATATGATTCGATCGGCAGTGAATGCAACGAGTGTCGGCGTTAAAGTGATTGTTTTGGCAGTTGAAAGTTATCGCTTCTCGGCCTTTTGGCTAAGATCAAAGTGTAGTATCTGTTCTTATCAGCTTAATATCTGATACGATCCCTATGCGGGATCAACGATATTAATCTGATTTTTGTCTTTTGGCGAAGCGTCTGGGGCTTGCTCCACCTTTGCCACGGATCGACCCGGTATTGCAGTACTTCCGGGACTGGTCCACCTTCCTTCGGGAAGACAAAAATCTTTCATACTGAAAAATAAACTATCAATTGTAATTTCTGAGTTTAATAATGAGTATTATTATATTGCTGTATGTTTTAGCTCCTCATTTCTTCTATCTGCAGCCGAAGTTTCTGTGTTAAATTTTTGTTTGTTACCTTCTGAGCATTTATTTGTATACTGTATAATTATATTCTGTTCGTTTGTAACTGTAGGGCCTCCACTTTACCTCTTCTAAGTACATCACTAATTTTTCTGCTGATTTTTGTATCGTCCGCAAAGGATGTTACTATACTGTTGTTGGTTACTTTTATTGTCTTCATATTAGCATGATAATGAGTAGGATTTGTTGTTGTTAGCCGATCAGCCCACCCTGATCTAGTAAGCCAGCGGCACACATAACCGGTCGCCCTCTCCAGAGTGGACCAGAGGTTCAGCGCACTAGTGATGTTGTGTTCTGTGTTGTGCTAGAGCGGTACAGTCTGTCATAATGTGTTCAATTGTTTATGGTGTGTCCTCGCACAGGTGGGTGGCAGGTGTCGTCTGTGGAGTTGTCTAGTCTGTGTTTATATGTCTGTAAGTTGGGGTGATGTCCACATCGGACTCGATCCGATCTGCTCAGGCTGGTCTCTGACCTGTCAATGGGTGGCGGCTTCGCACCTAGGACCGCATTTGGACCGAGTCGTGTCAGTGCTTTGTGGGTTAGGTGTGTGTGTGTGTGTGTTTTCTGTACTGCGTGATGTCTGTGGGGCGTGGTATGGAATGGAGTTATAATGTCTCTCTGGTGTTACCTTAATGGTGCGAGGTGTTGGTGCATGATTGTTGTGGGTTAGTTGTCGCTACTGCTGTGAATTGTGTTCCCTTCATGTCTAAATGTTCCCAAACTTTCAGTATTTTTGTTTCTGTGTACAGGTGTTCTATTGGTGTTATTTGAGTACATCTTATAATGATATGAAGTGCGTTGTTTTGTATTGTCTGTAAGGTGTTTATGTGTGTGTTTGAGATAATGGGTGCCCAGCATGGGCTAGCATAGTCCATGACTCCATAACTGAGCGAATATATTGTTTGTATATGAGTGATGTGGTTTCCTGTTGGTGTCCAAACTTTGTGCCTGTTAGTAGCCTAAGCGTGTTAGGTCTTGACGTACATTTGTTTTTAATGTCCTGAATGTGGTTTGCAAAAGATAATAATGATGTATGTGACCCCAAGTATTTTGGTGCTGTGAGTGTGTGGAATGTTGGTGTTGTTTAGTGTAATCTGTGGAGTTATCTGGTGTTCTTTTGTGTTGCTTGTTAGCAAGGTGTTGATTGATTTTGTGGGCACTACTTTGAGTCTATTGTGTGTGACCCAGTCTTGTAGACTGTTTATGTATGTTTGTAGGTTATTTGTAGCGGTGTCGATGCTGTTGTGGGTGGGTTAGAGTAATGTCATCTGCATATGATAAGGTAAGCTCGTTATCTATGGGTGTTGGAATGTCATGTATTTCCTTATTGTTTTTTCCCTTCTACTCCAGATGGAGAGAGTTTCTTGCTTCCGGGGTTAAACCTTAACCCTAAGGAATTTTTAGGTACAGCGTAAGATAGAGGTGCTGTATCGTAATATCTCCCATACAACTTCTCCAGATGTCACACTTATGGTCAGTTGGTTTAGGAACTCTACTGTGGATTTCTTTACTGCCCCTGTCGCCCCCACTACTATTGGGATGATCTCAGGTTCCACATTCCACATTCTCCTTATTTTGTCTTTGAGTCTCTGATATTTTAAGACCTTTTCCCTTTCATAGTTCGCCACATTCTAGTCCGCTGGGACTCCTACTTCCACCAAGAGGCACTTGTTTCCCTCCTCTCTCACAACTATGTCTGGTCTGCATCCTGATACCCAAATGTCAGTTGGTATCTCATGATCATATAGGAGCAGCACTTTGTCATTGTCTTCTATTCCTTGTGACATATGTTCCCAGTGCTTTTCTGTTTCTAGCCCTATTTCATATTTTTTACACAGCTTGAAGTGGATTAGCTTGCAGACTGCATTGTGTCTGTCTGTGTAGTTTTCTCTGTGCAGGACTATTTCACATCCAGAGAGTATGTGACTCACAGTCTCTGGGCTCTTTGAGCACAGTCTGCACATCTCATTTTCATTTCTGCCCTCAATATTTCTTTTGAACCAGTTTGTCCGTAGTGCCTGGTCTTTTGCTGCCACCACCAGCCGTTCATCTTCTGGTCTCAGTGCCCCTCTTACCAGGAACTCCACGGTTTTATCCCTCTCTATGTATGCTCTGTTCAGCACGTCCTCTTTGTATACTTTGCTGAACTTGTGCTCTTCCCAGTTCTTCTCCTTTTCTTCTGATCTTTTCTTGTTATACCTTCTTTTGATGGTGCTTATCTTTTCCATGAGAGGTTTATTTGCAATGTTTTCAAGCTGTTCAGGTCCTATGCCAGCATCCACTAGGTAATCGTTTGCCTTTTTTGAGAGTGATGTTGTTTGAGGCTTTTCACGTTCATGGTCTCTTACAAATCTGACTAGCCTTCCTTCTCCTTCCTTTATGTACTGTGCTAATCCTATTGTGTGGCTTTGTGCACTTGATCATTTAGCGCAAGCCCTAATCCACCGACCCTCCTTGGCAGGTATAACCTTGGTGGGCATTGGTTTTTATATATGACCTTATGCGCATGGAGCAATTTTCTGGTGATCGTATCCAGTTTGTTGATTTCTTGCTGGATCCAATTGATTATGCCAAAACTATATGACAGTCCAGGTACCGCCAGTAAGTTTATGGATAAGATCTTATTTTTACTGTTTACGTGAGATTTTAGGATTAGCTTGATCCTTTTTGAATATTCTTTCCGCAGTCTTTCCTTCATGATGTCATTTTCCATCTTTTCAGATTCCTCCATCCCCAGATATTTATATGTAGCCTCTTGCTCTACTTCTTCTATCACGATATTGTCCACCCTGATGTTTTCTGATTGACACCCTTTGCCTTTCTTTAGTGTGAGAGTGGCACATTTCTCAAGACCAAACTCCATCTGGTGTCATCTGAGAACTTTTTGACCTCCCTGACCTCTTTTGTTAGCTCACTTTTGTTTGGGGCATACAGTTTTAGGTCATCCATGTAAAATAAGTGAGATATTTTCGGGCTGTTCTTTTCCCTTGGTCTCATTACGTAACCTTTGTTTAGGTTATTTATTAGTTGGCTGAGTGGGTTTAGCGCCAGTACAAACAAAAGAGGGGATACTGAATCACCCTGGTAGATCCCTCTCTTGATTCTCACACTGTTCACCCCTAAAGTTCCCTTACTATGATGGAGAGTTAGGTCTGTTTCCCATTGTGTCATAGCTGTTTCTGAGAAGATCCTGATGGTAGGGTGGATCTTGTATAGTCTCAATACTTCCTTCACCCAGGAGTGGGGTACACTGTCATATGCCTTTTTGTAGTCAATCCATACCATGCTTAGGTTTCTCTGTTTCTTTCTGCAGTTCTCCAATATCGCCCTGTTGATTAACAGCTGGTTTTTTGTCCCATACGTTTTTCTGCTGCATCCTTTTTGTTCTGGGCTTATGATGTTGTTTTCTTCTGCATGGCTGTAGATCCTGTCAGCTATAATTCCTGTTAGTATTTTGTAGATTGTCGGCAAGCACGTTATTGGTCTATATCAGTGGCGGCTCGTGGTCTGAGAGGGTGGGGAGGCCCACCAATAAATAATTTATTGCTATGTTTTATTACATAGTGCGAGGATAGTTATATATAGCATATGCCCATAAATAAATTACTTAAATTAAGATGGCTTAATCTGTACAAAATTATTTATAATATAGATACTACCGCTAAGTTACTAACCGTTATTATAAATTAACTAAACAACATGGAGTAAAGTTATTAAAATATCAGAAAATAAAACGAAAAATCATCACTTGGTTTTACTTACGTCTTCTGCTTGAAAAGAAGATCAATTCTCCTTTCTTTTCCAGCAGCAAACCTATTTATGATATTTACATACCTATTGAAAAATTTATTGAAAATTTTATTTTTTATTTTTGAGAGATTATTTTTATTTAAGTGCAATATTAAGGCTAAGTTTACTTTAAATGGACACTAATTATAGAAATAATAATGGCCCATTTAGACACTGTCAACATAGCTACAGACTTTTTCACTGTAGGCTGCAGTGGTTTTAAGTTTAAAATTTGGTCGGCAGCCAGATTACTAATTATGGTCAAGCTAAATTCATTAAAATTAATTTAGACTTACCAAAAATGAAGTTGCCAGTTGAACGTTACCCTTTCTGTTTCTAACTAGTCCATAAGTTTCATTTAGTTTCCAGATTTTGAATTTTATTTGTTAAGTCACTATTTGGCACACTGCTAAGTTATTTATTTATAGGGGCTATTTCCCAGACCTAGGTTTTGCAGTTTAAGTTAGGCTAGGGCTGTATTGCCCTTAAGTTTTTGTTTTTAAAGGTTTAAGGTTTTGAAGGTTTTTACTCAAGTTAAGTTAGGGCTATACTGCCCTTAAGTTTTAATAGGGGCTATAACAGCCATTTAATTATTTAGTTAGGGCTGTTGTAGCCCGGTTCGAGTTTCTTCTAGGTACCTAGTTTTAATCTCTTACCTTAGTTATGTATTTTAATTAAGCTACTTACACCTAGTTCTGGTACGCCACTATTTAGTTAAACAGGGTTTTAGTTTTTAGCTTAATTGCAGTGGTTAATATTGAGGTTTAAAGGTTGACTTTAAGTTGCCCGGTTAGTTGGGGAACTACGAGAATTTTTTATAAAAAAACTAGCCCACTTGATTCAGCAGTCAAAATTTTTCGATGTCTAACAAACAGCTCCGTTTTTCTTTCTCAGAAACTTTTTCTTTCTTCTTTTTGTTAATTAGGGAAACCCAACTTCACTAGTTGGTTTGTTAGAAACGAGGGTTATTATTTTTATTCTATATTTATTTTGTGGTAAATATTTGTTTTGTTTTTATTTTATTTGGAAATATATGTGGTTATTTCTACCCAACTTTTTTTTGTGCTACTATAGCGTGATTCCTACCTCGATTCGGCGGTCTACCTTTTAATTATAGCTTCTTACCTTGTTTACTAATTGCTTGTTTACATTCCAGTGTCCATCGCCCTTGACGATTGGTTAGGTTTAGTCATGATATTTTCGTTAGTTTTAACGAAAATATCGTGAAACCAATCGTGGGTAGACCACATACTATAGTAGCACCGAAACTATTTTTAAAATAAATTGCGAAAAATGCTCTGTATGAATTGGTCCACAATTAACCCACCCCTTATATCTCCAGTCTAACTATAGAGTAGATCAAGTCTAGCCTAGAGGGGTCAGCCTAGAGATTCCGGAAATGGTCCAGAGTGGGCAGATAAATTGAGGTCCACAGTAGGATTCCTCACCAAATTAGGTTAGGGCAATCTACCTTCACCTTTGTTAAGCTATGAGTTGATGCTGGGTCTTAGGCCACAATGTAGGCGTAACTTGTCTGACCCAGCTTAATTTAATGTGATTAATTTGCTGGGTTAAAAACACAATTAGTCACTTACTGTTAGTTATTAGAGAGTCTCTTTTCTCCTTCCTGTTTAATTGTCGAGAGCGTACTTGCTGGTGGGGATCTTTCTTCGGTGTCTGTTCTCGTCCCTTCTCCCTGTTGCGTCCTCTCGCCCCGTTGTTCGTTTTCGTTCTCCTTTGTTCTCCTCTTCGCGGGGCTTTTTCCACCAGCGTTGTCTTGGTTTTTTCCTCGGTTGGTTGAGCGGTAATGTATCTCTATTACCGAGCACGCTCTTCTCACACAGTATATAAATACTAGTGTGGAGAATAACTCTGGTGAGCAACCAATTGGTTTCATCCACCCAGTTATTGACATAAAAGGAATTTAATAATTGTTAGATTAACTACCTACCTACTCAGTGAACCATTTTCGTTACCTCCCAACTACCCACTCATCAGTTTTCCATATACTGGGGGCCCCGCATGGGCGCCCGCAGGATTTTTTCCAAGGGGGGGCAAAATTTAATGTATTAATAGGTAGGGACCGGAGCAAGCAAAAAACTTTTGACCCCTTAGGAACCAGCAGGTTAATTCTAAGCAAGTTTAGTGTTGCATTTTCTGTAATGGAAAATGCAAATATATATTGTATAAAATTGTATATACATACAATGCACATGATAACAATCATTTATTTTATTTATAACAGAAACATGATAGAATGAAGAAAAAAGCACACTGAAGTAAATGTTGTACCTAATTTGAAAACGGTGTTTCGAGCATCACCTACACTACTCATTTGAATAGGAATTGTAGTCGTCTGCGGTCACTACCAAAATTATAAACAACCTTTTCCATAAAATCAGTTTTGTTGGAGTTGATTTTCTCCCGGTGTACACTGAGCATACATAACCCAGAGAGTCGCTCATCAGACATAGTAGACCTCAGCCATGTTTTAACTCTCCGAAGTGTACTGAAGGATCTTTCGACTGTGCATGTGTAAGGATCAAAAACAATGGCTGCCACGCACTGCATGCAGCCAGGTGCTTGAGTTGGCGCTGCCAACTTGGCGGGATAATTTTAAGGGGGGACTTCTGAACAAATAAAAAGGTAGCAACCTTTTATCATGCACACAAATAAAAATTTTCACCCTTTAGGAGGCAGTTGGATACTTTTCAGCAAGTTTAGGATATAAATATTTTCTTAGAAAATATTTAATATATTTTCTTGGCATTTCCAGGGGGAGGCAAGCGCCCCCCCTTGCCCCTACCTGCGGGCGCCCATGGGGCCCCGGGAGATAAAAATTTTGGTGTCATTGTCACCAATTTTTATGTCTGAGTGTAGACTAGCTAACTATTTGACTGTAAATGCCTGTTAATCTGATTAACAGTGCCTATCCTCACCTTCTCATGGAGAAGGTGTAGCATTTAATTAGAAGAGAAAATATACATCCATAGGATGAAACTGTCTATGGTCTTTACCATAAGAAAAGAAAAAATGAAAGTTAGAAGATAAAATTACAATTCCCCAGCATCTATTTTTTGTTGTAAAAATAGTCGCGCCTTTAATGCTGTTTGTCGCTGAGGTCTTGTGTCTGTCAATGTTGTAGTAGGATGCGTTACCACTCCTACTGTCAAAGGAATAGTTACTGGAAGTTCAGTGTCTCCAGTTGTTACTGTCAGTGGAGAAGGTTCTCCAAAGTCCATTGTTTTGGGTCCAGACTCTAAAGGGTACAAAAGAGAAATGTCTCTTGTTGTGTCACCCGTTGAAGTCCTTAATTTGACCACTCTTGTTACCCCATCTGCCCCTGGTCTGAGTTCTGAAACTCTAGCCAGAGGCCAGTATTGTCTTGGAGTACTGTCATGTATGAGAACAAGGTCCCCTACCTTAATTGTGTCAGACCAATCCTTCTTAGTCATTTGTTTATGTCTCTCCCTTAGACCCATCAAGTACTCAGTTTTCCACTGTTTAATGAAATGAGCTTTAACTCTAGTTAAATGTTGTAACTTAGTCTGGAGCTCATCATGTCGTTGAGTCCAGTTTGGGTCTTCTGAAGAGTCTATATTGTAGTCCGGCAGGAGACTAACTTGTTCTCCCCGAATCAAATGATTTGGAGTTAATGGTTCCGGGTCATTAATGTTGTCACTCACATAAGTGAGTGGTCTATTGTTAATGATGTTCTCAATCTCAGCCAGGAGAGTGAGCAACCCAAATAAGTGTATCTGTTTTTTGCCAATTGCTTTCTTCAAGCAATTCTTTACTGTTTGTATATTCCTCTCCCAGATAGAACCATACCAAGGAGAGGCAACGGGAATATACTTCCACTTTATGTTTGAATTTTGTATATATAATTGTGTGATTTCATCGCTTAACAAGTCGTGGATGACTTGTTCACCAGCCTTGAAATATGTAGCATTGTCAGTCCAAACTGTCTTTGGTACTGAATGTCGTGCACAGAATCTCTTAAAGACAGCAACAAAAGATTCTGCTGTAAGGTCCTCCACAACATCCAAATAAACAGCTCGTGAGGCAGCACATGTAAACAGTACAATGTACATTTTTTGTTCAGTGTCACCCACCCCTACAGTCAATGCTCCTGTATAGTCAATGCTTACAGTCTCAAAGGGTCTGTTGAGAGTAACTCTCTCCTCTGGCAAAGCAGGAGGATTTGGTTTCCTATAGGTCATAGCATGAATACGCCTACATGTGACACACTCACTCAGGACTGTTTTAACAGTGATCCTTCGCTTGGGTATCCAATAAGTTTTTCTTAATGTAGTTAGTGTCTGTGGTACCCCCATATGATATACATCATTGTGTGTTTTTCTGATGATTAATGTTGTCAAATAGCTAAATCTAGGTAAAAGGATTGGATGTTTGCTTTTGTATGACAGTTTTGATTTGTCTAATCTCCCTTTACACCTTAGAAGGCCTTCCTCATCTCTGAACAAGTTTAGATCCACAACTACTGATGGTACAGGTTCTTTTGTTTGTTTCCCATTAGTTAAGAATTCTAACTCTTTATTGTACTCTTTTTGTTGTGCATGGCCTATCCAGTATTTGGTTGCAACTTCTGTATAATTATGATTATTTTTATTTAGCTGTTTGTTAATTGTAGTTAAACAGTTGTGAGCAAACCTCAAACAGTAGGCTGTAACCCTGACAAGTTTGTTGAAATCAGAATAAATTTCATAATTAGTGATTGGTTCAACCTTTTCATTTGAAAAGATTAAATTTAATGTCAAGTTAACTTGTTCCACAGGCCATTGGTCTGTATTACAGAGCCACTTAGGTCCCATAAACCAAATTTTGTTTGACTTCAACAACTTGTAGGATAAACCTCTGGTCAGAAAGTCTGCTGGATTTTGTTTAGTTGGAACATAGTGAAAGTTTACTTGTGGGCTTTCATTAGCTTCAGCTATTTCTTTTAGCCTATTTCTTACAAAGATATTCTTACTATTAATGCTATCATTCCGTATCCAGGCAAGACAAATCTGACTGTCAAGCCAGATGTGGATATGAGTTATGTTCACATCATGGTAAGCATCCTTAAGCAATGAAATGGTTTTAATGGCTAATGCAGCAGCCAATAGTTCCAATTGAGGTATGGTTCGGGTAGGTTTGAGAGGTGCAACTTTCCCTTTTGCATAAATTAGATGACTTTCTGTAGGGCTTACAAGATACGCACAGCACCCATAAGCTTGTGTGCTTGCATCAGCAAACACATGAAGTCTCTGGGGCTTATCCCTAAACCCACAGCACCTTTGAATTTTAATGTTCTGCACTTTTGTTAAATCAGCAGCTAACTTCTTCCAAGATTTTTGATTTTCATTTGTTATTGGATCATCCCACCCAACATTTGTCCTCCAAATTTCTTGGAGGAGAATCTTTGATTTTATTGTTGAAGGCAGGAATAGACCCATGGGATCAAAAATTTTGGAAGCCTCTGATAATATTTGTCTTTTAGTATTTGCTTCCTCATCAAGTTTAAAACCTTTAGTACAGATTGAATCATGACTGTTAGAAGTTGCATCCAAATACCAGTTCATACCTAAAGTTTTAACTCTGTCTGATGGCTCAGTAAGACCATTATTATCCTTTAAAATCTTTTTGTTTTAATCCTCATCATTTGAAATCCACTCTCTAAGTTCAAAGTTACCTTGTTGCATAATGTTTTGAGAGTGTTCATAGACTTCAGATAATTCAGATTTTGTTGTTGTTGAGCCTATTAGATTGTCTACGTAAAAATGTTCCTTAAGGAAGTTCAATGTTAAAGAGTTATTAAACTGGTTTAAATGATGTCTAATTGTCAATGCTAATAGGCTAGGTGAGCAATTGGCTCCAAACAACACAACATTAAATCTATAGGTTATGAACCCTTTATTCAAATCAAATGGATCCTTGAACCATAAGAACCTAAGTTGGTTCTTATCATATTCATTTTTAAGATTTATTCTCAAAAATGCCTTTGAAATGTCACTTTGTACGGCATATTTGTCTAACCTGAACCTCAGTAAGATCTTCACAAGGTCAGAAATGAGATTAGGACCCTCAATTAGGCAATCATTCAAACTGTGTTTATCACTGTCTTTGAGGCTACAGTTATATACTACTCTGAGTTTTGTTGTTGGGGCATCTTGTCGATAAACCCCCCTGTGGGTTAAATAATGACAACCATCTTTTTTAAAAGGGTTATTTGTTACTTCTTCAATGAAGCCTTTCTGTAGCTGTTCTTTGAAGACATCATTATATGTTTGAATATTATTATCTTGTTTGAGTTTTTTCATTACTTTATATAAATGTCCTTTAGCTACTTTGAGATTGTCTCTTAAAGTTGGACAATTTATTTTCCAAGGTAACTCAATAAAATAACTATTGTCTTTGCACTGAATGGTGTCTTCAAATCTTTCTACCATTAACTGATCTTCTGAAGTTTGATTTGTGTCATGTATACCCACAGATTCTAGCAACCATAAAGTTTGAATTGCCTCATCCAAAGTTTCATTTGATAATGATGAATTAATGTTCTCAGTTGAGATAATATTATTCAAAGTGTTGCTATTGGTTGTATTTGGATAGATCACCCAAAGGGGCTATCCCTGATGGAGTCTGAATAGCTATACCATTACCTATCTCTACTATGCCCTTATGAATAAGATTAATATAATCTGCCCCCATTAACATTTCAATGTTAGCTACTGTGTTGTTAGTGATATGTCTATCAGCTATTTTGTAGTGTTTTCCCAAATGATTTATGGTTTGTTCTAGTTTGGGTATAACCAGTTTGTTTTGTCCTACTTTAGAAATAATAACTGCTTCAATTTTCTCTAATTTATTTTCTAACTGTAGTTCCAGGTCAATTGTCTTATAGCTATTTTTGTCCGAGTTATCCTTAACAAAGGATGCAATATTGAGTTTTTGTTCATTCGGGTTTGGTGTCAAACCCAATTTATTTACTACATTTTGTGAAACAAATGTTTGTTGAGAACAACAGTCTATAAGACATCTCACTGGAGTGGTGCTACCCTCACTATTCACTAAGTCCAAAGTAATAGTTGGTAAAAGAATCTCAGTGTTTTTTGTTACGTTGTTTGAACAAACAGAATGTCCCATGAAAGTGGCATTTTCTTGATTACCTTTGTTTGGGGGAGGTATCTTTTGAGTTTGAGTACTATTGTGTGGACACTTTGGTGAATCACACATTGATGAGACATGTCGTAAACTTTTACAAAACTTACACTTGAATCTTAACCTAGATTTACAGTCTTTCTTATAATGTCCTTGGCCAGTACACTTTTTACACAGGTTCAACTGTTCACATCTTTTAGCTCTTTGGTTAAAGTCTGAATATTTGTCACACCCAGTACTACTGTGTTCATTACTTACACAAAATTTGCAATGTGGTATGTAAGTTGAGGCAGCAGTTACATTAAAGTTCTGTGATGTAGGTCACATTTGATTCTACACTGTAAAGTTTTGGCTGTTTGGCTGTAGCTAGTTGGTCTCTGGGAACAGTCTTTGGTTTATCCATAGTCTGGGTCTTATTTTGTGTTGGAAAATCTCTCAATTTGTAATTAGTTAGGATATTGGGGAAGTGTTTTCTTATATCTTCCAGATTAGGATAATTTTCTCCTGTCTTTAGAATTAAAATATCTTTAACCCTCAAAGGAAGGCACCTAAGAACTATGCCTTGTATAATCCAAGATGAAGCTTTAATATCTATCTCATTGCTAACTAGTTGTCCTATAATAGCTTCTAATTTTGTATAAAAATTTTCCATATCACTATGGTTATCTTTTATGGGTGCAAATTCAAAAATTTGTTGAGATAATTCATATACAATCTCATCTTTATTAATGTAATTACGTTTTAAGAGATCAATAGCTACTTCATATGAATTCCCTACGGCTGGTAAATAGGCTATCAGGTTATAGGCTGGGCCTTTAAGGAAACTAGTTAAGTAGCTAAACTTTTCAACAGTTGAAATATAAGGTTTATTACCTATTAAATTCTCAAATTTGTCAATGAAAGATGGGAATTGTACCGTGTCCCCTTCAAATGTTGGTACTAGCAAAATGGGTAACTGAGCCCTCAATTCTTGTGACTCAGGATTTAGCATGCCACTTAAATTTTGTTGAAGGTTAGCTCTACTTTGATTAAAATCAGAATTAGGTTTATTTGGTGTTAAGTCAGTCAAACGAGACCGTAGTCTCCTTATTTGCTGTTCAATTGAGATTACCTGATCATCATTATCAGCGTAAAGGTCTATCAATTGTTCTTCAGCCATTTCGGATTCAACTAACTCTGAAATACTCTCATTAATGGCTATTATTTCCTTCTTTTTAGTTTCCAATTTAAGAATTACACACTCTAAATCTTCCTTACCTGGTTGTGTAATATTGTTAAAAGTGTTCACAGCCTTTGTAACAGCTCCCAACTTTGCCCCCCTTTTCTTTTTTAACTTTTTCAATTCCGCACTGTCCATGTCTAAGTCAAAATTGTTTAACTGGGGATCGTAATGAAATAGAGGACAAGAAGAAATTACCAGAGAAGAGAGAGCACAGACAAAACAGTCGTTTAAATTTGGTTTAATCCCCACCAAGTACTTATGTGTCACTCAGGTCTAAGTTTATAAGAGAATGAGACTCCTTAAATGTAAATGTTTCCTAGTTAGGCCCTAGGTTGTAGACCTAATTAGGCTTGATTAGGTTAGGCTTAGGCTAGAACATTTAGCCTAATTCTGCAATTTTTGTTAAGTAAGGTTAAGGTTTGTAAATTCCCCACACACGGACCACCAATGCGAAAAATGCTCTGTATGAATTGGTCCACAATTAACCCACCCCTTATATCTCCAGTCTAACTATAGAGTAGATCAAGTCTAGCCTAGAGGGGTCAGCCTAGAGATTCCGGAAATGGTCCAGAGCGGGCAGATAAATTGAGGTCCACAGTAGGATTCCTCACCAAATTAGGTTAGGGCAATCTACAATCACCTTTGTTAAGCTATGAGTTGATGCTGGGTCTTAGGCCACAATGTAGGCCTAACTTGTCTGACCCAGCTTAATTTAATGTGATTAATTTGCTGGGTTAAAAACACAATTAGTCACTTACTGTTAGTTATTAGAGAGTCTCTTTTCTCCTTCCTGTTTAATTGTCGAGAGCGTACTTGCTGGTGGGGATCTTTCTTCGGTGTCTGTTCTCGTCCCTTCTCCCTGTTGCGTCCTCTCGCCCCGTTGTTCGTTTTCGTTCTCCTTTGTTCTCCTCTTCGCGGGGCTTTTTCCACCAGCGTTGTCTTGGTTTTTTCCTCGGTTGGTTGAGCGGTAATGTATCTCTATTACCGAGCACGCTCTTCTCACACAGTATATAAATACTAGTGTGGAGAATAACTCTGGTGAGCAACCAATTGGTTTCATCCACCCAGTTATTGACATAAAAGGAATTTAATAATTGTTAGATTAACTACCTACCTACTCAGTGAACCATTTTCGTTACCTCCCAACTACCCACTCATCAGTTTTCCATAAAATAAAATTGAATAATAAATAGCATTTTATATTTATTATATTTTCATTTATACCTTGGATAGGAATCACACTCTACAGTACTGTAGTTTCGAACCAAAACGGGTAGGAATCACCCTATAGTATCGAAGTCACCGGTAGGAATCACACTATAGTAGCACCCTTTTTTTTTTTAACAATACCAGCAAGGTTGATTCGATAGCTTTTGCATTGTACCCATTTTTCGATCTCTTCGCGTGTTCATTTAGCTGTTCAAAAATACTGAACGCCTGTTTAGATAACTGTTTAACACAAATATCATTTTGAATGTGCTCTTTCGAAGTGGAATGTCTCTCCAAGCTCCATGCCAAGTTCTTCCAATCACGAAACCCTTCGTCACTCCATACATTTTTTTCTACACCAACTAAAAGACAAGACCAGCAAAACAAACCGTTTTTTTGCAAACTTCCACACAGCCACTTATATCTGTTATACCAATTAGATTTAAAATTTCTGTTTTGCTCTTATTTATTTGAACACAAGATATGTTTGGAGTTGATCTACCTTTATTTAAAATGTATCTTTTATTTTCTTCGCTTCTTCTAACGAAAGAAATGTCCAATAGTGAAACGATTATGTCAGTAACTTCTTCCATTTTAAAGGGTTAAGTTCACACAAAGAATATAAACTCTGGTATATTGCCTCTGGTATATACACTAGCATAACGTAGCCTTTAAAAACGTACAAATAACAAGTTAACACTGACATACCTACGTTGGGTACACTAAATCACATATAAATAACACTAAATTCACTTATAAAGAGTTGAATGACAACGTAACAGGTTCGTGTAAACAAAATATAATAACTAAATAAAAATTCATTTTCACGTGGTATTTAGCAATAATTTTGACTCCGAAGTTCTGGTTGCTAGGCAACAGCCATTTAACTCGGCACACTGGCTACTGGTTAGCCATGATAAAGCTCGCGGAGGATTTGTGATTTTGGGCTTCCATTTCACGAATTCATGCTTTTTTACAGGGCAGAATATAACCGTGGCATCAGTACGTTCCCATGACAACCAAGAAGCTGAATTTGACCATTATAGCTAAAGGTTAGTTATATTCAAGAGGGGAGGGTGATTCTATTGAAAATTAAACTTTTAACAACTATATTCGAAGGGGGAGGGTGATTCCATTGCTAATTAAAATTTTTAACTTAAATTATATTAAAATTTTTAAATTTTGCAATTTAGGAAAAAAATATTTATAGCCTGTTGAAACCGAGGAGGCACAGCCTCCCATGCCTTCCCTGTAAAGCCGCCACTAGTCTATATTTACTTGGATTCTGGGTTTCATGGGACTTTGGTAGTAATGTTGTGTTTCCTTTTGTCAACCATTCTGGTGCTTCTTCTTCTGATGTTACTATCTTGTTGAAGCACCTTGATAGTTTTCCATTTAGTGATGTTAGCTTTTTCAACCAGAAGTTCTTAATCATGTCTGGGCCTGGTGCTTTCCAGTTGCTGCTTCTTTTTATTTTCTCCTCGACTTCTTTCACGGTTATTCTGTCCATGTCCATCTCTGAGATGTTTCTCACCTTTTCGCTGTTGTAAAGGCTCCCAATCCATTCTGCACCATCATTATGGTTGACTTCGTTCTTGTAGATGCTCTTCCAGAAATGCTCCACTTGTTCTTATTCAGGTGGTCTTTTTACGTTTATCTGGGCATTCTTTAACTCTCTAAATAATTTTGTTGGGTTGTCTACAAATATCTCATTTTGTTTCTTTTCTTTATGCAAGCGTATATATCTTGCCAATCTTTTTGCCTTTGCCGACAGGTCTAGCTTTTTCCTGGCAATGCTTTGTCTGATCTTTCTTTCATTGTCCAGTCTTTCTCTTTGGATTAATACATTTACCTTCCTCCTTCCCAGTTCAGATCTTATTTCCCCCCTCATATGGGTAGTTAGTATTGAGATCTCCTTCCTGAGGTTACCTACTCTGCTCTTTAGTCTTTGCTGCCACCTTGGCTTCCTCCCATTTCCATTCTTTCCCTGGTTTTGCTCCTGGTTATTCTGCTTGCGTGTTTTTACTCCTGCCATCTCTGTTACGCTGACTGCTGTTGCATAATACAACCTGTTTAATTCTGTGAGGTTACTCTCCTGGGGTGTTATTGCAGGTAGTACCTTGTTTGCTATCTCTATATATTTTCTGACCTTGTAGGTGTTCCTCAGCTTGGGCAATGGTCTTCTGTGGTTCAGTTCCTGGTGTACATCTTCTTTGTGGATTAGGATCCTCCTTTTCATCTCCTTCTCTTCCTCACTCTCCTCTTCTATCTCTTCTACACTATCATTGCCTGGTCCTGATGTAGAGTCTCCCTCATCATCTGATGGTTCACTTGGGGGAGGTGGAGGGGGAGGAGGAGGTGGTGGCAAGATGTTTGTGTGCCTGTGGTTCATTTCCACTTCCACCTCCTCCTCTTCCCGCCCTAGGCAGGCATCCTTGTCCACTTTTTTGCGCTGTCTCTGGGAGGTGTTTCCGCTACGGTACCTGGGGCTGTCTCCTTTGTTTTTTCTGTTATTGAGGGTTTCACTTGGCTTTCTGGTGTTTCAGCCAGTTTTTTTTTTTTTTGTTTCTTTCTTCCCTCTACCTACTGTCCCTTTGCTCGTTCTTAGTTCTTCTAGGGTGTCAGCAGTTATTACCAGTTGTTCCTGCACAACCCACATTACCTTTTCTTTTGCTTTCTGTGCCTCATCATATGTTGGTAGTGTGGCTCTTTGTTTCCTCTCATGGTCAGTTCAGTTCCTCTTTCTGCGATTGTCTTTAGGATATGATGTTTTTGCCTGATCACTTTTTTTCGGTCTACTGTATGGTCTGTGTCCCGCTTCTGGAACCTGTATACCATGTAGTCATTCTCATCGAACTCCTTCCTTTCAATTGCCCATTTTAGGAGTTCGCTCTTGTTCTCTTTTTCTGGGATCATCTGCCCTATATACAGGCTTTGTAACAGGTACAGATTTCTCTCCAGTGTCCATGTCCACTCGCTCATGGTGTTTCATTTCCCTTTTGGACATATTCTTCTACCTCTCTTTTGAACTTTTTCATTTCATCCTTTGTGATCTCTGATTTCCCTAGTCTGATGTTTGCACTGATGCTGTGGAACCGACAGTCTGGGGTTTTTTCTAGCTTCTCCCTATCTAACACTCCTCTCTTTGTTAGCATTTCTCTGCACCTTTTGCTGGTTCCATTTTTCGGGAACTGCTCACTTGTGGCACAGGTGGTACACCACAGTATTTCGTGTTTTTCCTCCACTGACCATTGTGTCCTGGTACCTCCTCTGTGGTTGTAGGTGAAGTATAAGTTGAACAGTGTTGGTGAGAGAACAGAGCCTTGAGGAACCCCGTTCGGAAAAAGCTTGTTTTTGGATGACTTGCCATTAAATGTGACATATGAGTATCTTCCTCAAAGATAGTTGCTCAGCCATCTTGGTGTTATTGTACATTTTTGTGTTGAGTATTTTGTTTACGAGAGGGAAGCGTGGAATAGCATCAAATGCTTTACTAATGTCTATTGTTGCTAATAGTGTACGTTGAGCTGGTTGTCTGGAGTTGATGCCATCCATGATGTGCTGCGTGAGATTAGTGAGTAATGTCGTGGTTGAGTGGTGAGGTCGGAATCCATGTTGAGTAGGCGATAGTGGTTGTGTGGGTTGGTGATTTGTAAAATTGTGATGTTTGGTTGGAAAAGTTTATTTATTATCTAACTTTAACCTCATGGTTCTTAACTTTAATGCAGGACATACTGTACTGCTAGTAGGCTTACTCAACTTGAAAAAGATGTGGTAGTATTACTTCAGATTAATAGTATTTTTGCATTGGGATATTTGTCATTGCAGCCACTTTCTATAGCATATGAATCACTTCCCCAATCACTTTATAATCTTACTGTCTTTTTCAGCAGATTTTGGATCACCTGATGAAGATCAGGGACCCCCGCCTCAATTACCAAATGATATCTTCGTTAAAACTAACATAAATATCACGACTTAACCTAATCAATCGTCAAGGGCGTACGGTTGACATAACCGAGCATTGAATTTAATTTATTATATTTGGTACTGTAAAGCAAAAACAAGAAAACATGGGGCCCTGATCTTCCCTTACTAATCCCAGATATCTAACTTACACAAATAACATACAGGTAATAAAATCTAAATCATACAATGAAAAAATGGTAATATTGCCAAAGTACTTTCATATCCATCGCATAAACACATCAAATTCTTGAATATGTGGCTTAACAAAGTAAAATATCAAATATTACGATACATTTCATTATAAACCAGCTACAGAAATAAAAAATGTTAATTATAAAATAGGTTTAAGAATAATAAAAACATTTAATTAGCTCACAAAACTTAGTTATAAGTAAGTATATAGTTATTCAATTTTTAACGACAGTTAATAGTGTCATCCATTTTCTTTCCTTGAAATGCTGAAGAAAATGGAAATTATAGGACAAACATTCTTACAAATGTTACTTCTAGATGCGATGTAAAAGTCTTGCTCACGCAATAAATTTCTCCTCAAACTGATAATAATAATAATAATAATAATAATAATAAAATAAAACACAAAGTAAATTAAAATAAACCTGAACTCCAGCCATAAATTTTAAATGCTCGATACCTATGAGAACGAAAATATGCCTTCAGAAGTTGTAATACTAATAATGCCATTTTTTATCACGCTAGCCAAAATAATCATGCTATAGATTGGGAATCAAGTAAGGTACTTTATAAATGTAATAATTATGTCAAAAGAAAAATAATAGAATCTGTGTGTATAGAAAAAGTAGATAATTTTAATTTGTGCGAAGGTACTTATAAGTTAGACCCTTTAATGAGATTCTTGGTCAATAAATCCCTTACGGAGTCGTGGGAACGTGTTCGAACCTAAGTGTGTGTCTCTGGATTGGAATGTTTCCTTACTCGCTTTTAGTAAATGTAATAATGGAAGTAATTAATGTGGAAATAAATATATGCAGTAATTATGTCAAAACATTAGGATCTGTATGTATAGAACAAGAAGATATTTTTAATTTGTGGAAATGTAGTTATAAGCTGACCCTGTAATAAAATGCCCTTCTGGTTTCGAGAGAACGATATCTAACCTAGGTGCGAATTTCTCAATGGTCTCTGGATTATTTCCTAATCGCCTTTTTTCATTCGTTTTTCGGTTTATAATTTCTGTATAATAAACAACAATGTAATAACCAATGTAATAATAAATTTATAATTTCTGTAATTAATAATTATGCAATATTAAATGTAATAAATTTAATTATAAATGTAATAATTATGTAAAAATAATAGAATCTGTATGTTTAGAACAGGAAGATAGTTTTTAAAAAATTTGTGCGAATGTACTTAATGAAAATGCCCCTCCTGTCTCGAGAGAATGGAATCTAACCTAGGTGCGAATTTCTTAACGGTCGATCCCTGAACTGTTTTTCCCTCTTGTTTTGTTTCATTTGTGTTTCTGTATCCACCCGAGGAGGATGCCAGTGGGCGTCGAAACTGTCGTGGAAATAAACTCTGTCTATTAGAGTGGGTTTTTATTCTCACTGGTTAAGAAATTTTTTAATTTTTTAATTTACTAAACCATGTGTATATTTCCAAATCATTAAATCTTTTAGGTTTAATAGTGACGTTATTGTTTCTATTAACACCATAAATAGTTACAGGTTCCTAAACAACGATTAAAAAACCCCACATATGTTTTTATTTTTAATAGGTCTACGAGTCAAGGACGTAACTAAAGACAAAAAAAAAAATGGCTTTGTCTCTTCATAGGTTCTTGAACCATTTTAATATGCCTTTATTTATGAGTTTTAGAAATAATTGCATAAAGATTTAATTAACTAAATAAATACATTACACATTACACGTGTTCATTTTTAGAAATTCCTTTTTAAAGTTAGTGCTTAAAACCTATGACCTAGTTTTCTTTGGTTGTTAAGAATTTATAGGTAAAGAAAATTAAAATACTATTTAATTCTTAAATATTACTAAGTTACATCAATAATTAAATTTTAAACTAATCACAAATAAAAGATATTATTTTAGAGGTTAGTGAACACTCGTTAGCCTTAGAAATATTAATGAAAGAGAATTTTATTGTTATTTTGAAGTGAATATTAATCTAAAATTCTGTATATTTATTTATTAAACTATTTGGTATATACTATAAAGCAATAAATTATGCAAATATAATATATTTGAAATATAAAAAAAATCGTTCGGTTTATGATCGTCACTTAGAAAGTTTTTTCTGTTTATTTGAGCCGTGATCATTGTGATTATTGTATGAGAATCAGATATGATTCGATCGGCAGTGAATGCAACGAGTGTCGGCGTTAAAGTGATTGTTTTGGCAGTTGAAAGTTATCGCTTCTCGGCCTTTTGGCTAAGATCAAAGTGTAGTATCTGTTCTTATCAGCTTAATATCTGATACGATCCCTATGCGGGATCAACGATATTAATCTGATTTTTGTCTTTTGGCGAAGCGTCTGGGGCTTGCTCCACCTTTGCCACGGATCGACCCGGTATTGCAGTACTTCCGGGACTGGTCCACCTTCCTTCGGGAAGACAAAAATCTTTCATACTGAAAAATAAACTATCAATTGTAATTTCTGAGTTTAATAATGAGTATTATTATATTGCTGTATGTTTTAGCTCCTCATTTCTTCTATCTGCAGCCGAAGTTTCTGTGTTAAATTTTTGTTTGTTACCTTCTGAGCATTTATTTGTATACTGTATAATTATATTCTGTTCGTTTGTAACTGTAGGGCCTCCACTTTACCTCTTCTAAGTACATCACTAATTTTTCTGCTGATTTTTGTATCGTCCGCAAAGGATGTTACTATACTGTTGTTGGTTACTTTTATTGTCTTCATATTAGCATGATAATGAGTAGGATTTGTTGTTGTTAGCCGATCAGCCCACCCTGATCTAGTAAGCCAGCGGCACACATAACCGGTCGCCCTCTCCAGAGTGGACCAGAGGTTCAGCGCACTAGTGATGTTGTGTTCTGTGTTGTGCTAGAGCGGTACAGTCTGTCATAATGTGTTCAATTGTTTATGGTGTGTCCTCGCACAGGTGGGTGGCAGGTGTCGTCTGTGGAGTTGTCTAGTCTGTGTTTATATGTCTGTAAGTTGGGGTGATGTCCACATCGGACTCGATCCGATCTGCTCAGGCTGGTCTCTGACCTGTCAATGGGTGGCGGCTTCGCACCTAGGACCGCATTTGGACCGAGTCGTGTCAGTGCTTTGTGGGTTAGGTGTGTGTGTGTGTGTGTTTTCTGTACTGCGTGATGTCTGTGGGGCGTGGTATGGAATGGAGTTATAATGTCTCTCTGGTGTTACCTTAATGGTGCGAGGTGTTGGTGCATGATTGTTGTGGGTTAGTTGTCGCTACTGCTGTGAATTGTGTTCCCTTCATGTCTAAATGTTCCCAAACTTTCAGTATTTTTGTTTCTGTGTACAGGTGTTCTATTGGTGTTATTTGAGTACATCTTATAATGATATGAAGTGCGTTGTTTTGTATTGTCTGTAAGGTGTTTATGTGTGTGTTTGAGATAATGGGTGCCCAGCATGGGCTAGCATAGTCCATGACTCCATAACTGAGCGAATATATTGTTTGTATATGAGTGATGTGGTTTCCTGTTGGTGTCCAAACTTTGTGCCTGTTAGTAGCCTAAGCGTGTTAGGTCTTGACGTACATTTGTTTTTAATGTCCTGAATGTGGTTTGCAAAAGATAATAATGATGTATGTGACCCACAAGTATTTTGGTGCTGTGAGTGTGTGGAATGTTGGTGTTGTTTAGTGTAATCTGTGGAGTTATCTGGTGTTCTTTTGTGTTGCTTGTTAGCAAGGTGTTGATTGATTTTGTGGGCACTACTTTGAGTCTATTGTGTGTGACCCAGTCTTGTAGACTGTTTATGTATGTTTGTAGGTTATTTGTAGCGGTGTCGATGCTGTTGTGGGTGGGTTAGAGTAATGTCATCTGCATATGATAAGGTAAGCTCGTTATCTATGGGTGTTGGAATGTCATGTATTTCCTTATTGTTTTTTCCCTTCTACTCCAGATGGAGAGAGTTTCTTGCTTCCGGGGTTAAACCTTAACCCTAAGGAATTTTTAGGTACAGCGTAAGATAGAGGTGCTGTATCGTAATATCTCCCATACAACTTCTCCAGATGTCACACTTATGGTCAGTTGGTTTAGGAACTCTACTGTGGATTTCTTTACTGCCCCTGTCGCCCCCACTACTATTGGGATGATCTCAGGTTCCACATTCCACATTCTCCTTATTTTGTCTTTGAGTCTCTGATATTTTAAGACCTTTTCCCTTTCATAGTTCGCCACATTCTAGTCCGCTGGGACTCCTACTTCCACCAAGAGGCACTTGTTTCCCTCCTCTCTCACAACTATGTCTGGTCTGCATCCTGATACCCAAATGTCAGTTGGTATCTCATGATCATATAGGAGCAGCACTTTGTCATTGTCTTCTATTCCTTGTGACATATGTTCCCAGTGCTTTTCTGTTTCTAGCCCTATTTCATATTTTTTACACAGCTTGAAGTGGATTAGCTTGCAGACTGCATTGTGTCTGTCTGTGTAGTTTTCTCTGTGCAGGACTATTTCACATCCAGAGAGTATGTGACTCACAGTCTCTGGGCTCTTTGAGCACAGTCTGCACATCTCATTTTCATTTCTGCCCTCAATATTTCTTTTGAACCAGTTTGTCCGTAGTGCCTGGTCTTTTGCTGCCACCACCAGCCGTTCATCTTCTGGTCTCAGTGCCCCTCTTACCAGGAACTCCACGGTTTTATCCCTCTCTATGTATGCTCTGTTCAGCACGTCCTCTTTGTATACTTTGCTGAACTTGTGCTCTTCCCAGTTCTTCTCCTTTTCTTCTGATCTTTTCTTGTTATACCTTCTTTTGATGGTGCTTATCTTTTCCATGAGAGGTTTATTTGCAATGTTTTCAAGCTGTTCAGGTCCTATGCCAGCATCCACTAGGTAATCGTTTGCCTTTTTTGAGAGTGATGTGTTTGAGGCTTTTCACGTTCATGGTCTCTTACAAATCTGACTAGCCTTCCTTCTCCTTCCTTTATGTACTGTGCTAATCCTATTGTGTGGCTTTGTGCACTTGATCATTTAGCGCAAGCCCTAATCCACCGACCCTCCTTGGCAGGTATAACCTTGGTGGGCATTGGTTTTTATATATGACCTTATGCGCATGGAGCAATTTTCTGGTGATCGTATCCAGTTTGTTGATTTCTTGCTGGATCCAATTGATTATGCCAAAACTATATGACAGTCCAGGTACCGCCAGTAAGTTTATGGATAAGATCTTATTTTTACTGTTTACGTGAGATTTTAGGATTAGCTTGATCCTTTTTGAATATTCTTTCCGCAGTCTTTCCTTCATGATGTCATTTTCCATCTTTTCAGATTCCTCCATCCCCAGATATTTATATGTAGCCTCTTGCTCTACTTCTTCTATCACGATATTGTCCACCCTGATGTTTTCTGATTGACACCCTTTGCCTTTCTTTAGTGTGAGAGTGGCACATTTCTCAAGACCAAACTCCATCTGGTGTCATCTGAGAACTTTTTGACCTCCCTGACCTCTTTTGTTAGCTCACTTTTGTTTGGGGCATACAGTTTTAGGTCATCCATGTAAAATAAGTGAGATATTTTCGGGCTGTTCTTTTCCCTTGGTCTCATTACGTAACCTTTGTTTAGGTTATTTATTAGTTGGCTGAGTGGGTTTAGCGCCAGTACAAACAAAAGAGGGGATACTGAATCACCCTGGTAGATCCCTCTCTTGATTCTCACACTGTTCACCCCTAAAGTTCCCTTACTATGATGGAGAGTTAGGTCTGTTTCCCATTGTGTCATAGCTGTTTCTGAGAAGATCCTGATGGTAGGGTGGATCTTGTATAGTCTCAATACTTCCTTCACCCAGGAGTGGGGTACACTGTCATATGCCTTTTTGTAGTCAATCCATACCATGCTTAGGTTTCTCTGTTTCTTTCTGCAGTTCTCCAATATCGCCCTGTTGATTAACAGCTGGTTTTTTGTCCCATACGTTTTTCTGCTGCATCCTTTTTGTTCTGGGCTTATGATGTTGTTTTCTTCTGCATGGCTGTAGATCCTGTCAGCTATAATTCCTGTTAGTATTTTGTAGATTGTCGGCAAGCACGTTATTGGTCTATATCAGTGGCGGCTCGTGGTCTGAGAGGGTGGGGAGGCCCACCAATAAATAATTTATTGCTATGTTTTATTACATAGTGCGAGGATAGTTATATATAGCATATGCCCATAAATAAATTACTTAAATTAAGATGGCTTAATCTGTACAAAATTATTTATAATATAGATACTACCGCTAAGTTACTAACCGTTATTATAAATTAACTAAACAACATGGAGTAAAGTTATTAAAATATCAGAAAATAAAACGAAAAATCATCACTTGGTTTTACTTACGTCTTCTGCTTGAAAAGAAGATCAATTCTCCTTTCTTTTCCAGCAGCAAACCTATTTATGATATTTACATACCTATTGAAAAATTTATTGAAAATTTTATTTTTTATTTTTGAGAGATTATTTTTATTTAAGTGCAATATTAAGGCTAAGTTTACTTTAAATGGACACTAATTATAGAAATAATAATGGCCCATTTAGACACTGTCAACATAGCTACAGACTTTTTCACTGTAGGCTGCAGTGGTTTTAAGTTTAAAATTTGGTCGGCAGCCAGATTACTAATTATGGTCAAGCTAAATTCATTAAAATTAATTTAGACTTACCAAAAATGAAGTTGCCAGTTGAACGTTACCCTTTCTGTTTCTAACTAGTCCATAAGTTTCATTTAGTTTCCAGATTTTGAATTTTATTTGTTAAGTCACTATTTGGCACACTGCTAAGTTATTTATTTATAGGGGCTATTTCCCAGACCTAGGTTTTGCAGTTTAAGTTAGGCTAGGGCTGTATTGCCCTTAAGTTTTTGTTTTTAAAGGTTTAAGGTTTTGAAGGTTTTTACTCAAGTTAAGTTAGGGCTATACTGCCCTTAAGTTTTAATAGGGGCTATAACAGCCATTTAATTATTTAGTTAGGGCTGTTGTAGCCCGGTTCGAGTTTCTTCTAGGTACCTAGTTTTAATCTCTTACCTTAGTTATGTATTTTAATTAAGCTACTTACACCTAGTTCTGGTACGCCACTATTTAGTTAAACAGGGTTTTAGTTTTTAGCTTAATTGCAGTGGTTAATATTGAGGTTTAAAGGTTGACTTTAAGTTGCCCGGTTAGTTGGGGAACTACGAGAATTTTTTATAAAAAAACTAGCCCACTTGATTCAGCAGTCAAAATTTTTCGATGTCTAACAAACAGCTCCGTTTTTCTTTCTCAGAAACTTTTCTTTCTTCTTTTTGTTAATTAGGGAAACCCAACTTCACTAGTTGGTTTGTTAGAAACGAGGGTTATTATTTTTATTCTATATTTATTTTGTGGTAAATATTTGTTTTGTTTTTATTTTATTTGGAAATATATGTGGTTATTTCTACCCAACTTTTTTTGTGCTACTATAGCGTGATTCCTACCTCGATTCGGCGGTCTACCTTTTAATTATAGCTTCTTACCTTGTTTACTAATTGCTTGTTTACATTCCAGTGTCCATCGCCCTTGACGATTGGTTAGGTTTAGTCATGATATTTTCGTTAGTTTTAACGAAAATATCGTGAAACCAATCGTGGGTAGACCACATACTATAGTAGCACCGAAACTATTTTTAAAATAAATTGCGAAAAATGCTCTGTATGAATTGGTCCACAATTAACCCACCCCTTATATCTCCAGTCTAACTATAGAGTAGATCAAGTCTAGCCTAGAGGGGTCAGCCTAGAGATTCCGGAAATGGTCCAGAGTGGGCAGATAAATTGAGGTCCACAGTAGGATTCCTCACCAAATTAGGTTAGGGCAATCTACCTTCACCTTTGTTAAGCTATGAGTTGATGCTGGGTCTTAGGCCACAATGTAGGCGTAACTTGTCTGACCCAGCTTAATTTAATGTGATTAATTTGCTGGGTTAAAAACACAATTAGTCACTTACTGTTAGTTATTAGAGAGTCTCTTTTCTCCTTCCTGTTTAATTGTCGAGAGCGTACTTGCTGGTGGGGATCTTTCTTCGGTGTCTGTTCTCGTCCCTTCTCCCTGTTGCGTCCTCTCGCCCCGTTGTTCGTTTTCGTTCTCCTTTGTTCTCCTCTTCGCGGGGCTTTTTCCACCAGCGTTGTCTTGGTTTTTTCCTCGGTTGGTTGAGCGGTAATGTATCTCTATTACCGAGCACGCTCTTCTCACACAGTATATAATACTAGTGTGGAGAATAACTCTGGTGAGCAACCAATTGGTTTCATCCACCCAGTTATTGACATAAAAGGAATTTAATAATTGTTAGATTAACTACCTACCTACTCAGTGAACCATTTCGTTACCTCCCAACTACCCACTCATCAGTTTTCCATATACTGGGGGCCCCGCATGGGCGCCCGCAGGATTTTTTCCAAGGGGGGGCAAAATTTAATGTATTAATAGGTAGGGACCGGAGCAAGCAAAAAACTTTTGACCCCTTAGGAACCAGCAGGTTAATTCTAAGCAAGTTTAGTGTTGCATTTTCTGTAATGGAAAATGCAAATATATATTGTATAAAATTGTATATACATACAATGCACATGATAACAATCATTTATTTATTTATAACAGAAACATGATAGAATGAAGAAAAAAGCACACTGAAGTAAATGTTGTACCTAATTTGAAAACGGTGTTTCGAGCATCACCTACACTACTCATTTGAATAGGAATTGTAGTCGTCTGCGGTCACTACCAAAATTATAAACAACCTTTTCCATAAAATCAGTTTTGTTGGAGTTGATTTTCTCCCGGTGTACACTGAGCATACATAACCCAGAGAGTCGCTCATCAGACATAGTAGACCTCAGCCATGTTTTAACTCTCCGAAGTGTACTGAAGGATCTTTCGACTGTGCATGTGTAAGGATCAAAAAAATGGCTGCCACGCACTGCATGCAGCCAGGTGCTTGAGTTGGCGCTGCCAACTTGGCGGGATAATTTTAAGGGGGGACTTCTGAACAAATAAAAAGGTAGCAACCTTTTATCATGCACACAAATAAAAATTTTCACCCTTTAGGAGGCAGTTGGATACTTTTCAGCAAGTTTAGGATATAAATATTTTCTTAGAAAATATTTAATATATTTTCTTGGCATTTCCAGGGGGAGGCAAGCGCCCCCCTTGCCCCTACCTGCGGGCGCCCATGGGCCCCGGGAGATAAAAATTTTGGTGTCATTGTCACCAATTTTTATGTCTGAGTGTAGACTAGCTAACTATTTGACTGTAAATGCCTGTTAATCTGATTAACAGTGCCTATCCTCACCTTCTCATGGAGAAGGTGTAGCATTTAATTAGAAGAGAAAATATACATCCATAGGATGAAACTGTCTATGGTCTTTACCATAAGAAAAGAAAAAATGAAAGTTAGAAGATAAAATTACAATTCCCCAGCATCTATTTTTTGTTGTAAAAATAGTCGCGCCTTTAATGCTGTTTGTCGCTGAGGTCTTGTGTCTGTCAATGTTGTAGTAGGATGCGTTACCACTCCTACTGTCAAAGGAATAGTTACTGGAAGTTCAGTGTCTCCAGTTGTTACTGTCAGTGGAGAAGGTTCTCCAAAGTCCATTGTTTTGGGTCCAGACTCTAAAGGGTACAAAAGAGAAATGTCTCTTGTTGTGTCACCCGTTGAAGTCCTTAATTTGACCACTCTTGTTACCCCATCTGCCCCTGGTCTGAGTTCTGAAACTCTAGCCAGAGGCCAGTATTGTCTTGGAGTACTGTCATGTATGAGAACAAGGTCCCCTACCTTAATTGTGTCAGACCAATCCTTCTTAGTCATTTGTTTATGTCTCTCCCTTAGACCCATCAAGTACTCAGTTTTCCACTGTTTAATGAAATGAGCTTTAACTCTAGTTAAATGTTGTAACTTAGTCTGGAGCTCATCATGTCGTTGAGTCCAGTTTGGGTCTTCTGAAGAGTCTATATTGTAGTCCGGCAGGAGACTAACTTGTTCTCCCCGAATCAAATGATTTGGAGTTAATGGTTCCGGGTCATTAATGTTGTCACTCACATAAGTGAGTGGTCTATTGTTAATGATGTTCTCAATCTCAGCCAGGAGAGTGAGCAACCCAAATAAGTGTATCTGTTTTTTGCCAATTGCTTTCTTCAAGCAATTCTTTACTGTTTGTATATTCCTCTCCCAGATAGAACCATACCAAGGAGAGGCAACGGGAATATACTTCCACTTTATGTTTGAATTTTGTATATATAATTGTGTGATTTCATCGCTTAACAAGTCGTGGATGACTTGTTCACCAGCCTTGAAATATGTAGCATTGTCAGTCCAAACTGTCTTTGGTACTGAATGTCGTGCACAGAATCTCTTAAAGACAGCAACAAAAGATTCTGCTGTAAGGTCCTCCACAACATCCAAATAAACAGCTCGTGAGGCAGCACATGTAAACAGTACAATGTACATTTTTTGTTCAGTGTCACCCACCCCTACAGTCAATGCTCCTGTATAGTCAATGCTTACAGTCTCAAAGGGTCTGTTGAGAGTAACTCTCTCCTCTGGCAAAGCAGGAGGATTTGGTTTCCTATAGGTCATAGCATGAATACGCCTACATGTGACACACTCACTCAGGACTGTTTTAACAGTGATCCTTCGCTTGGGTATCCAATAAGTTTTTCTTAATGTAGTTAGTGTCTGTGGTACCCCCATATGATATACATCATTGTGTGTTTTTCTGATGATTAATGTTGTCAAATAGCTAAATCTAGGTAAAAGGATTGGATGTTTGCTTTTGTATGACAGTTTTGATTTGTCTAATCTCCCTTTACACCTTAGAAGGCCTTCCTCATCTCTGAACAAGTTTAGATCCACAACTACTGATGGTACAGGTTCTTTTGTTTGTTTCCCATTAGTTAAGAATTCTAACTCTTTATTGTACTCTTTTTGTTGTGCATGGCCTATCCAGTATTTGGTTGCAACTTCTGTATAATTATGATTATTTTTATTTAGCTGTTTGTTAATTGTAGTTAAACAGTTGTGAGCAAACCTCAAACAGTAGGCTGTAACCCTGACAAGTTTGTTGAAATCAGAATAAATTTCATAATTAGTGATTGGTTCAACCTTTTCATTTGAAAAGATTAAATTTAATGTCAAGTTAACTTGTTCCACAGGCCATTGGTCTGTATTACAGAGCCACTTAGGTCCCATAAACCAAATTTTGTTTGACTTCAACAACTTGTAGGATAAACCTCTGGTCAGAAAGTCTGCTGGATTTTGTTTAGTTGGAACATAGTGAAAGTTTACTTGTGGGCTTTCATTAGCTTCAGCTATTTCTTTTAGCCTATTTCTTACAAAGATATTCTTACTATTAATGCTATCATTCCGTATCCAGGCAAGACAAATCTGACTGTCAAGCCAGATGTGGATATGAGTTATGTTCACATCATGGTAAGCATCCTTAAGCAATGAAATGGTTTTAATGGCTAATGCAGCAGCCAATAGTTCCAATTGAGGTATGGTTCGGGTAGGTTTGAGAGGTGCAACTTTCCCTTTTGCATAAATTAGATGACTTTCTGTAGGGCTTACAAGATACGCACAGCACCCATAAGCTTGTGTGCTTGCATCAGCAAACACATGAAGTCTCTGGGGCTTATCCCTAAACCCACAGCACCTTTGAATTTTAATGTTCTGCACTTTTGTTAAATCAGCAGCTAACTTCTTCCAAGATTTTTGATTTTCATTTGTTATTGGATCATCCCACCCAACATTTGTCCTCCAAATTTCTTGGAGGAGAATCTTTGATTTTATTGTTGAAGGCAGGAATAGACCCATGGGATCAAAAATTTTGGAAGCCTCTGATAATATTTGTCTTTTAGTATTTGCTTCCTCATCAAGTTTAAAACCTTTAGTACAGATTGAATCATGACTGTTAGAAGTTGCATCCAAATACCAGTTCATACCTAAAGTTTTAACTCTGTCTGATGGCTCAGTAAGACCATTATTATCCTTTAAAATCTTTTTGTTTTAATCCTCATCATTTGAAATCCACTCTCTAAGTTCAAAGTTACCTTGTTGCATAATGTTTTGAGAGTGTTCATAGACTTCAGATAATTCAGATTTTGTTGTTGTTGAGCCTATTAGATTGTCTACGTAAAAATGTTCCTTAAGGAAGTTCAATGTTAAAGAGTTATTAAACTGGTTTAAATGATGTCTAATTGTCAATGCTAATAGGCTAGGTGAGCAATTGGCTCCAAACAACACAACATTAAATCTATAGGTTATGAACCCTTTATTCAAATCAAATGGATCCTTGAACCATAAGAACCTAAGTTGGTTCTTATCATATTCATTTTTAAGATTTATTCTCAAAAATGCCTTTGAAATGTCACTTTGTACGGCATATTTGTCTAACCTGAACCTCAGTAAGATCTTCACAAGGTCAGAAATGAGATTAGGACCCTCAATTAGGCAATCATTCAAACTGTGTTTATCACTGTCTTTGAGGCTACAGTTATATACTACTCTGAGTTTTGTTGTTGGGGCATCTTGTCGATAAACCCCCCTGTGGGTTAAATAATGACAACCATCTTTTTTAAAAGGGTTATTTGTTACTTCTTCAATGAAGCCTTTCTGTAGCTGTTCTTTGAAGACATCATTATATGTTTGAATATTATTATCTTGTTTGAGTTTTTTCATTACTTTATATAAATGTCCTTTAGCTACTTTGAGATTGTCTCTTAAAGTTGGACAATTTATTTTCCAAGGTAACTCAATAAAATAACTATTGTCTTTGCACTGAATGGTGTCTTCAAATCTTTCTACCATTAACTGATCTTCTGAAGTTTGATTTGTGTCATGTATACCCACAGATTCTAGCAACCATAAAGTTTGAATTGCCTCATCCAAAGTTTCATTTGATAATGATGAATTAATGTTCTCAGTTGAGATAATATTATTCAAAGTGTTGCTATTGGTTGTATTTGGATAGATCACCCAAAGGGGCTATCCCTGATGGAGTCTGAATAGCTATACCATTACCTATCTCTACTATGCCCTTATGAATAAGATTAATATAATCTGCCCCCATTAACATTTCAATGTTAGCTACTGTGTTGTTAGTGATATGTCTATCAGCTATTTTGTAGTGTTTTCCCAAATGATTTATGGTTTGTTCTAGTTTGGGTATAACCAGTTTGTTTTGTCCTACTTTAGAAATAATAACTGCTTCAATTTTCTCTAATTTATTTTCTAACTGTAGTTCCAGGTCAATTGTCTTATAGCTATTTTTGTCCGAGTTATCCTTAACAAAGGATGCAATATTGAGTTTTTGTTCATTCGGGTTTGGTGTCAAACCCAATTTATTTACTACATTTTGTGAAACAAATGTTTGTTGAGAACAACAGTCTATAAGACATCTCACTGGAGTGGTGCTACCCTCACTATTCACTAAGTCCAAAGTAATAGTTGGTAAAAGAATCTCAGTGTTTTTTGTTACGTTGTTTGAACAAACAGAATGTCCCATGAAAGTGGCATTTTCTTGATTACCTTTGTTTGGGGGAGGTATCTTTTGAGTTTGAGTACTATTGTGTGGACACTTTGGTGAATCACACATTGATGAGACATGTCGTAAACTTTTACAAAACTTACACTTGAATCTTAACCTAGATTTACAGTCTTTCTTATAATGTCCTTGGCCAGTACACTTTTTACACAGGTTCAACTGTTCACATCTTTTAGCTCTTTGGTTAAAGTCTGAATATTTGTCACACCCAGTACTACTGTGTTCATTACTTACACAAAATTTGCAATGTGGTATGTAAGTTGAGGCAGCAGTTACATTAAAGTTCTGTGATGTAGGTCACATTTGATTCTACACTGTAAAGTTTTGGCTGTTTGGCTGTAGCTAGTTGGTCTCTGGGAACAGTCTTTGGTTTATCCATAGTCTGGGTCTTATTTTGTGTTGGAAAATCTCTCAATTTGTAATTAGTTAGGATATTGGGGAAGTGTTTTCTTATATCTTCCAGATTAGGATAATTTTCTCCTGTCTTTAGAATTAAAATATCTTTAACCCTCAAAGGAAGGCACCTAAGAACTATGCCTTGTATAATCCAAGATGAAGCTTTAATATCTATCTCATTGCTAACTAGTTGTCCTATAATAGCTTCTAATTTTGTATAAAAATTTTCCATATCACTATGGTTATCTTTTATGGGTGCAAATTCAAAAATTTGTTGAGATAATTCATATACAATCTCATCTTTATTAATGTAATTACGTTTTAAGAGATCAATAGCTACTTCATATGAATTCCCTACGGCTGGTAAATAGGCTATCAGGTTATAGGCTGGGCCTTTAAGGAAACTAGTTAAGTAGCTAAACTTTTCAACAGTTGAAATATAAGGTTTATTACCTATTAAATTCTCAAATTTGTCAATGAAAGATGGGAATTGTACCGTGTCCCCTTCAAATGTTGGTACTAGCAAAATGGGTAACTGAGCCCTCAATTCTTGTGACTCAGGATTTAGCATGCCACTTAAATTTTGTTGAAGGTTAGCTCTACTTTGATTAAAATCAGAATTAGGTTTATTTGGTGTTAAGTCAGTCAAACGAGACCGTAGTCTCCTTATTTGCTGTTCAATTGAGATTACCTGATCATCATTATCAGCGTAAAGGTCTATCAATTGTTCTTCAGCCATTTCGGATTCAACTAACTCTGAAATACTCTCATTAATGGCTATTATTTCCTTCTTTTTAGTTTCCAATTTAAGAATTACACACTCTAAATCTTCCTTACCTGGTTGTGTAATATTGTTAAAAGTGTTCACAGCCTTTGTAACAGCTCCCAACTTTGCCCCCCTTTTCTTTTTTAACTTTTTCAATTCCGCACTGTCCATGTCTAAGTCAAAATTGTTTAACTGGGGATCGTAATGAAATAGAGGACAAGAAGAAATTACCAGAGAAGAGAGAGCACAGACAAAACAGTCGTTTAAATTTGGTTTAATCCCCACCAAGTACTTATGTGTCACTCAGGTCTAAGTTTATAAGAGAATGAGACTCCTTAAATGTAAATGTTTCCTAGTTAGGCCCTAGGTTGTAGACCTAATTAGGCTTGATTAGGTTAGGCTTAGGCTAGAACATTTAGCCTAATTCTGCAATTTTTGTTAAGTAAGGTTAAGGTTTGTAAATTCCCCACACACGGACCACCAATGCGAAAAATGCTCTGTATGAATTGGTCCACAATTAACCCACCCCTTATATCTCCAGTCTAACTATAGAGTAGATCAAGTCTAGCCTAGAGGGGTCAGCCTAGAGATTCCGGAAATGGTCCAGAGCGGGCAGATAAATTGAGGTCCACAGTAGGATTCCTCACCAAATTAGGTTAGGGCAATCTACAATCACCTTTGTTAAGCTATGAGTTGATGCTGGGTCTTAGGCCACAATGTAGGCCTAACTTGTCTGACCCAGCTTAATTTAATGTGATTAATTTGCTGGGTTAAAAACACAATTAGTCACTTACTGTTAGTTATTAGAGAGTCTCTTTTCTCCTTCCTGTTTAATTGTCGAGAGCGTACTTGCTGGTGGGGATCTTTCTTCGGTGTCTGTTCTCGTCCCTTCTCCCTGTTGCGTCCTCTCGCCCCGTTGTTCGTTTTCGTTCTCCTTTGTTCTCCTCTTCGCGGGGCTTTTTCCACCAGCGTTGTCTTGGTTTTTTCCTCGGTTGGTTGAGCGGTAATGTATCTCTATTACCGAGCACGCTCTTCTCACACAGTATATAAATACTAGTGTGGAGAATAACTCTGGTGAGCAACCAATTGGTTTCATCCACCCAGTTATTGACATAAAAGGAATTTAATAATTGTTAGATTAACTACCTACCTACTCAGTGAACCATTTTCGTTACCTCCCAACTACCCACTCATCAGTTTTCCATAAAATAAAATTGAATAATAAATAGCATTTTATATTTATTATATTTTCATTTATACCTTGGATAGGAATCACACTCTACAGTACTGTAGTTTCGAACCAAAACGGGTAGGAATCACCCTATAGTATCGAAGTCACCGGTAGGAATCACACTATAGTAGCACCCTTTTTTTTTTTAACAATACCAGCAAGGTTGATTCGATAGCTTTTGCATTGTACCCATTTTTCGATCTCTTCGCGTGTTCATTTAGCTGTTCAAAAATACTGAACGCCTGTTTAGATAACTGTTTAACACAAATATCATTTTGAATGTGCTCTTTCGAAGTGGAATGTCTCTCCAAGCTCCATGCCAAGTTCTTCCAATCACGAAACCCTTCGTCACTCCATACATTTTTTTCTACACCAACTAAAAGACAAGACCAGCAAAACAAACCGTTTTTTTGCAAACTTCCACACAGCCACTTATATCTGTTATACCAATTAGATTTAAAATTTCTGTTTTGCTCTTATTTATTTGAACACAAGATATGTTTGGAGTTGATCTACCTTTATTTAAAATGTATCTTTTATTTTCTTCGCTTCTTCTAACGAAAGAAATGTCCAATAGTGAAACGATTATGTCAGTAACTTCTTCCATTTTAAAGGGTTAAGTTCACACAAAGAATATAAACTCTGGTATATTGCCTCTGGTATATACACTAGCATAACGTAGCCTTTAAAAACGTACAAATAACAAGTTAACACTGACATACCTACGTTGGGTACACTAAATCACATATAAATAACACTAAATTCACTTATAAAGAGTTGAATGACAACGTAACAGGTTCGTGTAAACAAAATATAATAACTAAATAAAAATTCATTTTCACGTGGTATTTAGCAATAATTTTGACTCCGAAGTTCTGGTTGCTAGGCAACAGCCATTTAACTCGGCACACTGGCTACTGGTTAGCCATGATAAAGCTCGCGGAGGATTTGTGATTTTGGGCTTCCATTTCACGAATTCATGCTTTTTTACAGGGCAGAATATAACCGTGGCATCAGTACGTTCCCATGACAACCAAGAAGCTGAATTTGACCATTATAGCTAAAGGTTAGTTATATTCAAGAGGGGAGGGTGATTCTATTGAAAATTAAACTTTTAACAACTATATTCGAAGGGGGAGGGTGATTCCATTGCTAATTAAAATTTTTAACTTAAATTATATTAAAATTTTTAAATTTTGCAATTTAGGAAAAAAATATTTATAGCCTGTTGAAACCGAGGAGGCACAGCCTCCCATGCCTTCCCTGTAAAGCCGCCACTAGTCTATATTTACTTGGATTCTGGGTTTCATGGGACTTTGGTAGTAATGTTGTGTTTCCTTTTGTCAACCATTCTGGTGCTTCTTCTTCTGATGTTACTATCTTGTTGAAGCACCTTGATAGTTTTCCATTTAGTGATGTTAGCTTTTTCAACCAGAAGTTCTTAATCATGTCTGGGCCTGGTGCTTTCCAGTTGCTGCTTCTTTTTATTTTCTCCTCGACTTCTTTCACGGTTATTCTGTCCATGTCCATCTCTGAGATGTTTCTCACCTTTTCGCTGTTGTAAAGGCTCCCAATCCATTCTGCACCATCATTATGGTTGACTTCGTTCTTGTAGATGCTCTTCCAGAAATGCTCCACTTGTTCTTATTCAGGTGGTCTTTTTACGTTTATCTGGGCATTCTTTAACTCTCTAAATAATTTTGTTGGGTTGTCTACAAATATCTCATTTTGTTTCTTTTCTTTATGCAAGCGTATATATCTTGCCAATCTTTTTGCCTTTGCCGACAGGTCTAGCTTTTTCCTGGCAATGCTTTGTCTGATCTTTCTTTCATTGTCCAGTCTTTCTCTTTGGATTAATACATTTACCTTCCTCCTTCCCAGTTCAGATCTTATTTCCCCCTCATATGGGTAGTTAGTATTGAGATCTCCTTCCTGAGGTTACCTACTCTGCTCTTTAGTCTTTGCTGCCACCTTGGCTTCCTCCCATTTCCATTCTTTCCCTGGTTTTGCTCCTGGTTATTCTGCTTGCGTGTTTTTACTCCTGCCATCTCTGTTACGCTGACTGCTGTTGCATAATACAACCTGTTTAATTCTGTGAGGTTACTCTCCTGGGGTGTTATTGCAGGTAGTACCTTGTTTGCTATCTCTATATATTTTCTGACCTTGTAGGTGTTCCTCAGCTTGGGCAATGGTCTTCTGTGGTTCAGTTCCTGGTGTACATCTTCTTTGTGGATTAGGATCCTCCTTTTCATCTCCTTCTCTTCCTCACTCTCCTCTTCTATCTCTTCTACACTATCATTGCCTGGTCCTGATGTAGAGTCTCCCTCATCATCTGATGGTTCACTTGGGGGAGGTGGAGGGGGAGGAGGAGGTGGTGGCAAGATGTTTGTGTGCCTGTGGTTCATTTCCACTTCCACCTCCTCCTCTTCCCGCCCTAGGCAGGCATCCTTGTCCACTTCTTTTGCGCTGTCTCTGGGAGGTGTTTCCGCTACGGTACCTGGGGCTGTCTCCTTTGTTTTTTCTGTTATTGAGGGTTTCACTTGGCTTTCTGGTGTTTCAGCCAGTTTTTTTTTTTTTTTTTTTTCTTCCCTCTACCTACTGTCCCTTTGCTCGTTCTTAGTTCTTCTAGGGTGTCAGCAGTTATTACCAGTTGTTCCTGCACAACCCACATTACCTTTTCTTTTGCTTTCTGTGCCTCATCATATGTTGGTAGTGTGGCTCTTTGTTTCCTCTCATGGTCAGTTCAGTTCCTCTTTCTGCGATTGTCTTTAGGATATGATGTTTTTGCCTGATCACTTTTTTTCGGTCTACTGTATGGTCTGTGTCCCGCTTCTGGAACCTGTATACCATGTAGTCATTCTCATCGAACTCCTTCCTTTCAATTGCCCATTTTAGGAGTTCGCTCTTGTTCTCTTTTTCTGGGATCATCTGCCCTATATACAGGCTTTGTAACAGGTACAGATTTCTCTCCAGTGTCCATGTCCACTCGCTCATGGTGTTCTCATTTCCCTTTTGGACATATTCTTCTACCTCTCTTTTGAACTTTTTCATTTCATCCTTTGTGATCTCTGATTTCCCTAGTCTGATGTTTGCACTGATGCTGTGGAACCGACAGTCTGGGGTTTTTTCTAGCTTCTCCCTATCTAACACTCCTCTCTTTGTTAGCATTTCTCTGCACCTTTTGCTGGTTCCATTTTTCGGGAACTGCTCACTTGTGGCACAGGTGGTACACCACAGTATTTCGTGTTTTTCCTCCACTGACCATTGTGTCCTGGTACCTCCTCTGTGGTTGTAGGTGAAGTATAAGTTGAACAGTGTTGGTGAGAGAACAGAGCCTTGAGGAACCCCGTTCGGAAAAAGCTTGTTTTTGGATGACTTGCCATTAAATGTGACATATGAGTATCTTCCTCAAAGATAGTTGCTCAGCCATCTTGGTGTTATTGTACATTTTTGTGTTGAGTATTTTGTTTACGAGAGGGAAGCGTGGAATAGCATCAAATGCTTTACTAATGTCTATTGTTGCTAATAGTGTACGTTGAGCTGGTTGTCTGGAGTTGATGCCATCCATGATGTGCTGCGTGAGATTAGTGAGTAATGTCGTGGTTGAGTGGTGAGGTCGGAATCCATGTTGAGTAGGCGATAGTGGTTGTGTGGGTTGGTGATTTGTAAAATTGTGATGTTTGGTTGGAAAAGTTTATTTATTATCTAACTTTAACCTCATGGTTCTTAACTTTAATGCAGGACATACTGTACTGCTAGTAGGCTTACTCAACTTGAAAAAGATGTGGTAGTATTACTTCAGATTAATAGTATTTTTGCATTGGGATATTTGTCATTGCAGCCACTTTCTATAGCATATGAATCACTTCCCCAATCACTTTATAATCTTACTGTCTTTTTCAGCAGATTTTGGATCACCTGATGAAGATCAGGGACCCCCGCCTCAATTACCAAATGATATCTTCGTTAAAACTAACATAAATATCACGACTTAACCTAATCAATCGTCAAGGGCGTACGGTTGACATAACCGAGCATTGAATTTAATTTATTATATTTGGTACTGTAAAGCAAAAACAAGAAAACATGGGGCCCTGATCTTCCCTTCTACTAATCCCAGATATCTAACTTACACAAATAACATACAGGTAATAAAATCTAAATCATACAATGAAAAAATGGTAATATTGCCAAAGTACTTTCATATCCATCGCATAAACACATCAAATTCTTGAATATGTGGCTTAACAAAGTAAAATATCAAATATTACGATACATTTCATTATAAACCAGCTACAGAAATAAAAAATGTTAATTATAAAATAGGTTTAAGAATAATAAAAACATTTAATTAGCTCACAAAACTTAGTTATAAGTAAGTATATAGTTATTCAATTTTTAACGACAGTTAATAGTGTCATCCATTTTCTTTCCTTGAAATGCTGAAGAAAATGGAAATTATAGGACAAACATTCTTACAAATGTTACTTCTAGATGCGATGTAAAAGTCTTGCTCACGCAATAAATTTCTCCTCAAACTGATAATAATAATAATAATAATAATAATAAAATAAAACACAAAGTAAATTAAAATAAACCTGAACTCCAGCCATAAATTTTAAATGCTCGATACCTATGAGAACGAAAATATGCCTTCAGAAGTTGTAATACTAATAATGCCATTTTTTATCACGCTAGCCAAAATAATCATGCTATAGATTGGGAATCAAGTAAGGTACTTTATAAATGTAATAATTATGTCAAAAGAAAAATAATAGAATCTGTGTGTATAGAAAAAGTAGATAATTTTAATTTGTGCGAAGGTACTTATAAGTTAGACCCTTTAATGAGATTCTTGGTCAATAAATCCCTTACGGAGTCGTGGGAACGTGTTCGAACCTAAGTGTGTGTCTCTGGATTGGAATGTTTCCTTACTCGCTTTTAGTAAATGTAATAATGGAAGTAATTAATGTGGAAATAAATATATGCAGTAATTATGTCAAAACATTAGGATCTGTATGTATAGAACAAGAAGATATTTTTAATTTGTGGAAATGTAGTTATAAGCTGACCCTGTAATAAAATGCCCTTCTGGTTTCGAGAGAACGATATCTAACCTAGGTGCGAATTTCTCAATGGTCTCTGGATTATTTCCTAATCGCCTTTTTTCATTCGTTTTTCGGTTTATAATTTCTGTATAATAAACAACAATGTAATAACCAATGTAATAATAAATTTATAATTTCTGTAATTAATAATTATGCAATATTAAATGTAATAAATTTAATTATAAATGTAATAATTATGTAAAATAATAGAATCTGTATGTTTAGAACAGGAAGATAGTTTTTAAAAAATTTGTGCGAATGTACTTAATGAAAATGCCCCTCCTGTCTCGAGAGAATGGAATCTAACCTAGGTGCGAATTTCTTAACGGTCGATCCCTGAACTGTTTTTCCCTCTTGTTTTGTTTCATTTGTGTTTCTGTATCCACCCGAGGAGGATGCCAGTGGGCGTCGAAACTGTCGTGGAAATAAACTCTGTCTATTAGAGTGGGTTTTTATTCTCACTGGTTAAGAAATTTTTTAATTTTTTAATTTACTAAACCATGTGTATATTTCCAAATCATTAAATCTTTTAGGTTTAATAGTGACGTTATTGTTTCTATTAACACCATAAATAGTTACAGGTTCCTAAACAACGATTAAAAAACCCCACATATGTTTTTATTTTTAATAGGTCTACGAGTCAAGGACGTAACTAAAGACAAAAAAAAAATGGCTTTGTCTCTTCATAGGTTCTTGAACCATTTTAATATGCCTTTATTTATGAGTTTTAGAAATAATTGCATAAAGATTTAATTAACTAAATAAATACATTACACATTACACGTGTTCATTTTTAGAAATTCCTTTTTAAAGTTAGTGCTTAAAACCTATGACCTAGTTTTCTTTGGTTGTTAAGAATTTATAGGTAAAGAAAATTAAAATACTATTTAATTCTTAAATATTACTAAGTTACATCAATAATTAAATTTTAAACTAATCACAAATAAAAGATATTATTTTAGAGGTTAGTGAACACTCGTTAGCCTTAGAAATATTAATGAAAGAGAATTTTATTGTTATTTTGAAGTGAATATTAATCTAAAATTCTGTATATTTATTTATTAAACTATTTGGTATATACTATAAAGCAATAAATTATGCAAATATAATATATTTGAAATATAAAAAAAATCGTTCGGTTTATGATCGTCACTTAGAAAGTTTTTTCTGTTTATTTGAGCCGTGATCATTGTGATTATTGTATGAGAATCAGATATGATTCGATCGGCAGTGAATGCAACGAGTGTCGGCGTTAAAGTGATTGTTTTGGCAGTTGAAAGTTATCGCTTCTCGGCCTTTTGGCTAAGATCAAAGTGTAGTATCTGTTCTTATCAGCTTAATATCTGATACGATCCCTATGCGGGATCAACGATATTAATCTGATTTTTGTCTTTTGGCGAAGCGTCTGGGGCTTGCTCCACCTTTGCCACGGATCGACCCGGTATTGCAGTACTTCCGGGACTGGTCCACCTTCCTTCGGGAAGACAAAAATCTTTCATACTGAAAAATAAACTATCAATTGTAATTTCTGAGTTTAATAATGAGTATTATTATATTGCTGTATGTTTTAGCTCCTCATTTCTTCTATCTGCAGCCGAAGTTTCTGTGTTAAATTTTTGTTTGTTACCTTCTGAGCATTTATTTGTATACTGTATAATTATATTCTGTTCGTTTGTAACTGTAGGGCCTCCACTTTACCTCTTCTAAGTACATCACTAATTTTTCTGCTGATTTTTGTATCGTCCGCAAAGGATGTTACTATACTGTTGTTGGTTACTTTTATTGTCTTCATATTAGCATGATAATGAGTAGGATTTGTTGTTGTTAGCCGATCAGCCCACCCTGATCTAGTAAGCCAGCGGCACACATAACCGGTCGCCCTCTCCAGAGTGGACCAGAGGTTCAGCGCACTAGTGATGTTGTGTTCTGTGTTGTGCTAGAGCGGTACAGTCTGTCATAATGTGTTCAATTGTTTATGGTGTGTCCTCGCACAGGTGGGTGGCAGGTGTCGTCTGTGGAGTTGTCTAGTCTGTGTTTATATGTCTGTAAGTTGGGGTGATGTCCACATCGGACTCGATCCGATCTGCTCAGGCTGGTCTCTGACCTGTCAATGGGTGGCGGCTTCGCACCTAGGACCGCATTTGGACCGAGTCGTGTCAGTGCTTTGTGGGTTAGGTGTGTGTGTGTGTGTGTTTTCTGTACTGCGTGATGTCTGTGGGGCGTGGTATGGAATGGAGTTATAATGTCTCTCTGGTGTTACCTTAATGGTGCGAGGTGTTGGTGCATGATTGTTGTGGGTTAGTTGTCGCTACTGCTGTGAATTGTGTTCCCTTCATGTCTAAATGTTCCCAAACTTTCAGTATTTTTGTTTCTGTGTACAGGTGTTCTATTGGTGTTATTTGAGTACATCTTATAATGATATGAAGTGCGTTGTTTTGTATTGTCTGTAAGGTGTTTATGTGTGTGTTTGAGATAATGGGTGCCCAGCATGGGCTAGCATAGTCCATGACTCCATAACTGAGCGAATATATTGTTTGTATATGAGTGATGTGGTTTCCTGTTGGTGTCCAAACTTTGTGCCTGTTAGTAGCCTAAGCGTGTTAGGTCTTGACGTACATTTGTTTTTAATGTCCTGAATGTGGTTTGCAAAAGATAATAATGATGTATGTGACCCACAAGTATTTTGGTGCTGTGAGTGTGTGGAATGTTGGTGTTGTTTAGTGTAATCTGTGGAGTTATCTGGTGTTCTTTTGTGTTGCTTGTTAGCAAGGTGTTGATTGATTTTGTGGGCACTACTTTGAGTCTATTGTGTGTGACCCAGTCTTGTAGACTGTTTATGTATGTTTGTAGGTTATTTGTAGCGGTGTCGATGCTGTTGTGGGTGGGTTAGAGTAATGTCATCTGCATATGATAAGGTAAGCTCGTTATCTATGGGTGTTGGAATGTCATGTATTTCCTTATTGTTTTTTCCCTTCTACTCCAGATGGAGAGAGTTTCTTGCTTCCGGGGTTAAACCTTAACCCTAAGGAATTTTTAGGTACAGCGTAAGATAGAGGTGCTGTATCGTAATATCTCCCATACAACTTCTCCAGATGTCACACTTATGGTCAGTTGGTTTAGGAACTCTACTGTGGATTTCTTTACTGCCCCTGTCGCCCCCACTACTATTGGGATGATCTCAGGTTCCACATTCCACATTCTCCTTATTTTGTCTTTGAGTCTCTGATATTTTAAGACCTTTTCCCTTTCATAGTTCGCCACATTCTAGTCCGCTGGGACTCCTACTTCCACCAAGAGGCACTTGTTTCCCTCCTCTCTCACAACTATGTCTGGTCTGCATCCTGATACCCAAATGTCAGTTGGTATCTCATGATCATATAGGAGCAGCACTTTGTCATTGTCTTCTATTCCTTGTGACATATGTTCCCAGTGCTTTTCTGTTTCTAGCCCTATTTCATATTTTTTACACAGCTTGAAGTGGATTAGCTTGCAGACTGCATTGTGTCTGTCTGTGTAGTTTTCTCTGTGCAGGACTATTTCACATCCAGAGAGTATGTGACTCACAGTCTCTGGGCTCTTTGAGCACAGTCTGCACATCTCATTTTCATTTCTGCCCTCAATATTTCTTTTGAACCAGTTTGTCCGTAGTGCCTGGTCTTTTGCTGCCACCACCAGCCGTTCATCTTCTGGTCTCAGTGCCCCTCTTACCAGGAACTCCACGGTTTTATCCCTCTCTATGTATGCTCTGTTCAGCACGTCCTCTTTGTATACTTTGCTGAACTTGTGCTCTTCCCAGTTCTTCTCCTTTTCTTCTGATCTTTTCTTGTTACCTTCTTTTGATGGTGCTTATCTTTTCCATGAGAGGTTTATTTGCAATGTTTTCAAGCTGTTCAGGTCCTATGCCAGCATCCACTAGGTAATCGTTTGCCTTTTTTGAGAGTGATGTTGTTTGAGGCTTTTCACGTTCATGGTCTCTTACAAATCTGACTAGCCTTCCTTCTCCTTCCTTTATGTACTGTGCTAATCCTATTGTGTGGCTTTGTGCACTTGATCATTTAGCGCAAGCCCTAATCCACCGACCCTCCTTGGCAGGTATAACCTTGGTGGGCATTGGTTTTTATATATGACCTTATGCGCATGGAGCAATTTTCTGGTGATCGTATCCAGTTTGTTGATTTCTTGCTGGATCCAATTGATTATGCCAAAACTATATGACAGTCCAGGTACCGCCAGTAAGTTTATGGATAAGATCTTATTTTTACTGTTTACGTGAGATTTTAGGATTAGCTTGATCCTTTTTGAATATTCTTTCCGCAGTCTTTCCTTCATGATGTCATTTTCCATCTTTTCAGATTCCTCCATCCCCAGATATTTATATGTAGCCTCTTGCTCTACTTCTTCTATCACGATATTGTCCACCCTGATGTTTTCTGATTGACACCCTTTGCCTTTCTTTAGTGTGAGAGTGGCACATTTCTCAAGACCAAACTCCATCTGGTGTCATCTGAGAACTTTTTGACCTCCCTGACCTCTTTTGTTAGCTCACTTTTGTTTGGGGCATACAGTTTTAGGTCATCCATGTAAAATAAGTGAGATATTTTCGGGCTGTTCTTTTCCCTTGGTCTCATTACGTAACCTTTGTTTAGGTTATTTATTAGTTGGCTGAGTGGGTTTAGCGCCAGTACAAACAAAAGAGGGGATACTGAATCACCCTGGTAGATCCCTCTCTTGATTCTCACACTGTTCACCCCTAAAGTTCCCTTACTATGATGGAGAGTTAGGTCTGTTTCCCATTGTGTCATAGCTGTTTCTGAGAAGATCCTGATGGTAGGGTGGATCTTGTATAGTCTCAATACTTCCTTCACCCAGGAGTGGGGTACACTGTCATATGCCTTTTTGTAGTCAATCCATACCATGCTTAGGTTTCTCTGTTTCTTTCTGCAGTTCTCCAATATCGCCCTGTTGATTAACAGCTGGTTTTTTGTCCCATACGTTTTTCTGCTGCATCCTTTTTGTTCTGGGCTTATGATGTTGTTTTCTTCTGCATGGCTGTAGATCCTGTCAGCTATAATTCCTGTTAGTATTTTGTAGATTGTCGGCAAGCACGTTATTGGTCTATATCAGTGGCGGCTCGTGGTCTGAGAGGGTGGGGAGGCCCACCAATAAATAATTTATTGCTATGTTTTATTACATAGTGCGAGGATAGTTATATATAGCATATGCCCATAAATAAATTACTTAAATTAAGATGGCTTAATCTGTACAAAATTATTTATAATATAGATACTACCGCTAAGTTACTAACCGTTATTATAAATTAACTAAACAACATGGAGTAAAGTTATTAAAATATCAGAAAATAAAACGAAAAATCATCACTTGGTTTTACTTACGTCTTCTGCTTGAAAAGAAGATCAATTCTCCTTTCTTTTCCAGCAGCAAACCTATTTATGATATTTACATACCTATTGAAAAATTTATTGAAAATTTTATTTTTTATTTTTGAGAGATTATTTTTATTTAAGTGCAATATTAAGGCTAAGTTTACTTTAAATGGACACTAATTATAGAAATAATAATGGCCCATTTAGACACTGTCAACATAGCTACAGACTTTTTCACTGTAGGCTGCAGTGGTTTTAAGTTTAAAATTTGGTCGGCAGCCAGATTACTAATTATGGTCAAGCTAAATTCATTAAAATTAATTTAGACTTACCAAAAATGAAGTTGCCAGTTGAACGTTACCCTTTCTGTTTCTAACTAGTCCATAAGTTTCATTTAGTTTCCAGATTTTGAATTTTATTTGTTAAGTCACTATTTGGCACACTGCTAAGTTATTTATTTATAGGGGCTATTTCCCAGACCTAGGTTTTGCAGTTTAAGTTAGGCTAGGGCTGTATTGCCCTTAAGTTTTTGTTTTTAAAGGTTTAAGGTTTTGAAGGTTTTTACTCAAGTTAAGTTAGGGCTATACTGCCCTTAAGTTTTAATAGGGGCTATAACAGCCATTTAATTATTTAGTTAGGGCTGTTGTAGCCCGGTTCGAGTTTCTTCTAGGTACCTAGTTTTAATCTCTTACCTTAGTTATGTATTTTAATTAAGCTACTTACACCTAGTTCTGGTACGCCACTATTTAGTTAAACAGGGTTTTAGTTTTTAGCTTAATTGCAGTGGTTAATATTGAGGTTTAAAGGTTGACTTTAAGTTGCCCGGTTAGTTGGGGAACTACGAGAATTTTTTATAAAAAAACTAGCCCACTTGATTCAGCAGTCAAAATTTTTCGATGTCTAACAAACAGCTCCGTTTTTCTTTCTCAGAAACTTTTTCTTTCTTCTTTTTGTTAATTAGGGAAACCCAACTTCACTAGTTGGTTTGTTAGAAACGAGGGTTATTATTTTTATTCTATATTTATTTTGTGGTAAATATTTGTTTTGTTTTTATTTTATTTGGAAATATATGTGGTTATTTCTACCCAACTTTTTTTTGTGCTACTATAGCGTGATTCCTACCTCGATTCGGCGGTCTACCTTTTAATTATAGCTTCTTACCTTGTTTACTAATTGCTTGTTTACATTCCAGTGTCCATCGCCCTTGACGATTGGTTAGGTTTAGTCATGATATTTTCGTTAGTTTTAACGAAAATATCGTGAAACCAATCGTGGGTAGACCACATACTATAGTAGCACCGAAACTATTTTTAAAATAAATTGCGAAAAATGCTCTGTATGAATTGGTCCACAATTAACCCACCCCTTATATCTCCAGTCTAACTATAGAGTAGATCAAGTCTAGCCTAGAGGGGTCAGCCTAGAGATTCCGGAAATGGTCCAGAGTGGGCAGATAAATTGAGGTCCACAGTAGGATTCCTCACCAAATTAGGTTAGGGCAATCTACCTTCACCTTTGTTAAGCTATGAGTTGATGCTGGGTCTTAGGCCACAATGTAGGCGTAACTTGTCTGACCCAGCTTAATTTAATGTGATTAATTTGCTGGGTTAAAAACACAATTAGTCACTTACTGTTAGTTATTAGAGAGTCTCTTTTCTCCTTCCTGTTTAATTGTCGAGAGCGTACTTGCTGGTGGGGATCTTTCTTCGGTGTCTGTTCTCGTCCCTTCTCCTGTTGCGTCCTCTCGCCCCGTTGTTCGTTTTCGTTCTCCTTTGTTCTCCTCTTCGCGGGGCTTTTTCCACCAGCGTTGTCTTGGTTTTTTCCTCGGTTGGTTGAGCGGTAATGTATCTCTATTACCGAGCACGCTCTTCTCACACAGTATATAAATACTAGTGTGGAGAATAACTCTGGTGAGCAACCAATTGGTTTCATCCACCCAGTTATTGACATAAAAGGAATTTAATAATTGTTAGATTAACTACCTACCTACTCAGTGAACCATTTTCGTTACCTCCCAACTACCCACTCATCAGTTTTCCATATACTGGGGGCCCCGCATGGGCGCCCGCAGGATTTTTCCAAGGGGGGCAAAATTTAATGTATTAATAGGTAGGGACCGGAGCAAGCAAAAAACTTTTGACCCCTTAGGAACCAGCAGGTTAATTCTAAGCAAGTTTAGTGTTGCATTTTCTGTAATGGAAAATGCAAATATATATTGTATAAAATTGTATATACATACAATGCACATGATAACAATCATTTATTTTATTTATAACAGAAACATGATAGAATGAAGAAAAAAGCACACTGAAGTAAATGTTGTACCTAATTTGAAAACGGTGTTTCGAGCATCACCTACACTACTCATTTGAATAGGAATTGTAGTCGTCTGCGGTCACTACCAAAATTATAAACAACCTTTTCCATAAAATCAGTTTTGTTGGAGTTGATTTTCTCCCGGTGTACACTGAGCATACATAACCCAGAGAGTCGCTCATCAGACATAGTAGACCTCAGCCATGTTTTAACTCTCCGAAGTGTACTGAAGGATCTTTCGACTGTGCATGTGTAAGGATCAAAAACAATGGCTGCCACGCACTGCATGCAGCCAGGTGCTTGAGTTGGCGCTGCCAACTTGGCGGGATAATTTTAAGGGGGGACTTCTGAACAAATAAAAAGGTAGCAACCTTTTATCATGCACACAAATAAAAATTTTCACCCTTTAGGAGGCAGTTGGATACTTTTCAGCAAGTTTAGGATATAAATATTTTCTTAGAAAATATTTAATATATTTTCTTGGCATTTCCAGGGGGAGGCAAGCGCCCCCCCTTGCCCCTACCTGCGGGCGCCCATGGGGCCCCGGGAGATAAAAATTTTGGTGTCATTGTCACCAATTTTTATGTCTGAGTGTAGACTAGCTAACTATTTGACTGTAAATGCCTGTTAATCTGATTAACAGTGCCTATCCTCACCTTCTCATGGAGAAGGTGTAGCATTTAATTAGAAGAGAAAATATACATCCATAGGATGAAACTGTCTATGGTCTTTACCATAAGAAAAGAAAAAATGAAAGTTAGAAGATAAAATTACAATTCCCCAGCATCTATTTTTTGTTGTAAAAATAGTCGCGCCTTTAATGCTGTTTGTCGCTGAGGTCTTGTGTCTGTCAATGTTGTAGTAGGATGCGTTACCACTCCTACTGTCAAAGGAATAGTTACTGGAAGTTCAGTGTCTCCAGTTGTTACTGTCAGTGGAGAAGGTTCTCCAAAGTCCATTGTTTTGGGTCCAGACTCTAAAGGGTACAAAAGAGAAATGTCTCTTGTTGTGTCACCCGTTGAAGTCCTTAATTTGACCACTCTTGTTACCCCATCTGCCCCTGGTCTGAGTTCTGAAACTCTAGCCAGAGGCCAGTATTGTCTTGGAGTACTGTCATGTATGAGAACAAGGTCCCCTACCTTAATTGTGTCAGACCAATCCTTCTTAGTCATTTGTTTATGTCTCTCCCTTAGACCCATCAAGTACTCAGTTTTCCACTGTTTAATGAAATGAGCTTTAACTCTAGTTAAATGTTGTAACTTAGTCTGGAGCTCATCATGTCGTTGAGTCCAGTTTGGGTCTTCTGAAGAGTCTATATTGTAGTCCGGCAGGAGACTAACTTGTTCTCCCCGAATCAAATGATTTGGAGTTAATGGTTCCGGGTCATTAATGTTGTCACTCACATAAGTGAGTGGTCTATTGTTAATGATGTTCTCAATCTCAGCCAGGAGAGTGAGCAACCCAAATAAGTGTATCTGTTTTTTGCCAATTGCTTTCTTCAAGCAATTCTTTACTGTTTGTATATTCCTCTCCCAGATAGAACCATACCAAGGAGAGGCAACGGGAATATACTTCCACTTTATGTTTGAATTTTGTATATATAATTGTGTGATTTCATCGCTTAACAAGTCGTGGATGACTTGTTCACCAGCCTTGAAATATGTAGCATTGTCAGTCCAAACTGTCTTTGGTACTGAATGTCGTGCACAGAATCTCTTAAAGACAGCAACAAAAGATTCTGCTGTAAGGTCCTCCACAACATCCAAATAAACAGCTCGTGAGGCAGCACATGTAAACAGTACAATGTACATTTTTTGTTCAGTGTCACCCACCCCTACAGTCAATGCTCCTGTATAGTCAATGCTTACAGTCTCAAAGGGTCTGTTGAGAGTAACTCTCTCCTCTGGCAAAGCAGGAGGATTTGGTTTCCTATAGGTCATAGCATGAATACGCCTACATGTGACACACTCACTCAGGACTGTTTTAACAGTGATCCTTCGCTTGGGTATCCAATAAGTTTTTCTTAATGTAGTTAGTGTCTGTGGTACCCCCATATGATATACATCATTGTGTGTTTTTCTGATGATTAATGTTGTCAAATAGCTAAATCTAGGTAAAAGGATTGGATGTTTGCTTTTGTATGACAGTTTTGATTTGTCTAATCTCCCTTTACACCTTAGAAGGCCTTCCTCATCTCTGAACAAGTTTAGATCCACAACTACTGATGGTACAGGTTCTTTTGTTTGTTTCCCATTAGTTAAGAATTCTAACTCTTTATTGTACTCTTTTTGTTGTGCATGGCCTATCCAGTATTTGGTTGCAACTTCTGTATAATTATGATTATTTTTATTTAGCTGTTTGTTAATTGTAGTTAAACAGTTGTGAGCAAACCTCAAACAGTAGGCTGTAACCCTGACAAGTTTGTTGAAATCAGAATAAATTTCATAATTAGTGATTGGTTCAACCTTTTCATTTGAAAAGATTAAATTTAATGTCAAGTTAACTTGTTCCACAGGCCATTGGTCTGTATTACAGAGCCACTTAGGTCCCATAAACCAAATTTTGTTTGACTTCAACAACTTGTAGGATAAACCTCTGGTCAGAAAGTCTGCTGGATTTTGTTTAGTTGGAACATAGTGAAAGTTTACTTGTGGGCTTTCATTAGCTTCAGCTATTTCTTTTAGCCTATTTCTTACAAAGATATTCTTACTATTAATGCTATCATTCCGTATCCAGGCAAGACAAATCTGACTGTCAAGCCAGATGTGGATATGAGTTATGTTCACATCATGGTAAGCATCCTTAAGCAATGAAATGGTTTTAATGGCTAATGCAGCAGCCAATAGTTCCAATTGAGGTATGGTTCGGGTAGGTTTGAGAGGTGCAACTTTCCCTTTTGCATAAATTAGATGACTTTCTGTAGGGCTTACAAGATACGCACAGCACCCATAAGCTTGTGTGCTTGCATCAGCAAACACATGAAGTCTCTGGGGCTTATCCCTAAACCCACAGCACCTTTGAATTTTAATGTTCTGCACTTTTGTTAAATCAGCAGCTAACTTCTTCCAAGATTTTTGATTTTCATTTGTTATTGGATCATCCCACCCAACATTTGTCCTCCAAATTTCTTGGAGGAGAATCTTTGATTTTATTGTTGAAGGCAGGAATAGACCCATGGGATCAAAAATTTTGGAAGCCTCTGATAATATTTGTCTTTTAGTATTTGCTTCCTCATCAAGTTTAAAACCTTTAGTACAGATTGAATCATGACTGTTAGAAGTTGCATCCAAATACCAGTTCATACCTAAAGTTTTAACTCTGTCTGATGGCTCAGTAAGACCATTATTATCCTTTAAAATCTTTTTGTTTTAATCCTCATCATTTGAAATCCACTCTCTAAGTTCAAAGTTACCTTGTTGCATAATGTTTTGAGAGTGTTCATAGACTTCAGATAATTCAGATTTTGTTGTTGTTGAGCCTATTAGATTGTCTACGTAAAAATGTTCCTTAAGGAAGTTCAATGTTAAAGAGTTATTAAACTGGTTTAAATGATGTCTAATTGTCAATGCTAATAGGCTAGGTGAGCAATTGGCTCCAAACAACACAACATTAAATCTATAGGTTATGAACCCTTTATTCAAATCAAATGGATCCTTGAACCATAAGAACCTAAGTTGGTTCTTATCATATTCATTTTTAAGATTTATTCTCAAAAATGCCTTTGAAATGTCACTTTGTACGGCATATTTGTCTAACCTGAACCTCAGTAAGATCTTCACAAGGTCAGAAATGAGATTAGGACCCTCAATTAGGCAATCATTCAAACTGTGTTTATCACTGTCTTTGAGGCTACAGTTATATACTACTCTGAGTTTTGTTGTTGGGGCATCTTGTCGATAAACCCCCCTGTGGGTTAAATAATGACAACCATCTTTTTTAAAAGGGTTATTTGTTACTTCTTCAATGAAGCCTTTCTGTAGCTGTTCTTTGAAGACATCATTATATGTTTGAATATTATTATCTTGTTTGAGTTTTTTCATTACTTTATATAAATGTCCTTTAGCTACTTTGAGATTGTCTCTTAAAGTTGGACAATTTATTTTCCAAGGTAACTCAATAAAATAACTATTGTCTTTGCACTGAATGGTGTCTTCAAATCTTTCTACCATTAACTGATCTTCTGAAGTTTGATTTGTGTCATGTATACCCACAGATTCTAGCAACCATAAAGTTTGAATTGCCTCATCCAAAGTTTCATTTGATAATGATGAATTAATGTTCTCAGTTGAGATAATATTATTCAAAGTGTTGCTATTGGTTGTATTTGGATAGATCACCCAAAGGGGCTATCCCTGATGGAGTCTGAATAGCTATACCATTACCTATCTCTACTATGCCCTTATGAATAAGATTAATATAATCTGCCCCCATTAACATTTCAATGTTAGCTACTGTGTTGTTAGTGATATGTCTATCAGCTATTTTGTAGTGTTTTCCCAAATGATTTATGGTTTGTTCTAGTTTGGGTATAACCAGTTTGTTTTGTCCTACTTTAGAAATAATAACTGCTTCAATTTTCTCTAATTTATTTTCTAACTGTAGTTCCAGGTCAATTGTCTTATAGCTATTTTTGTCCGAGTTATCCTTAACAAAGGATGCAATATTGAGTTTTTGTTCATTCGGGTTTGGTGTCAAACCCAATTTATTTACTACATTTTGTGAAACAAATGTTTGTTGAGAACAACAGTCTATAAGACATCTCACTGGAGTGGTGCTACCCTCACTATTCACTAAGTCCAAAGTAATAGTTGGTAAAAGAATCTCAGTGTTTTTTGTTACGTTGTTTGAACAAACAGAATGTCCCATGAAAGTGGCATTTTCTTGATTACCTTTGTTTGGGGGAGGTATCTTTTGAGTTTGAGTACTATTGTGTGGACACTTTGGTGAATCACACATTGATGAGACATGTCGTAAACTTTTACAAAACTTACACTTGAATCTTAACCTAGATTTACAGTCTTTCTTATAATGTCCTTGGCCAGTACACTTTTTACACAGGTTCAACTGTTCACATCTTTTAGCTCTTTGGTTAAAGTCTGAATATTTGTCACACCCAGTACTACTGTGTTCATTACTTACACAAAATTTGCAATGTGGTATGTAAGTTGAGGCAGCAGTTACATTAAAGTTCTGTGATGTAGGTCACATTTGATTCTACACTGTAAAGTTTTGGCTGTTTGGCTGTAGCTAGTTGGTCTCTGGGAACAGTCTTTGGTTTATCCATAGTCTGGGTCTTATTTTGTGTTGGAAAATCTCTCAATTTGTAATTAGTTAGGATATTGGGGAAGTGTTTTCTTATATCTTCCAGATTAGGATAATTTTCTCCTGTCTTTAGAATTAAAATATCTTTAACCCTCAAAGGAAGGCACCTAAGAACTATGCCTTGTATAATCCAAGATGAAGCTTTAATATCTATCTCATTGCTAACTAGTTGTCCTATAATAGCTTCTAATTTTGTATAAAAATTTTCCATATCACTATGGTTATCTTTTATGGGTGCAAATTCAAAAATTTGTTGAGATAATTCATATACAATCTCATCTTTATTAATGTAATTACGTTTTAAGAGATCAATAGCTACTTCATATGAATTCCCTACGGCTGGTAAATAGGCTATCAGGTTATAGGCTGGGCCTTTAAGGAAACTAGTTAAGTAGCTAAACTTTTCAACAGTTGAAATATAAGGTTTATTACCTATTAAATTCTCAAATTTGTCAATGAAAGATGGGAATTGTACCGTGTCCCCTTCAAATGTTGGTACTAGCAAAATGGGTAACTGAGCCCTCAATTCTTGTGACTCAGGATTTAGCATGCCACTTAAATTTTGTTGAAGGTTAGCTCTACTTTGATTAAAATCAGAATTAGGTTTATTTGGTGTTAAGTCAGTCAAACGAGACCGTAGTCTCCTTATTTGCTGTTCAATTGAGATTACCTGATCATCATTATCAGCGTAAAGGTCTATCAATTGTTCTTCAGCCATTTCGGATTCAACTAACTCTGAAATACTCTCATTAATGGCTATTATTTCCTTCTTTTTAGTTTCCAATTTAAGAATTACACACTCTAAATCTTCCTTACCTGGTTGTGTAATATTGTTAAAAGTGTTCACAGCCTTTGTAACAGCTCCCAACTTTGCCCCCCTTTTCTTTTTTAACTTTTTCAATTCCGCACTGTCCATGTCTAAGTCAAAATTGTTTAACTGGGGATCGTAATGAAATAGAGGACAAGAAGAAATTACCAGAGAAGAGAGAGCACAGACAAAACAGTCGTTTAAATTTGGTTTAATCCCCACCAAGTACTTATGTGTCACTCAGGTCTAAGTTTATAAGAGAATGAGACTCCTTAAATGTAAATGTTTCCTAGTTAGGCCCTAGGTTGTAGACCTAATTAGGCTTGATTAGGTTAGGCTTAGGCTAGAACATTTAGCCTAATTCTGCAATTTTTGTTAAGTAAGGTTAAGGTTTGTAAATTCCCCACACACGGACCACCAATGCGAAAAATGCTCTGTATGAATTGGTCCACAATTAACCCACCCCTTATATCTCCAGTCTAACTATAGAGTAGATCAAGTCTAGCCTAGAGGGGTCAGCCTAGAGATTCCGGAAATGGTCCAGAGCGGGCAGATAAATTGAGGTCCACAGTAGGATTCCTCACCAAATTAGGTTAGGGCAATCTACAATCACCTTTGTTAAGCTATGAGTTGATGCTGGGTCTTAGGCCACAATGTAGGCCTAACTTGTCTGACCCAGCTTAATTTAATGTGATTAATTTGCTGGGTTAAAAACACAATTAGTCACTTACTGTTAGTTATTAGAGAGTCTCTTTTCTCCTTCCTGTTTAATTGTCGAGAGCGTACTTGCTGGTGGGGATCTTTCTTCGGTGTCTGTTCTCGTCCCTTCTCCCTGTTGCGTCCTCTCGCCCCGTTGTTCGTTTTCGTTCTCCTTTGTTCTCCTCTTCGCGGGGCTTTTTCCACCAGCGTTGTCTTGGTTTTTTCCTCGGTTGGTTGAGCGGTAATGTATCTCTATTACCGAGCACGCTCTTCTCACACAGTATATAAATACTAGTGTGGAGAATAACTCTGGTGAGCAACCAATTGGTTTCATCCACCCAGTTATTGACATAAAAGGAATTTAATAATTGTTAGATTAACTACCTACCTACTCAGTGAACCATTTTCGTTACCTCCCAACTACCCACTCATCAGTTTTCCATAAAATAAAATTGAATAATAAATAGCATTTTATATTTATTATATTTTCATTTATACCTTGGATAGGAATCACACTCTACAGTACTGTAGTTTCGAACCAAAACGGGTAGGAATCACCCTATAGTATCGAAGTCACCGGTAGGAATCACACTATAGTAGCACCCTTTTTTTTTTTAACAATACCAGCAAGGTTGATTCGATAGCTTTTGCATTGTACCCATTTTTCGATCTCTTCGCGTGTTCATTTAGCTGTTCAAAAATACTGAACGCCTGTTTAGATAACTGTTTAACACAAATATCATTTTGAATGTGCTCTTTCGAAGTGGAATGTCTCTCCAAGCTCCATGCCAAGTTCTTCCAATCACGAAACCCTTCGTCACTCCATACATTTTTTTCTACACCAACTAAAAGACAAGACCAGCAAAACAAACCGTTTTTTTGCAAACTTCCACACAGCCACTTATATCTGTTATACCAATTAGATTTAAAATTTCTGTTTTGCTCTTATTTATTTGAACACAAGATATGTTTGGAGTTGATCTACCTTTATTTAAAATGTATCTTTTATTTTCTTCGCTTCTTCTAACGAAAGAAATGTCCAATAGTGAAACGATTATGTCAGTAACTTCTTCCATTTTAAAGGGTTAAGTTCACACAAAGAATATAAACTCTGGTATATTGCCTCTGGTATATACACTAGCATAACGTAGCCTTTAAAAACGTACAAATAACAAGTTAACACTGACATACCTACGTTGGGTACACTAAATCACATATAAATAACACTAAATTCACTTATAAAGAGTTGAATGACAACGTAACAGGTTCGTGTAAACAAAATATAATAACTAAATAAAAATTCATTTTCACGTGGTATTTAGCAATAATTTTGACTCCGAAGTTCTGGTTGCTAGGCAACAGCCATTTAACTCGGCACACTGGCTACTGGTTAGCCATGATAAAGCTCGCGGAGGATTTGTGATTTTGGGCTTCCATTTCACGAATTCATGCTTTTTTACAGGGCAGAATATAACCGTGGCATCAGTACGTTCCCATGACAACCAAGAAGCTGAATTTGACCATTATAGCTAAAGGTTAGTTATATTCAAGAGGGGAGGGTGATTCTATTGAAAATTAAACTTTTAACAACTATATTCGAAGGGGGAGGGTGATTCCATTGCTAATTAAAATTTTTAACTTAAATTATATTAAAATTTTTAAATTTTGCAATTTAGGAAAAAAATATTTATAGCCTGTTGAAACCGAGGAGGCACAGCCTCCCATGCCTTCCCTGTAAAGCCGCCACTAGTCTATATTTACTTGGATTCTGGGTTTCATGGGACTTTGGTAGTAATGTTGTGTTTCCTTTTGTCAACCATTCTGGTGCTTCTTCTTCTGATGTTACTATCTTGTTGAAGCACCTTGATAGTTTTCCATTTAGTGATGTTAGCTTTTTCAACCAGAAGTTCTTAATCATGTCTGGGCCTGGTGCTTTCCAGTTGCTGCTTCTTTTTATTTTCTCCTCGACTTCTTTCACGGTTATTCTGTCCATGTCCATCTCTGAGATGTTTCTCACCTTTTCGCTGTTGTAAAGGCTCCCAATCCATTCTGCACCATCATTATGGTTGACTTCGTTCTTGTAGATGCTCTTCCAGAAATGCTCCACTTGTTCTTATTCAGGTGGTCTTTTTACGTTTATCTGGGCATTCTTTAACTCTCTAAATAATTTTGTTGGGTTGTCTACAAATATCTCATTTTGTTTCTTTTCTTTATGCAAGCGTATATATCTTGCCAATCTTTTTGCCTTTGCCGACAGGTCTAGCTTTTTCCTGGCAATGCTTTGTCTGATCTTTCTTTCATTGTCCAGTCTTTCTCTTTGGATTAATACATTTACCTTCCTCCTTCCCAGTTCAGATCTTATTTCCCCCCTCATATGGGTAGTTAGTATTGAGATCTCCTTCCTGAGGTTACCTACTCTGCTCTTTAGTCTTTGCTGCCACCTTGGCTTCCTCCCATTTCCATTCTTTCCCTGGTTTTGCTCCTGGTTATTCTGCTTGCGTGTTTTTACTCCTGCCATCTCTGTTACGCTGACTGCTGTTGCATAATACAACCTGTTTAATTCTGTGAGGTTACTCTCCTGGGGTGTTATTGCAGGTAGTACCTTGTTTGCTATCTCTATATATTTTCTGACCTTGTAGGTGTTCCTCAGCTTGGGCAATGGTCTTCTGTGGTTCAGTTCCTGGTGTACATCTTCTTTGTGGATTAGGATCCTCCTTTTCATCTCCTTCTCTTCCTCACTCTCCTCTTCTATCTCTTCTACACTATCATTGCCTGGTCCTGATGTAGAGTCTCCCTCATCATCTGATGGTTCACTTGGGGGAGGTGGAGGGGGAGGAGGAGGTGGTGGCAAGATGTTTGTGTGCCTGTGGTTCATTTCCACTTCCACCTCCTCCTCTTCCCGCCCTAGGCAGGCATCCTTGTCCACTTCTTTTGCGCTGTCTCTGGGAGGTGTTTCCGCTACGGTACCTGGGGCTGTCTCCTTTGTTTTTTCTGTTATTGAGGGTTTCACTTGGCTTTCTGGTGTTTCAGCCAGTTTTTTTTTTTTTTTGTTTCTTTCTTCCCTCTACCTACTGTCCCTTTGCTCGTTCTTAGTTCTTCTAGGGTGTCAGCAGTTATTACCAGTTGTTCCTGCACAACCCACATTACCTTTTCTTTTGCTTTCTGTGCCTCATCATATGTTGGTAGTGTGGCTCTTTGTTTCCTCTCATGGTCAGTTCAGTTCCTCTTTCTGCGATTGTCTTTAGGATATGATGTTTTTGCCTGATCACTTTTTTTCGGTCTACTGTATGGTCTGTGTCCCGCTTCTGGAACCTGTATACCATGTAGTCATTCTCATCGAACTCCTTCCTTTCAATTGCCCATTTTAGGAGTTCGCTCTTGTTCTCTTTTTCTGGGATCATCTGCCCTATATACAGGCTTTGTAACAGGTACAGATTTCTCTCCAGTGTCCATGTCCACTCGCTCATGGTGTTCTCATTTCCCTTTTGGACATATTCTTCTACCTCTCTTTTGAACTTTTTCATTTCATCCTTTGTGATCTCTGATTTCCCTAGTCTGATGTTTGCACTGATGCTGTGGAACCGACAGTCTGGGGTTTTTTCTAGCTTCTCCCTATCTAACACTCCTCTCTTTGTTAGCATTTCTCTGCACCTTTTGCTGGTTCCATTTTTCGGGAACTGCTCACTTGTGGCACAGGTGGTACACCACAGTATTTCGTGTTTTTCCTCCACTGACCATTGTGTCCTGGTACCTCCTCTGTGGTTGTAGGTGAAGTATAAGTTGAACAGTGTTGGTGAGAGAACAGAGCCTTGAGGAACCCCGTTCGGAAAAAGCTTGTTTTTGGATGACTTGCCATTAAATGTGACATATGAGTATCTTCCTCAAAGATAGTTGCTCAGCCATCTTGGTGTTATTGTACATTTTTGTGTTGAGTATTTTGTTTACGAGAGGGAAGCGTGGAATAGCATCAAATGCTTTACTAATGTCTATTGTTGCTAATAGTGTACGTTGAGCTGGTTGTCTGGAGTTGATGCCATCCATGATGTGCTGCGTGAGATTAGTGAGTAATGTCGTGGTTGAGTGGTGAGGTCGGAATCCATGTTGAGTAGGCGATAGTGGTTGTGTGGGTTGGTGATTTGTAAAATTGTGATGTTTGGTTGGAAAAGTTTATTTATTATCTAACTTTAACCTCATGGTTCTTAACTTTAATGCAGGACATACTGTACTGCTAGTAGGCTTACTCAACTTGAAAAAGATGTGGTAGTATTACTTCAGATTAATAGTATTTTTGCATTGGGATATTTGTCATTGCAGCCACTTTCTATAGCATATGAATCACTTCCCCAATCACTTTATAATCTTACTGTCTTTTTCAGCAGATTTTGGATCACCTGATGAAGATCAGGGACCCCCGCCTCAATTACCAAATGATATCTTCGTTAAAACTAACATAAATATCACGACTTAACCTAATCAATCGTCAAGGGCGTACGGTTGACATAACCGAGCATTGAATTTAATTTATTATATTTGGTACTGTAAAGCAAAAACAAGAAAACATGGGGCCCTGATCTTCCCTTCTACTAATCCCAGATATCTAACTTACACAAATAACATACAGGTAATAAAATCTAAATCATACAATGAAAAAATGATAATATTGCCAAAGTACTTTCATATCCATCGCATAAACACATCAAATTCTTGAATATGTGGCTTAACAAAGTAAAATATCAAATATTACGATACATTTCATTATAAACCAGCTACAGAAATAAAAAATGTTAATTATAAAATAGGTTTAAGAATAATAAAAACATTTAATTAGCTCACAAAACTTAGTTATAAGTAAGTATATAGTTATTCAATTTTTAACGACAGTTAATAGTGTCATCCATTTTCTTTCCTTGAAATGCTGAAGAAAATGGAAATTATAGGACAAACATTCTTACAAATGTTACTTCTAGATGCGATGTAAAAGTCTTGCTCACGCAATAAATTTCTCCTCAAACTGATAATAATAATAATAATAATAATAATAAAATAAAACACAAAGTAAATTAAAATAAACCTGAACTCCAGCCATAAATTTTAAATGCTCGATACCTATGAGAACGAAAATGTTTAGGTCCCAAATTATAAAAACACTGGTTAAGAAATTTTTTAATTTTTTAATTTACTAAACCATGTGTATATTTCCAAATCATTAAATCTTTTAGGTTTAATAGTGACGTTATTGTTTCTATTAACACCATAAATAGTTACAGGTTCCTAAACAACGATTAAAAAACCCCACATATGTTTTTATTTTTAATAGGTCTACGAGTCAAGGACGTAACTAAAGACAAAAAAAAAAATGGCTTTGTCTCTTCATAGGTTCTTGAACCATTTTAATATGCCTTTATTTATGAGTTTTAGAAATAATTGCATAAAGATTTAATTAACTAAATAAATACATTACACATTACACGTGTTCATTTTTAGAAATTCCTTTTTAAAGTTAGTGCTTAAAACCTATGACCTAGTTTTCTTTGGTTGTTAAGAATTTATAGGTAAAGAAAATTAAAATACTATTTAATTCTTAAATATTACTAAGTTACATCAATAATTAAATTTTAAACTAATCACAAATAAAAGATATTATTTTAGAGGTTAGTGAACACTCGTTAGCCTTAGAAATATTAATGAAAGAGAATTTTATTGTTATTTTGAAGTGAATATTAATCTAAAATTCTGTATATTTATTTATTAAACTATTTGGTATATACTATAAAGCAATAAATTATGCAAATATAATATATTTGAAATATAAAAAAAATCGTTCGGTTTATGATCGTCACTTAGAAAGTTTTTTCTGTTTATTTGAGCCGTGATCATTGTGATTATTGTATGAGAATCAGATATGATTCGATCGGCAGTGAATGCAACGAGTGTCGGCGTTAAAGTGATTGTTTTGGCAGTTGAAAGTTATCGCTTCTCGGCCTTTTGGCTAAGATCAAAGTGTAGTATCTGTTCTTATCAGCTTAATATCTGATACGATCCCTATGCGGGATCAACGATATTAATCTGATTTTTGTCTTTTGGCGAAGCGTCTGGGGCTTGCTCCACCTTTGCCACGGATCGACCCGGTATTGCAGTACTTCCGGGACTGGTCCACCTTCCTTCGGGAAGACAAAAATCTTTCATACTGAAAAATAAACTATCAATTGTAATTTCTGAGTTTAATAATGAGTATTATTATATTGCTGTATGTTTTAGCTCCTCATTTCTTCTATCTGCAGCCGAAGTTTCTGTGTTAAATTTTTGTTTGTTACCTTCTGAGCATTTATTTGTATACTGTATAATTATATTCTGTTCGTTTGTAACTGTAGGGCCTCCACTTTACCTCTTCTAAGTACATCACTAATTTTTCTGCTGATTTTTGTATCGTCCGCAAAGGATGTTACTATACTGTTGTTGGTTACTTTTATTGTCTTCATATTAGCATGATAATGAGTAGGATTTGTTGTTGTTAGCCGATCAGCCCACCCTGATCTAGTAAGCCAGCGGCACACATAACCGGTCGCCCTCTCCAGAGTGGACCAGAGGTTCAGCGCACTAGTGATGTTGTGTTCTGTGTTGTGCTAGAGCGGTACAGTCTGTCATAATGTGTTCAATTGTTTATGGTGTGTCCTCGCACAGGTGGGTGGCAGGTGTCGTCTGTGGAGTTGTCTAGTCTGTGTTTATATGTCTGTAAGTTGGGGTGATGTCCACATCGGACTCGATCCGATCTGCTCAGGCTGGTCTCTGACCTGTCAATGGGTGGCGGCTTCGCACCTAGGACCGCATTTGGACCGAGTCGTGTCAGTGCTTTGTGGGTTAGGTGTGTGTGTGTGTGTGTTTTCTGTACTGCGTGATGTCTGTGGGGCGTGGTATGGAATGGAGTTATAATGTCTCTCTGGTGTTACCTTAATGGTGCGAGGTGTTGGTGCATGATTGTTGTGGGTTAGTTGTCGCTACTGCTGTGAATTGTGTTCCCTTCATGTCTAAATGTTCCCAAACTTTCAGTATTTTTGTTTCTGTGTACAGGTGTTCTATTGGTGTTATTTGAGTACATCTTATAATGATATGAAGTGCGTTGTTTTGTATTGTCTGTAAGGTGTTTATGTGTGTGTTTGAGATAATGGGTGCCCAGCATGGGCTAGCATAGTCCATGACTCCATAACTGAGCGAATATATTGTTTGTATATGAGTGATGTGGTTTCCTGTTGGTGTCCAAACTTTGTGCCTGTTAGTAGCCTAAGCGTGTTAGGTCTTGACGTACATTTGTTTTTAATGTCCTGAATGTGGTTTGCAAAAGATAATAATGATGTATGTGACCCCAAGTATTTTGGTGCTGTGAGTGTGTGGAATGTTGGTGTTGTTTAGTGTAATCTGTGGAGTTATCTGGTGTTCTTTTGTGTTGCTTGTTAGCAAGGTGTTGATTGATTTTGTGGGCACTACTTTGAGTCTATTGTGTGTGACCCAGTCTTGTAGACTGTTTATGTATGTTTGTAGGTTATTTGTAGCGGTGTCGATGCTGTTGTGGGTGGGTTAGAGTAATGTCATCTGCATATGATAAGGTAAGCTCGTTATCTATGGGTGTTGGAATGTCATGTATTTCCTTATTGTTTTTTCCCTTCTACTCCAGATGGAGAGAGTTTCTTGCTTCCGGGGTTAAACCTTAACCCTAAGGAATTTTTAGGTACAGCGTAAGATAGAGGTGCTGTATCGTAATATCTCCCATACAACTTCTCCAGATGTCACACTTATGGTCAGTTGGTTTAGGAACTCTACTGTGGATTTCTTTACTGCCCCTGTCGCCCCCACTACTATTGGGATGATCTCAGGTTCCACATTCCACATTCTCCTTATTTTGTCTTTGAGTCTCTGATATTTTAAGACCTTTTCCCTTTCATAGTTCGCCACATTCTAGTCCGCTGGGACTCCTACTTCCACCAAGAGGCACTTGTTTCCCTCCTCTCTCACAACTATGTCTGGTCTGCATCCTGATACCCAAATGTCAGTTGGTATCTCATGATCATATAGGAGCAGCACTTTGTCATTGTCTTCTATTCCTTGTGACATATGTTCCCAGTGCTTTTCTGTTTCTAGCCCTATTTCATATTTTTTACACAGCTTGAAGTGGATTAGCTTGCAGACTGCATTGTGTCTGTCTGTGTAGTTTTCTCTGTGCAGGACTATTTCACATCCAGAGAGTATGTGACTCACAGTCTCTGGGCTCTTTGAGCACAGTCTGCACATCTCATTTTCATTTCTGCCCTCAATATTTCTTTTGAACCAGTTTGTCCGTAGTGCCTGGTCTTTTGCTGCCACCACCAGCCGTTCATCTTCTGGTCTCAGTGCCCCTCTTACCAGGAACTCCACGGTTTTATCCCTCTCTATGTATGCTCTGTTCAGCACGTCCTCTTTGTATACTTTGCTGAACTTGTGCTCTTCCCAGTTCTTCTCCTTTTCTTCTGATCTTTTCTTGTTATACCTTCTTTTGATGGTGCTTATCTTTTCCATGAGAGGTTTATTTGCAATGTTTTCAAGCTGTTCAGGTCCTATGCCAGCATCCACTAGGTAATCGTTTGCCTTTTTTGAGAGTGATGTTGTTTGAGGCTTTTCACGTTCATGGTCTCTTACAAATCTGACTAGCCTTCCTTCTCCTTCCTTTATGTACTGTGCTAATCCTATTGTGTGGCTTTGTGCACTTGATCATTTAGCGCAAGCCCTAATCCACCGACCCTCCTTGGCAGGTATAACCTTGGTGGGCATTGGTTTTTATATATGACCTTATGCGCATGGAGCAATTTTCTGGTGATCGTATCCAGTTTGTTGATTTCTTGCTGGATCCAATTGATTATGCCAAAACTATATGACAGTCCAGGTACCGCCAGTAAGTTTATGGATAAGATCTTATTTTTACTGTTTACGTGAGATTTTAGGATTAGCTTGATCCTTTTTGAATATTCTTTCCGCAGTCTTTCCTTCATGATGTCATTTTCCATCTTTTCAGATTCCTCCATCCCCAGATATTTATATGTAGCCTCTTGCTCTACTTCTTCTATCACGATATTGTCCACCCTGATGTTTTCTGATTGACACCCTTTGCCTTTCTTTAGTGTGAGAGTGGCACATTTCTCAAGACCAAACTCCATCTGGTGTCATCTGAGAACTTTTTGACCTCCCTGACCTCTTTTGTTAGCTCACTTTTGTTTGGGGCATACAGTTTTAGGTCATCCATGTAAAATAAGTGAGATATTTTCGGGCTGTTCTTTTCCCTTGGTCTCATTACGTAGCCTTTGTTTAGGTTATTTATTAGTTGGCTGAGTGGGTTTAGCGCCAGTACAAACAAAAGAGGGGATACTGAATCACCCTGGTAGATCCCTCTCTTGATTCTCACACTGTTCACCCCTAAAGTTCCCTTACTATGATGGAGAGTTAGGTCTGTTTCCCATTGTGTCATAGCTGTTTCTGAGAAGATCCTGATGGTAGGGTGGATCTTGTATAGTCTCAATACTTCCTTCACCCAGGAGTGGGGTACACTGTCATATGCCTTTTTGTAGTCAATCCATACCATGCTTAGGTTTCTCTGTTTCTTTCTGCAGTTCTCCAATATCGCCCTGTTGATTAACAGCTGGTTTTTTGTCCCATACGTTTTTCTGCTGCATCCTTTTTGTTCTGGGCTTATGATGTTGTTTTCTTCTGCATGGCTGTAGATCCTGTCAGCTATAATTCCTGTTAGTATTTTGTAGATTGTCGGCAAGCACGTTATTGGTCTATATCAGTGGCGGCTCGTGGTCTGAGAGGGTGGGGAGGCCCACCAATAAATAATTTATTGCTATGTTTTATTACATAGTGCGAGGATAGTTATATACAGAGCTGGGCAATAAATACATTGAAGTATTTAAATACTAAATACTAAATACATGGGAGAAATGTATTTAAATACTAATACTAAATACATTTTACGAATGTATTTAGATACTAAATACAAATACATCAATTGTATTTAAATACATTTGTAATACATTTTAAATACATACAAATTTTAACATATGGCATTCACTAATTCACAATAAGCCATGACACGCACACGATAAAGAAATCAACCGCTTTCGACTAAGAGTGGCACACAACTGATTGAACTGACACGTTGAACATGAACCATGCTGTACTACACTGTCGACGCGTCGTACTGTGCTAGTAAGAACGTGTATTAAACCTAAAGTATTTACATTTTTTATATTTTGAGTATTTAAATACATTGTATTTAAATACTCATTAAAGTATTTAAATACTATATTTAAATACATGAAAAACAATGTATTTATAAATGTTTCTAAATCACAAATGTATTTTAAATACGTATTTAATACAATGTATTTAAATACTGCCCAGCTCTGGTTATATATAGCATATGCCCATAAATAATTACTTAATTAGATGGCTTAAATCTGTACAAAATTATTTCTAATATAGATACTACCGCTAAGTTACTAACGCGTTATTATAAATTAACTAAACACTGGAGTAAAGTTATTAAAATATCAGAAAATAAAACGAAAATCATCACTTGGTTTTTACTTACGTCTTCTGCTTGAAAAGAAGATCAATTCTCCTTTCTTTTTCCAGCAGCAAACCTATTTATGATATTTACATACCTATTGAAAAATTTTATTGAAAAATTTTATTTTTATTTTTGAGAGATTATTTTTATTTAAGTGCAATATTAAGGCTAAGTTTACTTTAAATGGACACTAATTATAGAAATAATAATGGCCCATTTAGACACTGTCAACATAGCTACAGACTTTTTCACTGTAGGCTGCAGTGGTTTTTAAGTTTAAAATTTGGTCGGCAGCCCAGATTACTAATTAATGGTCAAGCTAAATTCATTAAATTAATTTAGACTTACCAAAAATGAAGTTGCCAGTTGAACGTTCCCTTTCTGTTTCTAACTAGTCCATAAGTTCATTTAGTTTCCAGATTTTGAATTTTATTTGTTAGTCACTATTTGGCACACTGTGCTAAGTTATTTATTTATAGGGGCTATTTCCCGACCTAGGTTTGCAGTTTAAGTTAGGCTAGGGCTGTATTGCCCTTAAGTTTTTTGTTTTTAAAGGTTTAAGGTTTTTGAAGGTTTTTACTCAAGTTAAGTTAGGGCTATACTGCCCTTAAGTTTTAATAGGGCTATAACAGCCATTTAATTATTTAGTTAGGGGCTGTTGTAGCCCGGTTCGAGTTTCTTCTAGGTACCTAGTTTTAATCTCTTACCTTAGTTATGTATTTTAATTAAGCTACTTACACCTAGTTCTGGTACGCCACTATTTAGTTAAACAGGGTTTTAGTTTTAGCTTAATTGCAGTGGTTTTAATATTGAGGTTTAAAGGTTGACTTTAAGTTGCCCGGTTAGTTGGGACTACGAGAATTTTTTAAAAAAAACTAGCCCACTTGATTCAGCATCAAAATTTTTTCGATGTCTAACAAACAGCTCCGTTTTTCTTTCTCAGAAACTTTTTTTTCTTCTTTTTGTTAATTAGGGAAACCCAACTTCACTAGTTGGTTTGTTAGAAACGAGGGTTATTATTTTTATTCTATATTTATTTTGTGGTAAATATTTGTTTTGTTTTTATTTTATTTGGAAATATATGTGGTTATTTCTACCCAACTTTTTTTTGTGCTACTATAGCGTGATTCCTACCTCGATTCGGCGGTCTACCTTTTAATTATAGCTTCTTACCTTGTTACTAATTGCTTGTTTACATTCCAGTGTCCATCGCCCTTGACGATTGGTTAGGTTTAGTCATGATATTTTCGTTAGTTTTTAAACGAAAATAATCGTGAAACCAATCGTGGGTAGACCACATACTATAGTAGCACCGAAACTATTTTTAAAATAAATTGCGAAAAATGCTCTGTATGAATTGGTCCCACAATTAACCCACCCCTTATATCTCCAGTCTAACTATAGAGATAGATCAAGTCTAGCCTAGAGGGGTCGCCTAGAGATTCCGGAAATGGTCCAGAGTGGGCAGATAAATTGAGGTCCCAGTAGGATTCCTCACCAAATTAGGTTAGGGCAATCTACCTTCACCTTTGTTAAGCTATGAGTTGATGCTGGGTCTTAGGCCACAATGTAGGCGTAACTTGTCTGACCCAGCTTAATTTAATGTGATTAATTTGCTGGGTTAAAAACACAATTAGTCACTTACTGTTAGTTATTAGAGAGTCTCTTTTCTCCTTCCTGTTTAATTGTCGAGAGCGTACTTGCTGTGGGATCTTTCTTCGGTGTCTGTTCTCGTCCCTTCTCCCTGTTGCGTCCTCTCGCCCCGTTGTTCGTTTTTCGTTCTCCTTTGTTCTCCTCTTCGCGGGGCTTTTCCACCAGCGTTGTCTTGGTTTTTTCCTCGGTTGGTTGAGCGTAATGTATCTCTATTACCGAGCACGCTCTTCTCACACAGTATATAAAATACTAGTGTGGAAATAACTCGGTGAGCAACCAATTGGTTTCATCCACCCAGTTATTGACATAAAAGGAATTTAATATTGTTAGATTAACTACCTACCTACTCAGTGAACCATTTTCGTTACCTCCCAACTACCCACTCATCAGTTTCCATATACTGGGGCCCCGGGAGATAAAAATTTTGGTGTCATTGTCACCAATTTTTATGTCTGAGTGTAGACTAGCTAACTATTTGACTGTAAATGCCTGTTAATCTGATTAACAGTGCCTATCCTCACCTTCTCATGGAGAAGGTAGCATTTAATTAGAAGAGAAAATATACATCCATAGGATGAAACTGTCTATGGTCTTTACCATAAGAAAAGAAAAATGAAAGTTAGAAGATAAAATTACAATTCCCCAGCATCTATTTTTTGTTGTAAAAATAGTCGCGCCTTTAATGCTGTTTGTCGCTGAGGTCTTGTG